>MU396683.1:327821-723522 GCA_022578855.1 Nemania serpens | reverse complement strand
ACCACCCCCCCCCCCCCCCCCCCGCCGCCCCCCCCCCCCCCCCGCCCGCCCCCCCCCCCCCCGCCCCCCCCCCCCCCCCCCCCCCCCCCGCGCCCCCCCCCCCCCCCCCCCCCCTTAGAGTAACGGTAATAATTCTGCTAACTTTTCTCACTACTATGTTTCACCTAACACCCGCCTGTTGGATTGTAGGCTGGCCAACAGAGATGAGTCTGGAGGTGAATCGTGATAAACACGACGTGATCTTTAGGCTTTCTCATCTTTGCTCTTTTCTAATCCCACAATCCCTCGAACCTAGTGATTACCTTCGGCCTCTGACTCCTCGTCGCCGTCAATTGAAATGGCGTACAAGCTTTTCATTCCGCCCTGTATCTGCAACCCCAGTCATACCAACCATCCCCCCCCTCCGGAAAAGCCATTGAGAATCCAGATCGAAGGCCCGACTGTCGCCGTCGAGCGGCTCTTCCCCGAAAACCTGTGGAACATGGTCTATTCTCCTAAATTTCCGCAACCGGCGGCTGCGCATCTCGCGAAACTCGCGCACGAGGCCATCTATCCCGAGCAGCATGTCTCTGCCGATGACATGGTTGTGCGAGATGAGTATTTGGGCGGGGTGATGATCAACAAAATTCCTCAACCGTACGTGCCATCCCAACTTTACTCTATAGGTGCCGTAAGTAAGATAAGTCAAACTTTAACACCTCTTCCGATCCGTTTAGAGAATTCGATTATTACGGCGTCGCCTTTGATCACCTGGTCCCGGCCGATGACCTGGACCCGGAAGTTCTGCAGATCAACATCATCGAGCTCGAGGCGGACGAGGGTCCGTATGCGGGCGGCGTCGAGTACGCAAACACGTACCTGAACGTCAAGATCGATCTAGCGGATTACGTGGGGAAACGGATCCTCGCTGTCCCGAGATGCTGCCAGAAGCGGAAGGGCACGCAGGACCGTGGGAAAATAAACGAGGGAGTTCACTATAGGGAGGGATTAATGTACGTTAAGGATGGAGGGCTTCACTATTATTAAGATTACTTACGTCCGGACTCATGATGTTAAGTGTGTAATGTAACCTAGATAGCGTCGCCGTGGGAAAGCTCTTGGTTTCCGCTGTCCTTATGCCCTGAGACTGCGCAGCTTGTTTCTAGAAGTGGTCCCGACCTCGAAAAGATAAATCAGGCCGGTGTCAGGGCAGTGATTCTATGATCTCCTCTTGGTGGGCATGAGTGATGAATATCTTATTGATATGCATGACCATTGCCCCTTCAGGCGGTGCTATATTTTAAAGTGGCATACATCAAAGTAGACCCTCCGCAGAGTTAGGCAAGTAGCTGCGACGATGCGTGCCCTGCCCGTGTCTAGGATTGTCTTTAGCTGCTCGCCGCCGCCGCCGTCGTTGCTTGCGGGCCATCACGGCATCAAACGCCATTATCCCGCGTACTTCATCTTTGACCGGGGCTCGCCGACCTTTTAGCTCTCCAGCAGTAGCATTCGAAAGGAGACAACTCGACCACTTCAGCCATGACTATTAGTAGATCGCCGGTCGTACTGGTACAAGATCACACTCGGTACTGGTCTAGTCTGTGCTGGTTGTGAGGGTTCTTATATTCATTGCTTGATTTGAAGTACGAAGTGTACATACAGGACGTAACGCGAGGAAGTGAAAAAAGAAGAAACGAAGTCATTTTCCTCTCGTTTTAAAAAAACCCTTTCCTATGTCACGTGCTTCGCACGTGACACCCCTGGCTTTGCACATAGTCCGTAACACTAGTCCTAATTTGTGCCGGCCGAAGGGCGTACTAGTACAGGTTTGACGCCTATACTAGATAATACGTGGAAATACTCTGGCACCGTTCTAAATAACGGTTTTTGTGCATCATAAGATATGCACAAATGCTATTGCTCAGTTCCACCTGGGCACTGATACAACCTGGACAGACTGCGCCGAGCCTGAGCAAAAGCGGCGCTTGCGCTAAGCCTAATCCATTTGCGACACAGAAAGTGGTAAAACCTAGAACCCAAGATACTCCGTTCGTCACGTCCTGTGACACGACGTCTCTCCAGGCGCTCGCATTGGATAAGACGAAAACAACAACGCGCAGGGCGATTGGTACGTACAAGGTATCTAAGATTAGGTAGGTAGCCTCTAGGTACTTAGCGTGTGCCCTCGCCTCTGCCTCTCTCCACGGACTAGACAAGGTAGAGATGAGGGGCTGAAGGGGCAGGTCACGACATCTGATACCTCGTGGGTGGTGGCATAGGCAGCATGCGTCCGTTTGTTAGTTGGTCATTTGATGGCTGATGTCTTGGAACTAGGTGTGGGTGCGTGTGTGGGATCCTACTTTTGATCTACTGGATAGCTATTCTTGTCATGCATCGGCTTGTGATGTCAGCCAGTCTGCTTTGAGACACCGCAGATAAAGCTCTCGCGATACGGTAGGTATCTCGTGATTGCTCGGGGATGACGGACTTCGAGACCTGTCTGCCTGTCTGCCTGTCTGCCTGTCTGCCTGTCTGCCTATCTGCCTGTCTGCTGCCCTGCGCCTAAAGGGGGACCAAGTCGTCCCATATTGATGTTGTGTACCGTATTGCATACCTACCATCAGATATGCAGGACACATAGATTGAATTGTTACTGCATGAGCCTTGGTTGAGGGCGGTGCTGTAGGAAGTAAATATATAGACATATCTTGTGTTTAACGCTAAACAACTAACACCAAGATCTGAAAATTGCCAAGTCCGTCCATATAATCCTCCCCACTCGCCGATTTACAACGCTTCCATGTTGGTAAGAATCCCATATAGGTAGTCTGCCTTCTCCCTAGCCCTATCTATTCCCGGCACCGAGCATATGCAGGGATGGCTAGTGGACGAACACTACCCTCCTAGAATCTGAGCAACCCAGGTCGAGCCCGGCATATCTCGGTCAAGTGGCGTCTCCCAGCAGATACTGTGACCCTCCTCAATGGAACATGGAATGGGTGTCCGACCCAGACCACCACCAAGTCTTCCGCCTGTACTATCTAGTGTAGTCTAAATAGTTTCCTTTCGTGGCTGCTTATCCACACATATAAATCCATGATCGGCTTGGCTTAAGATAGGCAACCCCCTCCTCGTTAGGGCAGGCAATCTAGGCGGCTTTTCCAGCACCACCCCCCATCCCCGTCCCCATCCATCCCGTGCCGTGCCGTCCCACTCGCCCCACGGACACTAACAACTGCCTAGATAAGCAAATATCTTCCCATGATACTATTTCTATCTTAATCGTAAGATCGAGAGGATAAGTAGCATTCTACAAACGGCAGGTATGTACTACATGTGTAGGCAGGTTACATGTACAGCAGAGCCCGTAGCTAAAGTTCACACTCACATGTAATCAAAGAGAAGCAACCAATTTAATTCATATATTTTGATTCATGTAAATGTTTAACTATACTACCAAGTAGTTAACTAACTATGTCTATTAAACTAACAATTTAGAAAATCTGATTCTTTATTTTGCTCTTCTTACTGAGAATACCACTTCGTCACGCTTTCATATATGGGAGAGCAGAGGTTTCACATCTTTATGTTTGTTGCCCAATAAGTTTATATCATGTGCAAAGCAATATAGATAGATACGCAGAACAGACGAAGCCTAGAATCACATGGTAGAGAGTGTACAATATGGTTTTTTATTTTTATTTTTTTATTAAATTCATTCTGCTTCGATATTTGCACGTGTAAATCGAGCTTCTAACTTGCTGCAACTCCGGTCCAGATATGATCTCCCGTAACCAGTCCCAAGTTCTACAAGTCCCGCCGTTCCGCAAAAAACCAAGGTGCAGGCCATTGACCGCCAGCAATCGAGTTGAACGCTGAATAAATAAATAAGTAAATAGGTAAGACACCGGTCCCTTTCCCCTGTTGTTACGAACGAATCGCTGCCATGCCTGAAGCAGATGGGTAGATATGGATATGAAAGATGCTTAAATGCTACAAATACATATATATGTGTTCGGTGATGACAGGTTCGTCAGACGCATTTCGCGGGCTCCCCTCCGCCTGTGAGAGCATGTTAGCGTCACATAACCAAGTCAAATACCGAGATCGAGTACACGAGGGAAGAAGGCCCTACCTTTGATCAACCTGGCCCCGGTCTGGAGTACGCTGATAAACATGATGGCGCAGCCGAACACCACTATGGCCATGGCGACGTACGTCCTCCATGACCGGGAGCTCAGCTTGATGTAGCACAGAGGCGGCAATATGTACGCCAGCGCGGCCGCGCTCGTGGCGCCGACGAGCTCGAAGACGATGCCCAGGTCGCATGTGAATAGGCTCAAGATCATGGCCGAGACGACGAGTGCCGAGCTGTAAATGAGATGCAGGTTCATGTTGAAGGGTTCGCCGGGGAACCAGTAGTTGAGCATGACCTCGCGGCAGACGAAGGCCTCGAGGGGCAGCGTGGTGAGCATGTTCAGTCCGAAGCAGAGTCGTGCAATGGTGACCATGGTGTTATCGGCGGGGAAGTTGTTGAGCACGTTGCCCAAGGTTTTGTCGCCGAAGGTTAGAAACCCCGCCAATGCCATGACCAGGCACGCGACCATCGATACACCTGTGGAGTAGTGCGTCACAGTCGCGAATCGGTCTATCGTCGGGGTCTTGAGGGAGCCGTATATTAGAAGGGAGTTATGCTGGCAAACGAAAGCTGGCGACGGCAGTTAGTAAGGCTTGGGCGACACCGGGCCTCTTTCTCGAGGAGCTAGCGTGTCGTACGTACCAAACGAAATAACGCCTACAGCCTGGAATATGCCGCTGTTGATGGTAAGTAATGGGGTGGTGAAGGAGCCCCGGTCCGCCAAGGGAGTGAGGGCGCCTTGTATGACCACGGTAGATATGATGACGCTCATGCTAATGAGAGCGAGTGTGCTCGCCTTTGCCAGCTGGTTTGCTCCAATTAGCTCCGGTTCGTCCATGTCGCAAAGACAGGTAGCTGGCACCGGTGTGCCTTGCCCGAGACCGGAAGACATACCTTGGCAATATCTCTATACAGCGTTAACGGGTAACTGATGCCCAAAATGAAAATGACGATGACAACCCTCCTGTCGCCGAGGAAGCGGAGAACGGGGATCTCGTGTAGGTTCGGCCAGATGGCGCGGAAGACGGGTGGGATGGAGTCGCCCACGATGACGCCGAAGGCGACCATGCCACCGAAGGCGAAGGCCCACTGGG
This sequence comes from Nemania serpens, assembly GCA_022578855.1. Taxonomy (NCBI): domain Eukaryota; kingdom Fungi; phylum Ascomycota; class Sordariomycetes; order Xylariales; family Xylariaceae; genus Nemania; species Nemania serpens. The sequence continues at coordinate 718,311 of MU396683.1, read as the reverse complement.
CGACGCTGATGGCGACCAGCCCCGGCTTGCCGAAGCAGTGCTCGACGGTGCCCTGGAAGCTGCTGGCACCGCTGAGCTTGCTGTTGATGACGATGAGGCGGATGGTCCAGTCGACGACGACGGTGAGGCCGACGAGCAGCACGATGCCGGCGATGAGGCCGGCGTCCTTGAAGGCGTATGGCTGGCCGATGATGCCTGCGCCGATGATGCTGTTGGCCATGTTCATGAAGGCCGACTGCAGACCCGACTTGGGTCGCGTGCGCTCGCGCTCGGCCCACGTGTGAGCATCGTCGCCCGCTAGACTGTTGGCCACGGTCACGGACGGCGCCTCGATGTCGGTCAGCAGAGGCCGCCGTGCTGTGCGGTCAGGTCCGTCCGAGTCCTCGGGGTCCAGGAAGTCGAACGAGTCGCGCTCCGGGACGGCGTCGCCGGAGCCGTGCGTGCCATTGGCAGTGGGAGGAATGTTGGTAGGTCGCAGGTCGAAGCGTACTCGGTTGGGCGTTCTCGGGGTTCGTGGTCCGAGAGGATCGTGGTCGTGGCCGTGGTCATGATCGCGGTTATCGTCGTGATCGCCGCCGGGATGCACTATGAAGCCGTCCTCGTCCTCATCCTCGTCCCCGTCTTCGTCTTCACCGTCCTCGTCTTCCCCGTCATCGTCGGATTCGCGGCCGGCGAGTAGACCGTGGCGCTCCTCGTCCTTGGGAGCAGCGGAATGGGACTGCGAGTTGTGGTTTGCGACGTCATTCGATTGCTCGTTACGAGAGCTGCGGTTCGTGGCCTTGGCCATTGTGTTGGCGTCGTCTTATCGCGTGGGCATCTTGCGCAAGGTTAAGGTATCTATAATCGGCTAGCGAGCAGACGCATCGTTATTTGGCAAAGCTGATACCGATTTGTGTAAGCTGCTGCTGCAATGACATCCTACGGGATCGGGATAATAAATCCTAGGTACGTACCTGTAACGAGCTAAGCTTTAAGGTTATCTTAAGCATGAGATGTATGTACTTTGTACCCACATGTAAGTACCTATGCCCCCCTTTTCAATAGCCAGTTCGATTTATAAAACACGGGCACAACAAACAGCTCTGTTAAAACAGATTGAACAATGCTTTGAAGGTGCACTCAATCGCTTTCAAGAGAACTCAGTACGGCGGCTCAAGACGACGAGATTGTCAAGATGTCATGTAGAAGCACAGATCACAGACATATACACGATCACTTTACACCAACGACGCATGTAGCATTCGTTAATCTCTTAACGAGTGTATATTTGTAGTTTCGAAGCGAATGTTTCGTTGCTTATTACATGTTCTCTAGATACAAACCGCCAGCGACCAGCCATATATATATATACCTAATGTATGCATTTAGGCCGCTGGTTTTCTCTGCTGACTTTATCTTTTCTCCCGCACACCTGCGTACATTTTGCTGCTTCCTTCAGCCTCCTCATGGGTATCAATTCGTCTTTAAGCCCCCCACAATCTCGTAATGCGAGGCCGCGCAAGGCCGCGCGGCCTAGCAAGCACCCTCTGCATCGATCTCGGGAATCGCTATTTTTATGTTTACTTCGTATCGTGGGTGTCGCACAGCTCGGGCTATGTATTGGCAGGAGAGCATGTCTTGAAATCCTCTCGTGTATGTCCTTTTCGCGGTTCCGTACCCAGTTCAGTCGAACTAGGAAAATGTATAGATAGCTCTGTGAAAGGCGCGAGTAGAACTAAACGACCATTGCAAGTGTTGAGAGCAGTGATGCGAGAAGTGCTACGGAGCATCCGGCACCGAGCCTGCCTCCGGATGAGTCTGTCTTGGGGGGATCAGCCGTCGGCTGTTCCACAGGTGCGCTCGTTATCGACGGTGTTTCGTGTCCGTTCAGTCCCGTAGAAGCATCCGTTGGAACAGTATCTATCGAGGACGAAACTGTTGACGTGGACGCGGCGGATGTCTCTGTAGGAACGGTAGTGGTCGTAATACTTGGTTCGATGGTCTTTGGGACGGTCTTGGCAGCGAAGCCTGTTGTTTGTTAGCCGTGATGCTTGGAATACGAGGCCAACTAAGCTAGCCCGTGGCAGAACTCACCAATTCGCCCATTGTCTACATCAAAGACGCTGTAGACGTTCTTTAAGAACACATCACCGAGTAACCAGCCACCAGGAACATACTCAAACCCATATATATTGCCTGTGCAGATGCCATTGCCATTGGGTGCGGAAATCAAGTCCTTGGTTGACACGTCCCAGCTCTGTCCCGAGAAGGCGAAAGCTACTGTGCTATCGGTATCACAAGGAACGGTATAGGTCGAGCCGTCTTTCGTCGACGAACCGGGAATGAGCTTATACATGACTCTGACATCATCCGGTGGCCCAAAAACAAAGCTTGTGCCAGTATCAATGTAAGCCGATCTGCCTGTGATACCGGCTGGCTTGTCGTTGATCTTGATGTCGTCCATGGCAATCGTCCAAGCGCTGTCTGATTTGACCGAGGAATACGTGATGTCTCCCGTATACTTATCCGGATTCAGCGCGCCGAAGACGATTTCCCCATCATTCGTGCCATCCGAGTTCCTTGACAAGCTAATGCCAAACATATTCGAATCGATCAATTTCGCGTCTTTGACCGCGGTTAACCATGTATCGGAGCTGGTAGCCAGGCCCAGGATACCATCAAATGGAAACTGGGTAAATTGATCCGAGGTGGTGTTAGCAACCCCAAAAGGTACAGTCACTGAGAGTCCGGCCAGGGATAGGCTGTCCTCGACTACGTGACCGCGGACAGAGCCAGTTCCATACTCCACGGAATAAGTTTGGCCCGTGTCGTTGTATGTTTTCGAGTCGTCTGGTCCGAAGGTATTATGCATCACACACGATTTCGAGGTGCATGTGGAGCCCATAATCCATGTCGTGCTTGCACCTGTGTCGAGGAGCATGAAGAACCGCTTGCCCTCGGATCCGAGCTGGACCTCGGCAAAGTATGAATAGTCGGCGCCATCCTGGTCGATGCCAGCGCTGTTTCTGAAAGTTGACTCCTGGGCTTTCACGATCTTGTACCCAGCAATTCTATCGGCGATTATGATACCGTCTTGACCAGCACTCCTGGGAGCTTGATGCGGAACGGCGATTTTAAATTTACCAGACTGTAGCTGATTCGATATTAGTAACATTCTTTCCATCCCTCATGCGACTGCGTATCGAATACTCACTGGTGTAGCCTTTTTGACTAGCTTAAATGTAACGAATCCTTTTGAACTTGTGTCGACGTCTCGGGTCCTGTCTTCATATTGACTTCCCGGCGCACCCAAGGCCAACGCAGATATGCTTGTGATCCATAACGAAAGCTGACAAAAGGTGAGGGCGAGACGCATCTTGACACACCCAACAACCAACTCAGCTGAGTCTCTTACTCAGTTGAACTACCACTTTGCCGAAAACACACCCCTCAGCCGGAAACGGTCGGCGTATCCAGTTCGGACCGGCAAGCGTAGCAAGAACCTTTCGTCTGGAGCGAGAGCATACAGCCTAGGGTGAGCAGCGCGGCAAGGGGATTGGTTGTGTTGTGTGGTCGCGTAAGTGACGTCGATATTCAAGCAGATATAATTTTGGTTTTTAAAAAACAGGCGACCCGAGTGCCAGACTCCGTGTCTCGAAAATCACGCGAAGAAGCCGTTGTTCGTCATTGGAGTAATCGAAAAGAGAGAGTAGCCTTTCAGCTACAACGCCGTCGAGAAGAGCACAAGCGAGGGAAAAGGCGAGCAAAGATTCGCGAGCCAATGCGACGACAAGGAATGCAGGGTCTTGATAGGGCGACTGAGAGGCGAGAATCGGTATCCAATATATAGCGGCTTGAATTCCAAGACAGAGATGCGGGTGTATGTGAGACAAAGAGACAATAGGTATATCAAGCACCACTTGTATGTATCCTCGGATTGGTGGCAAATGGACGAATGGGCGAATGGGCGAATGGGCGAATGGTACACGGCAAACGAGAGAGGACCGATATACAAAACGAAAACGAATGGAGAGAAAACGACGGATTAGCTGCACGTTATTAGGATGAATACATTAGGTAGTTGGAACCAACACCAGCAATCGCAAGGCTCGGGAGGGATGGTACGGGCGGATGGGCGGGATGGCGTCGAGAGGGTGGTGGAGAGATGGAGATGGATGATGGATGATGGATGATGGATGTCCCGGTATGGTTTTGAATCGTGCTTTGGTGGAGAGCCGGCCGAGAACGACTCAGAAGCCCATGCTCGATCTGATTCCCGATTCCCTACCTCTTTGTAGGTACCTATTCCTGAGCGGTTCTGGCATCTATCTTCACTACAGTGCAGGCATGCCACCCTAGCCGAAGCATTTGGCCTATTATGGGTAGCGTATACGCCTCAGATCCCTGCACAGCATACTAGGTTCCAGACTTAGACAGCGAATCCACAAAACCATAAACGACCGCGGGGCTTGGCGACCTGCATCCATGTTCAAAGATGGCATTAAATCCAATGTCCGACTTGCCCTTTGTGGCTGGGTCTCCTTGGGGGCCGATGGGAGTGTTTTGGCCGATGTGATATGCTCCTTAGTAGCTTGAGTGTAGTATGTACGAGGTAGCTTTGTAGTATTATATTATATGGCTTGCAGGCTTGCAGCTGGGGAAAGTTCCTCGACCTCATTGACCTATGGGTGCAGTCTGGTCTAATGGAGGCGGCGTTACTATTGGTTGCAACCCCCGTCCCGCCGTCTACTTTGCCCCGGAACTTGTCGCTTGGCACTTTCACGTTGTTCGTCCCTTATCTACTTTGTACTACCTTGGTAGGTAGCAATTTGTTTCAACCAGGTTAGATAGGTACTTGTTTTGAGCAAGCTAACAAGCAACTCGCGAACGTCACAATCTGCCAGTCCATGTTAGTCTCTCTAAAGTGTAGATCTTTCCATTGGCTTGCTATTACGTGCACGGGATGCTGCAGTCAGCTGCGGTCAAGATGCCACATACCTACCTATTCAAGAAAAGAAGAGGACACAGCCAGTATCACCTGCAGATAACCTCTGAAAAAGAAACAACTCAGGTTGTTGTACCTAATATATATACATAGGTACTTTATATACGTATATACTACGACTGCTGTATCTGGCTCAGCCGAAAGTCTTTTCAAGCTGTAATTCATTTTCTAACCTTCACGAGCTTAGACCAACATCAACACACAGCAATCGGCGAGACGGCAAGTGCCGGTCAAGTACTACTGCGTCTGGGGCCTGCCGGGCGGACAAACATGTTTGATCGCTCTATAAGCCTCATGTTGCTGTTTTTACATACGACGTAGCCTGGGTTTTATGCCACGCTACAGCGCTGAATATAGATTTTGAAACAATTGACGCCTGGAGCCTCGCGAGGACTTACACATATTTTTTTCTTTTCTTTTCTGTTTTTTTCCCTTCTCCTTTCTTGTTCAGTTCATTTCACGCCTGGCACCATGAGATATCTTGCAGATCTAGAAAGCCAAGAATCGGCTTATCGAACTTATCCAGGTTGAGATCCAGCTGGACTGCTTGCGTACTAGCGGGGCGTGAGGTTAAGGGGCAAGCAGGGGTGCTCTCCACATTCGGTATTCTCCTTCAGTCCTCCTCCCCGCCTACGTATATATCTTACTAATTGTACTTCGTACTGTAAAACTAAACAGAAACAAGTACTGTAGGTAGGTCAGTTAGGATCCTTTTCTTCTATTAAAAATGCTAGTTGTAATAATCATCTTTTGTTTTGCACATCTTGTAGTTTATTTATTGGTAGACAAGGCAAAGGCAGGAGGTTGTAATCGCGTGCTAACAAACCTTGTCGTATTAGATTCCCCCTATGTACTGTAGTGACGATATACTTCGTACAAATAATGCTTATGCGACTTTTTTATATTTTATAGGCACTGTAGCGTAGCCTGTGTTAGTGGCGACTTGGTGAACTAAGTCTTGCAAACTTAAGCGACAAGTCATCTGGCATGTATCATGAAAGCGTAATGCGGATTGAAGACTGTATGAATCGTTCTTTCGATCAGTCGAATTGCCTTGCCAATTAATCAATCTGCTTTACGCGGTAAGTACTAGTATATCAGCTATCAACATCTGCCTTGTCTGCCTAGTATCTCAAAAGCGAAGGCTGCAATTCTGCAAGAGTTGATCGCTCTGATAATGCATATCAGTAAGTACGTACTTGCATTTCGAACATGGATGATTGCTTCACTTAATTGTATTTGGTATATGTGACGTCTGTCTTCGCCCCGTCGCATCTCGGCTCAGCGGGATCCATTATCCATGGAACCTGGGCATCTAAACCAAGGCGTCGGTGTTGCTAGCTGAGGAAAGCATAATGTGAAGCTACACGAATAATGTATGCTCAGTCTCAGGATAAAAGACATCATTCATGTTTAGTGCAGTCGCGGGTGCCCGGGAAACAGGGGTTTCAGCGCCTCTTCCCGAGGCTGTCAACTGATTCATGTGTCAGATGTGAACCAAAGTGAATCAGGATTTTGGTGGCGGGAGGCGTGGTCTTGATTCAAGCCACTTTGGCATACCACTTTTATTGCTACACCACTCTTGAGCTCTCTCCATTACTGTCCACTGTGGACTGCCATATGCTATCCTAGCGGAGAGCTCGGCGTTCGTTGAGATGAATCGTCCGAAGTCTTGCTCGTCGACAGGTTCTCTTGTTATGATCGTGCGTAAGAATACCCAAACTGACTCATTCGTCCAGCGAAATGACTCGGCCATCGAAAGAACGTCTTTAAGAACTGATGAGCAGACCAATCTCCGGTTCTGCTCGTCCTGTATCTTAGTAATACAGTCAGACAGAAACATCCATCCCGAGATATCGGAGTGATTCTGCAAACAGAACGCTTTCACATCAGAGGCAATAGTGGCAGCTAGGCTCGAGTCGTGATCTACTAGAAATCGCGCATGTTGCCATGCTACATAGTTACGGGGATGACGTTTGCCGGCGACCATGACAATATCTCGGATATCGTGCCGAATATCCTGTGGAATACCTAGCGCCCAGGAGGTAGCGACAAGCCAACGGCGATGTGACCAGAGGGTCGGTGATTTTGTATGGCGATGCAATCTAGCAGTGAGGATGGTGTCAACAAACTGCTGCTCTCTCTTCAGAGCGGGCTGTGATGGACCTCCAGAGGCAACGAGGGCACGTTTTCGTATGTTCGCAGCCGTTAGGTGCTCTGGGTCCATCAGCAGGAGTATAGATGTCGCAGCGACAATATCGTCGGTGATGACCTCGTCAGCACTGCGAAGATAGCCTTGGATAATATTTCGAGCAACTAGAAATGCTTGTACGAGCCTCAGTTTAGGAATTGCTATAGCATTTCCATCTTGAAGGAAGTTGACGCCAGTTTCCAACTGGTGGCTCTGCCCAAGAAACTCGATTTCAAGCAAGCCAGATTCAGGAAGATTCGCGAATAGTCTGGACAGATCATTATAGACTGGTCTTGGATCTTCTAATTTTAGCTGAGATACTAGATTTTTGTCTAGAGATCTTGACATATTGGATTTGAGCAGTTGTTGAGTGAAGTACTTGAAGTTGTAGGCCGCATTGAGTTCGAGTTTGGCAGCGCTTTCGAGATGGAAAGTGCCCGTGGGGTCAAACCGCACTATATGCATTTATAGTCTTTAATGCATATCGATTTGTTGACCTTATCGGATCCACTATGATGATGTAGCATACGCTACAGGAGGCCACACACCACATTGCGCCTCATTCTAGCTATCACACTTTCTTAAACCCAACTCGCTCGCTCGCCGCGACGCCTTCTTTTACACAGGAGAGCAAGGCTCACGGGGGAAATGCCGTCCTTGCTTCTTACCGTGCTCCTGGTCGAGGTGGCTGTTCACCTAGTGAACACCATCGGAGCCGCAACTATCAACAGCCTGGTACGTTGGATGAGATGACCCAAGAATGTCACATGGACTAGCTAACCACGTTCGTACAGCTATGGAACATCTACCTCGCCCTACCGATCCAGGTCTCGAAACAGGCCGCCGAGAAGAACAAGCTTCAGAACGAGTACCTGGCCATCCGGCGTGACCTGAATGCCACCAGCAGCCAGGACGAGTTCGCTAAGTGGGCGAAGCTCCGGCGACAACACGACAAACTACTGGAGCAGCTCGAGAAGACGAGTGAGTAAAATGCCTAACCAAAGGCCAGCGCACAGCAGAGAGGATTCGATAATAACGTTTATCCCTTCCGTTTAATAGAAACCTCATACGAAGCCTCGAAAGCCAAGTTCGATCGTGCCGCCGGGATTATACGATGGTCTGCTACGTCGGGGGTCAAGTTTATATTGCCCTGGATCTACGGGAAAGAGCCCATGTTCTGGCTCCCAAGCGGCTGGTTTCCATACTACGTCGAGTGGATACTATCGTTTCCGCGAGCACCGCTCGGCAGCATTAGCATAGCATCATGGCAAACGGCCTGTGCAGCAGCGGTGCTACTCTTCAGTGACGCGATCAAAGCTATGTTGGCCCTTGCACTTGGCGCAAAGCTAGCACAGAAGCAACCTGCAACAGCTACTACCGAAGAAAAGAGGCCTGCACAAGCGAAGACCAAGAAGAATTCGTGAGATATTGAGGAAGACAAGCACATAAGCGGAGAACAAATAAACATGAAGCATGTCTCTCATCTATTTTGACGCAGAGTGGATCATGGCGCGAAGGCTAGAACTCTGTAACACGATTGAGATGACTCTTGGCAGAGTGCTTGGGGTCGATCTAGGCATGCTTTTTGACTCTAGCGACCACCGAGAAGAAAGATCGCCAAAGCTTCGAAAGTGCCAGGAATATTCTAACAACAACAACCTTACCCGTGTCGATGCTACGACATATCTGAGAAATAGCGAACGGAGCGGATAGCCAGCTTTCCAGATAGGCATCATCATGCTAGCTACATAACGCATGTGGAGGGCCGTACTATAACAGAGTCCTCAAAGTAGCATGCCAATAGCTGTGAAATATGAAATGTGAAGGAGACGGAGAGAAATTAAATGGTTGGAGAATTTATGATGGGAAGAAAATCAAGTGGATACAGCAAGCGCAGTCTTAGGCCAATCAAATAACGCGTTCCATTTCCGTACTAGCAAACTTGCGCTAACGGTTTAGGTAACCCGGCGGGCATTAGCGCCAGGGCTGGTGGGGCTCCCTCGGGACTGAACCCAACTAATGACGAGGCTGAAGAACAATGGACAATCTGGCCTCCCTTCGAACAAACACAAAAGTTCACTCATGCCCTCGACGGGACAGAGAGCGACACAAAAACAACACAGAAACAACATGAGATAACATCAGGAGAATATCATTAGATATGGTTTCCATCTCGTGGTCGACGTGAGTAGACGACGACATGCTCTATGTTATCCCTCCGATCTGAACAGAATAGGCCGGCTTACACGACGCATATAGCATCAAGTCCCTCCTCATCTTCTTCGGTCCCATCCTGCTCCCCAAAGCAATAGGCTACTACCAGCGTCTCCGCACCTCGTCTACGGCCGCGAACCAACCGATCCGGCCCCTCCCCCCGTCCGGCGTCCGGGCCCTCTCGATCCTCCTCTCCCACGCCTTCGTCTTCCTCGTCTTCGCCCTGCCGTCCTTTGCGCCCGATAATCTCTTCACCCGGACGTCCTCGCGCCTGCAGATCCCGACAGACGTGCTATTCACGCGCCTGACCTCCCTCCGGCCCAACAATGCCCTAACCCTGAGCGACGCCGCCCTGCGCGCCAAGTTCGTCAACCTCGAGTCCCGCCTGCTGTATCTGCAATTCGGGCCGGACGTCCTCGCCTCGTGCCCCTTCTGCGTCTCCGACGAGCCGAAGACGTACCTCTACTACGCCCTCCCCTCCCTCCTCGCCCCGCACCTCATCAACCTCGTCGTCCTCAGCCTCGCCACGTCCGCCACCATCACCGGCGCCGAGGCCGCGCGGTGGCGGCGCATCGCGGCCGTGGCGAACGTCGTGGCAGCCGGCCTCGACGTCTGGGTCACGAGCACGTACAACTACGGCGCCAACGCGCGCACGACCCGGCTCGCGGACCTGGAGATGTTCTTCTGGACCTCGCGGGCGCTACGCTACGCCCTCCTCGGCCTGCTGGACGTCGGCATCGCCGCGCTGATCTACGTCTCCGGCACCAATCGCCTGTTGGCCGCGCCGCCCGACCCCGCATCCCGCGTCGAGGCCGTGACGCGCCAGCTGCTCATCACCAAGAGCCGACTGAGCGCCGTGGGCATTGTCAAGAACACGAGCCTACGGGACGAGGACCTGCGGGCGCGCTCGGCCGCCTACTGGGCGCACGAGGGCCACCTCATGGGAGAGGTGATGGAAGACCGCGACGTCATCGAGGGCGTCAACGACGCCCTCGCTAACCGCATCAGCATCCAAGGTATCTCGAAGGACGCCGAGAATTACGCTCTCAACATATTGCCGCAGCCCAGCCCGCCTGCGCCCGAACCCACCGCTGTCGGATGAGGCATTCTATCCATTTGTGTCCTAGTGGGAGATGTATTCATACCTAGTGCCATGCTTGATGGTTAATCGGGTGTGGTTATTATGGTCATGACAAAGTTTAGAAGCGCACAGGTACGAAATATCCCTCAAAGAAGAACCTGTCCCGAATACCTAGCTGTCTCCGGGATATCGCATGCTCTATGGATAGATGTTACAACACCGTCGCTAAAACAACCAGGCTTGCTTGGTCCGCATCTGCTCGGCTCTGCTCGTCCCATGATATAAATTCAATGTCATGATCCGACGAAAGCGATGGCCTAACAGACAGATAGACAAGACGGTGCGGGCTGTAGCTATGTAAGTGTATCGGTGCTAGGGAAGATCACAACCAAAAAAGAAGCAAGCAAACAATGATCCAAGACATGAAATGCAACAGATCGTAAAAAGCCTATGATACCGTAATCTCCCATTAATGTTCCCTCCTGGCCCGGTTTGCCGTGAAACGCCGTAATGAATGCTCAGTTGTTTTGTCACTGTATAATCGGTACATCGCAGCCTTGGTATGCTGAAACTAAAGGGACGGACAAACAGACAAAGGTGCTTGGTCGAAAGAGGGAGAGACAAACGCGCGGCCGAGGGGTCTTGTCTAGCCGCCTCGAGTTTCGGGTCTGGGACTCGACACGCTGGACATGCTCGCCTTCCTCGACGGACCCTGGGAGCCCTCTTCCACGCTCCTTTCTAGGAACCCAGCCCACAGGTCGGCGAGCGATTCCTTACTCGCGGAGCTGTGGGCGGGCTCCGCGAAGAACTCGGCGCTGAGGGACGGCGTACTAGGCGTCCTGTGGAACGGAGATGTAGGGAGGCGGAGGGAGTTGTTGGAGGCCCCCGGACGTGCCAGGCCGGCCTGCTCCCGCTGCTCGTCTGTCCAGTTCAGTAACCCGGCGATAACTTGGAGAATCTGGAACTTCCTGGGGTCTGAGCGGTCTAGCGTGAGGAAATGAAGAAAGTGATTTGTGACGATTTGCCTAGGTATGGTTAGTTACGTGGTCATGAAATACTACGCGCTGGTGAACGAACCTGTCGATACTATCCTCAGGTTTCGTCTTCTTAAGGTATCGGAGAGCTTTGGTTAAATGCTCATTGAGGACGATAGCCTCATGACGCAATTTTCCGATGAGGAGATTCTTCTCCTTCACCTCCTTTTCAAAGGGCGCTGTGCGCTCCAGTTCCTTCTGCAACGACGCCCTCGCTGCTTCCGCTTCCGACGCCTTTATATCGGCTTCCTGGGCGAGTTTTTTCATCGCCTGAAGCTGCTCTTCGGAGGTCTCTACCATTTCTCGTAGTTCCTTCTTTCGAGCTTCCTGGATTTCTTGAAGAGCTCTCTGTAGGCTATCGACGGCCTGTGACTGAATGTCTCGCTCGGAGGCCGCTCGTTCGTAATTATCCTGGATGCTCTCAAGCTGCTCTTCGAGTGCTGTTACCTTCTCGGCTAAATTTTCCCGAATTGAGCGTTCCTCCATCGCCAAAACTTCCCAATCGCCCATGGCGTCTTTGGCCGCTTCGGCTTCTTCTCTAAGATGTTGGATCTGGCGTGTCATGTCTTCCTTTTCCTTCAGTGAATTATGTTGCGAGAGGTTATTCCGGCTGCGCAGGCTAGATAGTTCCCTTGTGGCATCTTGTAGTTCGGTCTGTAATCCCGAGATCTCTTCTTGAAAGGCCTGGCTGCCCTTTTGGAGGTCTTCGTTTTGCGCCTCGAGCTCTTCAATACGCTGGTTCGCCTCTTCCAGCTCTTCTTTGCCCCGCGCTAGTCTGTTACCGACGCTCTCCTTAATCTTTTCGACTCTGTCGACAAGGTTTTGGTATTGTTCTTCCACCTGCTCCTTAGCCGCCTCAACTTCTTCCAGCTCGGACTTCAACTGTGTCGTTTCTTGCGTGTGGGTGGTTTGTATGTTTTCGAGCTGTTTTCTTAGCTCCTCCACTTCTGACTTGAGCGCTTCTCGTTCTCTCGTCATCGCGTCCAGCCGTGTCGTCGTGTCGGGATCGGGAGGCGTGTGTTCAGGAGAGTGTCCATTTGTCGACGGCGGCGCGGCATGGCCATTCACCTGTCTGCTCTGGTCCACCTGGATCGTGAGGTTAGTGTTGTGGGCTCTTGAAAGCGACGGCTCTCTGTCTACGGCATATTACCGTTGCACTTCCAGCTGATTCGTCGTTGTCGTCGGATTGGTCGCCGTCCTCATCGTCGTGCGGGTCACCGTTCTCGAGTATCTCGGGGGCCTTGGTGTGATCCTCGACAGGCTTTGATCTAGCGGCATTCTTCTTCTTCTTATTATTCTTCCTTTTTGGAGCTGGGATACTATCATTAGCGCGCTGGGTCCTACATATTCGAGAGTAGATGTGTTCTCGAGTACTGACTTGGAGTGGCTTGTTGAGATGGTTCGGTAGGCGACATTGTCAATGTCCAGATTGTTGTACTCTCCCTGGTTAGAGTGACATTGGGAAAGAACAGAACATGGATTGTGCTCTAAGACAAGCTGTACTGCAAATGCCAGGCTGTTGAGGTTGAATGAGAATTGCGCATCTCGGTTGCGAATAGATTGCCTCGTAGAAGTCCCAGATCAAACAGAGGCCGTAGCACTACCTACCATTACACGTAACGCATCACCTACATGTACCTAACTTACATGTAGCGTAGCCTTAGCCTTCAGGTACAAAGCAGTAGGTACGTGCAGTACAGTGCCTGTACCTGTACGTACCTGCTCACGTACCCACATGTATCTCCCGAGATAGCTCTGGTTGCCAGGTGCAGCGGGGTTGCCATTCACACATTTGCCGGTGCAGCTGGCGGCTGATGACAGCTGAAGCCTATTCAGACCTGCCAATTTAGTGTGGAGAGTTCAGTTAGAGATACTAATCCAATGTACCTTAACAGGGGTAGGCAGACAACAATTTGTGCTGAATCTGATCTTAAAAGACAAAAGTATGTGTTGTTTGTTCTAAATAATACATCAGTTGGCTTTCGATTAATCTAGTAGTAATGTGCCGTGTATAACTAAGTATGTACAAACTTGAAGGCTGTCTCCTATGTCTAGGCAGTAGCTTGTGACTTGACATCCTTGTCAGCCTTTTTGTGATTGGCCCATATCTAAATGGAGTCCTGGTCTAGCAAGAGCCCTGTAGCCAGGTAGATAAACTCCCAAATTTTCAATGCGCTCTAACTTTTAGCCTTCTTTTCCTTCTTCACATATTTCCCCTTCGCTGAAACTCAACTGATCGAACTTGCCTAACCTGACAGCCTTGTCATTGTTATTCGGCCTGTCCACCAAGTTTCCGGTGAAGTAGAACGATCAACTGCCTTTATAATCTCACTTTCGCTTAATATCAGTGGCACTGTGGGTTCGCTATGTGCATACATCTTCTCAGCTTCTTGCCTGAGGTTTAGTTTCCACAGCTTATATCGGATATGTCTCCCAGGGCTTTCAAACATTGATACCTACATAGTTTATATGGATGTACACACCCCGCAGCCGAGAAAGGATACGGTGTAAAGAGTGATACATGCAACTCAGTGACTAGACCGCCGGCACAATAGTGGTCGAATTAGTAATTCACTATTATGTACTATCGCGGATGCCACGCCTACTATCATCATGTCTACGACAGCGTCTTCTTTGCTTTCTTCGCCTTTTTGACCGTCTTCGCCGTGGACTTTTTATCTCCTTTAGCGGCCTTCTTCTTCGTCACAGGTGTTGACTGCTTGATTTCCGGTTCGATTGGTTGAGGTGCGGCCTCAATAGCCTTTGGTACTTCATCCTCGACAGCTTCGAGAACGGCAGCGCTATCATCTGCATCGTGGACTGTCTTGAGTTTCGGTGCCTCAAATTCGTAGCCCAATTTCAGTAGCTTTTTCGCTCGCTCGTTTCGCTTGGCCTCCTCCTTTGAGACCTTCTCAGTCCAAACAGACTCGGAAAGGGGTTTCTTGAGCTGATTTCCTGCCATCTTATTCCAAGGTATCTTCTTGAAGCGTCTATTTGCGCCGACCCATAGTTTCTCGTGGACTTGTGACTTCGGTACCATCTTCACCTTCAGGATGTGGCCAGCTAGCAAGTAGTTGTCCTAATGATAGGTTAGGCAATTGTACTATACACACTATAGTGAGTCTCTTACCATGGTTTTCGCAACAACTTCAGCGACGTCAAGTTCGGCAAACTCGATAAACTGTTGCGGAAATGATATTAGCACATAATACTAGCGGGTTGAGGTCATGGGGTCAAGTTAAGTTCCAGCTAAAGTAGCTAAAGTAGATGTTACGGTATCCGGGAAGGGAAGGAGGGCAGAGAGACGGGGTAGCACATACTGCAAAGTGTTTAGACTGGCCCGTTGCTTTATTTCGAGACATCCTGATCTTGTTCACTTGTCCAAACTGTGAAAAGTATTCGCGCATCTGGTGTTCGTAAAATCCTCTAGGGATTCGGCCAATCTAGCTCGACGTCAGTGATTGCGTCTTCGGCGCATGTGGCTTAGTTAAGGTCATACGTATACGACTCCAGGCTCGCTATCATCCGACTCCGAGGTCTTGGTAATATCTTTTGACACCTTAGGCAGTTCAAAGTCTTGTATATCTTCGTTGGGACCCGCATCATCTGCTTCGGCGTCGCTATCGACTACTTTGGCCAGAGCTCGTGCCTCATCATCGCCTTCGGCTTCAGAACCTTGGCTTTCGTCGTCATTCAAGGTAGGTTCCTCCTCCTTGCGCTTTTTCGCAGAGGCTGATGTTTTGGTCCTTTTTGGCTGTACGTCCTCCTTCAGTTTCTTCGGCGCAATTGGAGATGCATCGTCGTTCGCGGCGGCTAGAAAGAGCTGTGTTAGCGAAATGACGACACTAGGAGTGCAAGTGAAAAGACGCGCCTTTGCGTTTGTTGGGCGTTTTCGCCTTGGACGGGGCTTTAGCAGCGGATGGCTTCCTTGGCCGTAATTCTGGCATCTTGAAGGTGGTGAGTGAGTTTCTGACAGGATACGATCGTTAAGTCTGAAGGCCACGGCAAAACTGCTGGCATTGGAATTGGCGTATTGAAAATTCTGCCGCTGAAATTTTGGCGGTGAGGACGAGCTCATCCCCCACCAAGACTCTGATAAGCCTGATAAATGTTTAGCGCCTAAAGTGACATTCTGCCTATTACCGCACCTTTCCTATTACAGAGCTAAAGCTCCCATCATTTAGTGCGTCTAAGTATTTATGTATTTAGACAGCACTCTCACTGATCAACATTGAACCACTTCTTCATAGGTACTACCACCTACATTTAGGTAGGCGACAAACAGCCAACATTACCAGGCTTTCCTTTCTTTATTGATGTTGATAGTCAATGATAAATTGACTACCTTTGTGGGATTGGCTATCAGCAAAACGCACATTGTGCGCCGCTCACACCCGAAGTCACTGTACCCATCCTACACGTTTCCACCGTATGGAGCCTCTCAGCAAATACGCCCTATAGTATCGATCTCCATTCAACGAGCAGGATGGCTTCTGGGGATCAGGAACTGACGCACGATGAAATATGGGACGATTCAGCTTTGATTGATTCCTGGGATCAGGCGCTGGAGGAATATAAGGTAACGGCCACACAGCCCCGAGATGTTAAAATGGGCTAGAAATTGATGTCCTACAGAAATACCACAGCATTCACAGAAACGGCGGTAACGTGAAAGATTTACTCAAGTCTGGTAGCGAAGGGTAAGGTTGTCTATCCTACATGTTTCTCGGATTTTGAAACGTGGATCCCTCGGCAGCCAGCTTCTGACAAGACGATCTTGAAAATAGTGCTTCAGATGCCAAGCCAACCCTACATGAGATTGACCAATCCTCAAACCATGGGGGAGACGAAACGGCAGCCGAAATGAGAAAGGAGAATCTTGTAAGTACATCACTACCCCAGTTTTTGAGACCATCACGAACGCATCCAGATCACCGATTTGATTACTTCTGGAGATACTAACATGACACAGAATAATGGACATAGTGCTATTAATGCAGCAACGCGACACAGTCAGCCGCCTATGCCCAGCGCCCCGCCAGCTCCGGCAGGCCTACTAGGTACAAGTATGTCACAGCAGAGTCTTTTCATTTTCCCTTTTTCATTCCAGAGGCTTACTAACTATTATTAGTACGTGATGAAGGGTTGAAGAGGCTTCTTATGTCATGGTATTATGCTGGGTACTATACTGGCTATTACGAGGGTCAGCGTGATACGCCACAAAATCGAGATGGTTCGGAATAGAATCTATTCGGGGTTTCGTTTACTCGGGATGCGAATGGTTCGCAGATTAGGGCACAACTGAAGTGAGTTGTCGATCTAACATGGGCCTGGAACTTCGGGTGCTACATAATTAGTTGATGTTGACGTTACCCTAGCGCAACCCATCAAAGCTGCAGCAGGTCATCTATTACTCCAGAGAAGCGTGACTCTCAGGCAAGAGTATGCCCGGCATGTTCAAAGTGATAATCAGATGAAGAATGACAGTGAGGCCTTCCAATGTATATCTAATTATCACCCGTTGCTGATGATATAATTAGTGGTTGATCCGCCAAAAAAAAAAAAAAAAAAAACTACCTAGACATGAATCACGGCTATCATATACATATCGGCTATAGCCGTATTTACTGGTCCATAAAGACTTGGGGATGGCATTCGGATGTCGTGCAGAGGTGCGTGAATGCATTGGTGCAATATAATTTGTCTAAATCAGACCACTTAGAAGCAATTACAAACAAGCGTTTCCGTCTCAGAAATGCTGATAGTTTGATGCATGGCCCAGGGAATATACGTCTTGTCTGCAGCTGGTGCAGCTACAATCCTGGTGAATGGATTATTTCCATCGGAGGCCTGCAGATCACCTAGTGGCTGAATTTATAGCAGATTGGCGTTTCTATACCTACGCAAGCGCTCGAAAATTTGTCGTGGCGGTCCTGCCATGCTTGTGTGCGACACCTGAAGCCTGACCTATACCTGGACACGGAGCTAATATGAGTTGACCGGCATTGGTAATTACAAAGGCCTGCAAACAGGGTTTCGATTTTGCATCTCAGCGGATGTGCTGCGCTCAAAGAGGTCAAACGAGAGGATTGTGCCTGACGATACCTGCTGTCCCTACCGATATGTCCTCTGATAAGGCGGCGTTTGAGTGGATACTCGAGAAAGGGGAAACCCCTAGTTCAGCACCCAGTTGATATGAGGCAGCAGGTAAGAGGTATGGAGGCTTGAGTTCCCCAAGCTTCAAAGCGCTACGCTACTAGCAGTAAGTGCACTACATTGGTGTGGTACTAGTTCCGCGGTTTTGTAGCCTGGGCGGACGGTAAGGTAAGGTACGGTAGCTAGAGCTCCCCATCTCTGCACAATCAACCAGACTTCATCGTGAAATATATCAATCAATTGGACTATATTGTGTATGTGCAAAAATTAGAGGATTCACTCTTCTTGGGACGAACCATCCAAGAAGAAGAGTCCAACAGGTTATACCTCAGCGGTTAACTACCTACCAGGTACCCACTGTATCGCTTTTAAGCAACTTATACCGCCATGTCCAGGGACTCGAGCTAACGGGAGTTCTCTCACAACTAAGCGACCATGCAAAACACCACCAAAACGATTCTCTCACACCCCTAACCCCTGGACAAGGCCCAACCCTTGTAATCCTCCACTCACGATGCCATATGCCGCTACGTGTAGAGAGCCGCGGCCCTTGAATCTACATTCGTGAGACTGACAAGCGTCACTACTACACTACTTCGTACCTATCTCTAAACATAGCGGCGTCGCTCCATCGTGCTCGGGACTAGGATCAGACGCAGACTCCCCCGAAATGGACTCGAGCTTCGTCCTGATCGGTGCAAGTCCCCCTGCTATTGTTTCGAGATCACCTCCTCAAGCGCCCCGGGGTGCGACATGGGACCAGCAGAATGCCAGCCTCATGTCGGCCTCTGACATTGATCCACAGCTTGTTCATGCTTCATTTAAGCCGTGAGGTCCCCTCGGCCGGTAGGTCGTTTGTTTCTTTCTCTTCCATCTGTTCTTTAGACGACGTTACTGCTGTTTCGCTCTTTCTTTCTCCTATCTTCCATCTCATTCACTTTCACTTCGTCACGAGCCGGGCCTCGCTATTCCCACTTCACTTAATTGCCAGATTTCTCAATCGTCACGGTCTTTTCAAGAATACGCTCGTAGTTCGGTCACCTCTTGAAGAGGAACGCTCTCGATTTTACTACCTGCCCAATCACTAGCACGTTAATTTCGGCCAAACAACAACAATTCACCATGAAGTACTTAGCCGCTCTCTCTCTGGCCATGGCCCCTCTAGCCATGGCTAAGGTGGTCCGAAATGTCTATCCCGTAGAGGCACGAGATGGTCACTTGAAGAAGGGTACTCAGGTTCTGGAAGGTGGCAACGCCATAGCCGTCGAAGCCAGCAACACCCAGATCATTATCGTTTGGGTAAACCCCGGCGCCGGTGCCGAGACAACAACGATCAACAAGGCCGTAACCGTCACACAGACAGTCACAGCTGGTGCCGCAGATACGACCGTGGGAACCGCGACCATCCCTGCCGGCGTCACGACTACTGTAGCGGGAACGGGGGCAACTCACTCTGTTCAGGTCGGTGGTTCCGCGGGTCTCGCTTATTCGCCTTCGGAAATCAAGGCGGCCGTAGGCGATATGGTTGTCTTCACTTTCATGAGCCAGAACCACACCGTCACCCAATCCAGTTTCGACAAGCCCTGCGACCCGCTGGCTGGTGGTATGAACTCGGGCTTCAATCCCAATCCGAATAATACTGTCGTTCCCGCTCCCCAGGTCGCTATGCAAGTAATTACCGACAAGCCCACATGTAGGTTATTCAATTTGAGGAAGAATTCCATCCGCCGCTTTCCATGACTGACATTTCAATCAAGGGTTCTACTGTGCACAGATGGGCCACTGCGGCAAGGGCATGGTCTTCTCCATCAACCCGTCCGCCGCGAAGACGCAAGCCATATTCCAGGCCATGGCCATCCAACAGAAGGGCCAGGGCGCCGGCAGCGCCATCACCGGTAATGCCACGGACAGCGCTGGATCCAACAGCGGCGCCAACAACGGCTCTAACAATGGCGCCGCCGCTACGGACGCTGCCAGCGGTGCAACGAAGACAGCCGATGCCGGAAGCGCCATCCAGACGGGCACAGGACAGCTTGTGGCCGGCGCCTGTGTGTGCGCCGTAACCTGCGGTGCCGGCAGCTTCCCAGACGTGAACGTCCAAGGCGTCGGCCATTTTGGCGGTGTCCCTGGTAAGTAGCTAGCCACCCCTCCGACCATCCCTTCTCAACGCTAACGACCAATCTCGCAGGCTCGTTACCCGCCAACATGGCCGAGGTCTTCTAAATTAATAAGATCACGGTTATGCACGGATTAGACACGAGGACAAGAAGAGAGAGGGATACATGGTGCCGTATGATTATGGTATATTCATGGCCTGCATTATGAGTGGAAAAATCAAACGGGCTAGACTTCATCCACGGGGCTGAATTGGTTTATTATCTTTTGGTTAACATTTTCGAGACCATATCTGGCAACTAAGGAGCGAGGGGAATAATTTTTTTTAGGGGGGTTTGTATTGGTAACCCGTTTTTTCGAACATAGCCTAGCTTAGATATGACTGGATCGTATACCCTTTGCTGTTTAATCCTTTTGATGTCCCTAATTCGTATCCTCAACAATTATCGTCTTGATGAGCATCATAGACAGTTCCACTTCAAAGTAGATGTATTCTCTAGCTTACGGTTGTATGTACATATCTATGCTTGCTCTAAACATGCTTGCGCATCTATATATCAGGTGTCCTTTTAGTAAGAACACAAGTCGATCGGTCAGTAGATGTAAACCTATCTACCAAACCAACCCTCTTCGGCGTGGAGTAACTAAAGTAGCTAGCCAAACTGCAATTCTCGTGTATGCGCAACAGACCGATGTATTCACTGAAGCTTGTACAAACATAATAAATGCAATACGCTCAGGAGGGGTTCGTGGAACGCGGAACTCGATTGCAAATGGGGGAACAAACGCCTATCACGCTTTTGCCCGTCTTCCCCCAGGACTAATCATCCAAAATCATAAACTCATCATCGAGAACGCCGTGCTTGTCCAACCCTTGTTACCGTCTTCTCGAAATGTCATAGGCAGGAATATGAATTGGCTGGACTTGGGGTTGGTTCGAATCTGATCCGAAGTGCTCAGAGTCGTATTTCTGTTCAGATTATCCCTAATGTCGAGATGGGGACGATTCGGGTCGACTCTACTCGAGGATATCACACTCATATTACTTCTTTCCCGAGCCAGCTTCGGCAGCTTTCTTCGCATTGGCTAGAGGTAGGTAGGTAGGTATGTGTTAGCCTCAAGGTCCGAATTTGGTACGCGAAGGAGAGACCAGCTTACCAGCCTCTTGCTTCTGTCGCATCAAGGCAGCAAGAGCCTCCTTGTCGCGCTGCATCTCCGAGCCGGTCTTGCCGTTCTTCGACTTCTACGCGTGCCGCATCATTTGGTCAGTGTCGATTCCATTGCTCTGAGTAATCACCCTTTCTATCACAGGCATCGGCCTGTTCGTCGACGTTTAGGCTCGTTAATGAGACATCTAGCCAATCAACCCATCTGAGGACAGCCAGCGATGGGAGAGGGACGGGCTCTAGAAGATGGATCGTGTACCGACGGTAGAGGTAGTGGACCGTGAACCTAACCGCGCGGATGACTTGGCCAGTCGAATATTGGCAGTACGGCCTCGGCCTCGTATGCTTCAGGTAGTCATGCTCCCATGGTTTGTCCGCACACGCCTCGGGACCGGATCCGGCTTCGGAATATTGCAAACAAAACAAACAGCTATCTAGCAAAGTCTCTCCTTACCTGAGCGGACTGCTGTTTGAGATTCTTCTCGCGCGCCTTCTCACGCTGGTTGCCGCGGGCCATATTTAGCAAAGTGCCTAGGCAGGTCTTGGTGTTACCGACAAGAGTTGGCGCTAGAAGGGCGCTTGGTCAAACGTGCGATGCGATGCGTGGCGGTTGAGGTCGGGATGTTGATGCAAGGTGGATGGTTTGGCAAGGTGTCCTTCGTAAGTAAGGGTAGAACAAGACGGTCAGAAAAGGAAAAGCGGCGGTTCGCAGCAGAAATAACTACCCTAGCTGTACTTCGTAGCCGCGGCGCCAAGCACATTGCATTGTGCTAAGACAGGTACCTGGGTACTCTGACGGCCCTGTAACTGGCTTGCGACTAGGAGAGAGGCCGTCTCAGTGGAGTCCAGCGGCTCGAGTGTTTCCAACAGCGAGAGCTCAGAGCCAATCAAGCCACAGGTAGACGCTGTCGCCTGCTTTGTGTCCAGCCTTTGTCGGCAATTGTGTACATGTTAGTACTATATGCAGGTACCTTACCTTTGTGTCTTACAAATTTGAACTTGAGCGTTGTTAGGCATTGTCATCCGCAACACAACCTTCATGATACCTACTACTCCTTGCCTCAACCCCTTATGAAATGTTCAACGAATACATAATAATGCATGACCTGAAGAATTTTATAGTGTCGTGTGTCAAAACAATATTGTCAAACATTGCCAAAAATATTTGAGAAATGCCATAGGTAATCAGGGAGTCTGAAATACTCGGCGAATGTACCTACCTACTTAGTATTCAGTGATACGCCTGAATCACCAGCCGAGAGTTGAAATGCTTCCCCTTGACGTTCCCCTGATCCAAGGGAGTATTGTACAAGTACCTACAGTATGCCAGTACCTATGGAGTGACTTATACAACACTGTAGACATGTCTACATGTAATGAAGCAGTTACAAGTTACAGGCACGCTACATAACCTAAATACAGTGCGATATGGCTACCATGATATAAGTAGGTACCTTCGTAGCTACGGGAAGAAAACAATACAAAGCTAAAGCCGATAATAAGAGGGCATAGACGTCCGATATTTATTAGATGCAACTCTCTTTATAATTCAAGGGCTGTGCAGCAGCATTGTACTATGTAGGTAGGAATCTTTATATAGAAGAACAAGGGTGGGTTCGGCCGCTGGTTGAAAGGAGGACTGAAACAAGGCCGGTTGCTTCACGGCCAATCAACTCCGGGTCCGACATCCGACGTGCGGGACGCTTTGGAAAGTTGGCATCAGGCCCATCCATTGGACGACGGGATGCATTTCCCTACTGCATCCCACTATATCGATTATACCCGACCCAGGTTTTGACACATCACGTTTCACTATCGGCACATCACCCTAAACCTGTTTTGGAAGTCCCCTCCGTCAGCCACAGATTGCTCTGATTCTAACCTAATTTGTATAGGAAGTGGAGCACTTACCGGGCAGACCCTGGGATTTTTGAACATCTCTTTAAAATAACGGTCTGTATGCAGAAAATCGAGCAGATTACGAAAATAGTACTGCCGAAGGTGTTAGAGCTGTAGTTTCAACAGGAACCGTTATTTCTAAGTGCCTGTAAGCCAAATAACTAGACTAGGTAATAACTATTATTTGAGCCTGCAGGCCAATTGCAGTGCAGCACTTTCTATGTGCTATAGCACCGAAATACGTAGGTACGTACTAACCAAGGTACGTACCAATTGAGACCCACATATACCAATTCTGGCCAATCATATTGCTTGCTTTTGAACCCTCTGAATTGGCTGACTTAGCGATTTTTCTTCCTGGACTGTTATTTTGCAAAAAGCCAGGGTGTGCCCCGTAAGTGCTCCACTTCTCATACTAAATAGGTAGTGATTGGAGCAACTTGTGGCTGACGGAGGGTGACTTCCAAAAGGGGTTTAGGGTGATGTGCCGATAGTGAAACGTGATGTGTCAAAATCTGGGTCGATTATACCTGTTAGCTACCTAGTAGTAAGTATCATGATTACAGTACTGGCGCCACCCCATCAGAACGTGCGAGTACGTGGATCGTGACGATTGGCGATTCGCGCTCAGCTCAGACAGGTCAGGGCCGGCAATGCACGAAGCTAACTCGCCCGACGAGAAGTCATGGCATGCCCGAATGTGGCCCTTGACCGGTTCGACAGGCCCCACGAATTCTCCCTCCATCCATGCTTGACATGGGGTGCCGACGTCTGACAAGGGAGGACAGAGCGGGAACGGGGTTGTAAGTGTTTGTTGATGGAGATCGAGACTTCACGCGCCTAGCAGGCTTCATTGGTCCTCAGTCAAGGAAACGCATCTTGGATGCGAAACATCCTTGGACTCAACTTATGCCTAGGCAGTTGTACCTCTTTGCAAGCCATATTAAATCCGGACAGCCGCCCTTCTACAATAGTAGGTGGTTCAGTTCGGTTTGGTAGACATCTCTTTCTTTTGTTTCAAGTCCATTGAAAAGATTTCGGTCATCTAGAGCTGCTGGTGCAACTCGGCCTCCTCTTCTTTGATCCCTTTCACACCACTTTGGACTTCTATTGTTCTGCCGGTCTTTGACTGACCGCTATTGTTTGCTGTCACATTCTTTTTCGTCCACGTTCCTCCTCCAGTCATAAATATCCTCCGGGCACAACTTACAAGGGACTGTTCATATCCTCTTCTTCTCACGCCACCCATCTCCTTGCATTCAACTATTTCGACTATTTCAACCGTCTACATTCATTCCTTTCCTGTAACTCTACATCTGCTAGTCGGATGTCTGTTTGACTACTCTCGTCACTTCCCTGCGATTTCGACCCTTTTATTTCTCCGACATACCGGTACTCGACTCAACTGCGGGCAGTTCAAACGTTGGTAAACCTATCTGATGCACATGTGCACCGAAAATGCCCGACCAACAACCCGCTAATCCCAAATATACCCAGAGAGACACAACTTTAAACATATCCAGATTTTTCACCATGTTTGGAAAGAACAACTCCTCTGGTTTCCAAGGCCATGCCTATATCATTCTGCAGGTCATTCGTTTCTGCAATGTCGCCGTCCTGCTGGCCGTGATGGTGGCATCGGTGCTCATGCTCATCTATGCCAAACTTCCCAACGGCTTCCAGTTCTTCGCCGACGTTGTCCACGCTCTCGTCTTCTTTTTCGCCGCTCTTCTCATCTTTACTGAGGTCGGCCTTTGGGGCAAAGGTCAAGAGTTCGTCGCCAGAGCCTGGCCTATGCTCGGTCCCGATCGTGGATTCACCGGGCTGGGTGCGATCATGGTTCTCATCGGCTGCCACACCCTAGGTAATCTCAGCAGTGGCGTCTACGCCGAGGACGGCGTGCCGCCTCAGATCCCTCAAGTCATCATTGGTGCCGGCATCATTGCCCTGGCTTTCGGATTCACCAACATCATCGCCTCGCTCTTGTTCAAAAATGAGCAGGTGCGCGCCCGCGAGGTTCGACAGGCCGGAGCCACCACCCGAGATGTCAGCTTCAACGACAACTACAGCTCCCGCTCTGACAGCACCCGCAAGCCTAACATCAGTGGCCCTATCAGTGGTCCCATCAGTGGTCCCGTGCCTATGCCTGCCAGTGACACATTCCGGCAGGCTCCGGCGGAGTACTTCCCTGAGGATAACAAGTCCATGACGTCCTACGACTCCCGCCACAGCCCGATAATGCCGACTATCAGCCGGCCACCATCTGCACTGCACCCCATGAACAGAGGAACTCACTACTCTGAGGCCAGTCATATTGATAGATTCGGCACAAGTATGGTCTAAAGTAGCGAGACGACGCATCAAGCCTTAACATGTTGAGGATATTCATGTGCATAATAGGGAAAACGGCGTTTTAGGGTTAGAGTTCTTTGATATCCTTTGATTTGGGACAAGGCGGTAATACGGATATATACATACGATGTGTAAAAGCGATGTTCTTTTCATACTCGAGAAATAAATTTCAGCGATACGACCAACAGCCATCACGAGCAGGTCTTGTCCTGCTCGTCCTGCCCGTCCTGCCCGTCCTACCCGTAGATTGTCTTTAGCTACCTAGGTAAGTATGTTACCTGTATCTGTATCTGTATCATACATCTACGGAATGAGGTGGACAAAAGAGGAGTCACAATGAAAGCAACAAAAAGCAGGTAAGCAAAGGAAAAGGATTCTTTGTATTTGTAAGGTTAAGAATGAAAGCATGGATCTCGATAATCCTCTCCTAGTAGGGCTTGTCTTTTGTGACTTCATATCGGGTACAACCACCAAGAACATTACCTATGATTGCAACTACAATGTACTAGACAGCCAATAGATACTCGATACAACCTTGAAAGTGAGTGAGATGTTAAGTTTCAAAATAGAATTAAGCTTACTGCATTATCTACAAAGTATCTCTCTCCTCTGGAATCAATGAACGACATGTGACCCCACAACTAACGCACGGTGCACCTTCTTCGGCTAGGAAGTAGGTACTTAAAGTATGTACCGTACAAAGTTAGGTACAAAGTACAAATACTCGCTCGGCTAAGGTATTCTTCCTCGAGCCGTTCTAGCGATACCAAGCCAAACCAGCCCTTCATCCCCCAGTCTCCTCCACGCCCCATACATATATCTATCTTCCTTCAACACATCGCCACAGCATTTATCACGCGACCCTCGATCAGCTGTAACCAACCAACGAAAGCGCCTCCGTTGGCTCTTCGCCCGGCTTTCCCGGCTTTCCCTTTCAATAATACTGGCCGCAGTCGCTTGCTTGTTTGTCGGCCAAGCTGCACCAATCTTATCGTCCTCATCCGTCGTTTTCCCATAACTCATCCAGAATTCGTCGCGAGACTTGACAGCCTTATTACGAGTAGTAGTGTTTGATGGGAGTAGAAGAGAGAACTGCACGCGGTGGAAGAATACAATTCGGTTGGGGGTATTGAGGGAGATGCATTGAGCTTTTCCAAAATTCTACAGTCGCTCGCTCGCACTTGTGGCGGGTTTTAGCATTTGCGAGGTCGCGTCGCAAGAGTCATCGAATCTCAGTGCTCCCTATCTCTTCTGGTGAAGACATTGTATGGATGGTCTCTTGTCTTCGTCTGCCTCTGTGACATCTGTCGATTCTGAACAGCACAAGTCTCCGCTTCGCCGGGTTACGTCGTAAAGTCACGGAAGAAAGCCTTCGCCTTGCGGGCCTTTTCAAGAGCATCACTGGGTGTTTGCATCAATAACCTCTCTTCCCCTCTACTCTACTCTACTCTACTCCACTCTCCTCTCCTCTCATCTTGATCTGTGTGCTCGCAAAAAATACAACCATGTCTTCCTACTCCGAGTCCGAGGCTGTTGCGAAGGACTTTCGCGAGGCTCTCGAGGATATACAGACTATTGGACGCCCTGAAATTTCTAACCTGACAATCATTGCACGCGAAAATATCGAACATGCGCTCGCCATCTCGGGCGCCCTAGTCGACCACATCAAACGGGTAGGTAGCAAGGATTATGTCGCGCAAGACTCGCGATATCAGCGAGTTCTAACGGCGTTTGAGATCCCATCGCTATGTTGGCATTAGTTCTCTAGCTGACATGATTCCATAGGCCGCACCGCACAAGAAGCTCCCACCTCTCTATGTTCTCGACTCCATAGCGAAGAATGTCGGTACGCCATACACGCTTTTCTTCAGCCGGAAGCTATACCAAACCTATATGGATGCATATGCCATGGTCGATATGGCTACTCGGAGAAAATTGGAGGAGATGCTCAAGACCTGGAAGGAGCCCGTCCCTGGTTCTATTGACACCCGGCCCGTTTTTCCTCCCGAAGTTGTGCGTCCCATCGAGAACGCGCTTATTAAGGTCAGGACCACAGCATTGCAACAAGATCAGGAAAGAATGAGGAACCAGCAGCAGTTATACGGTCGGATCAGGCAAGGGCAAGGAGTGCCATTTCGAGAGACATCAACTCCGCCTGGCGCTCGACCGTCTTCCCAGGCTCACGCGTATCTCTCCCAACAGTCACTGACACAACATCCCAATGGGGTTCCTTACAACCAGATTCAGCCGCCCACGGCCAGTTATCAGTCACAACCTGTAAGTTTTCTGGATATGCTTCAGACAGGACCACGATGATTAACAGGATAATTAGCCTGCCTTGAGTAATATATCGAGGTCTACGCCACAACCTTCGTCAAGCGTTTTCCACCCTCCCCCTATGGGAGGATATGGCTTGGCGCAACGTGGGATCAGCATAGATGCATTAAATGATGATATTCAGAGACTAACCGCGGCCTTCAAGGCCCAACTTGCGCAGACTCCCCATGATCCCATTATACAGACTAAGTTCAAGGCGTTGATGGACTTGCAAACTATTTTACAGACACAGAATCTGCCACAGGAGCAGTTAGTGCTTGTTAAAAACCAAATTGCTGATCTTGCTGTGAATATGAGGGCACCTCCAGCCCAAACCTCTACATCTGTATCACTCTCAAATCCCGTAGCAGTAGCTCCGCCGCCGGTGGCGGCACCCAAGGTATCTCTAGATTCCTTGTTTGGTTCAGGCGCTCTAGCTGCCATAATGGCTCGGAATTCCGTCACCGCACAAGTTCCTACACCTCAAGCACCAATTGCCCCTGTCCCCGTCCAGCCACCACCCGCACCCCAGAGAGTTGAATCTCAGAAACCTGTATCAGCGCCAGCTGACCCTATGGCGCTCATGAACATGTTGAGGCAGGCGGGCATGCTGCCACCAGCCACGCCGGCATCTGGTGCAACCCCGATGCCAAGCACGACCCCTTCAACAACTCTCCCATTTCCCCTACCCCTTCCACCAGCGGCCAAAAGCACACAACCAACACAGCCTGGGACCATTGAGGTTCTAACAAGTGACATAATGCTGAAAGCATCGTCTCTGAAGCAGTATGTGTCGCTTATGAATATATCACATTTAACAAGACTGATCACGTAGTAGATTTCGTCCACAATTGCTCCCGCTTCTCTTTGAGGCCCAGGGTCCTCAATGCACGCAGTGCGGGCGACGGTTCCCGACAAATGAAGAAGGCAAGAGGAGGAAGACTGCCCACATGGATTGGCATTTTCGTGTCAATCAGCGTAGTAACGAGACTGAGAAAAGGGGACTGCACCGCAGCTGGCTCGTCGATGAAATGGTAAGCAACTCAGTCGATGCCGTTTCTTCGAAAACTCATCTAACGGCGACAGGACTGGATCAATACCCGTGAGACCATTGACCAAGATCATGTCGTCCAAGCGGGCGGTGCTGATACAGCCGCCGGTGGTTCAACGAATAAGATCCCTAAAACTCAATACATTCCGGTCCCGGATGATCCTGTGCTCGCCGCCAGCGTCTGTCCGATCTGTCAGGACAAGTTCGAAACCAGGTGGCTGGACGATGCGCAGGAGTTTGTATGGGCCGATGCGATTAAGATTGGTGATCGGGTTTATCACGCTAGTTGCCATCGTGAGGCATTCAAAGACGGCGACGGTACTCCGATATATACTCGAAGTACACCGGAGCCCATATTAGGAAAGCGAAAGGCTGAGGTGAGTCGCCAGTCCGAAGAGTCGAATCGATGCCCTTTTTGATGGTATATGACTAACACATATCAAGCAGGATGAACTGGTCTCTCTGCGAAGCAAGTTCAAAGCAGAAATGGTTTGACCGCCTGTTGTTGGCCATGTGGTCTGCCGCTATCAACGAACAGCGTGGGACCACACTCACAAGCTCCCAGTGGTCATCTAGCCCAGCATTGCAATGCCATGTTGCGAAGCTAATCGACCAGGTTCGCCAACCAGCTGACGGAGATGAGAAATATGGATTTGCATCATAACTGGCGTTACGGCATTCTTGTCCTTTTAGAGGAACGTTATGGCCTCCCCTTGTTTGGCGCTACAGGTGGCAGAATAGGATAGAGTTTCGAGGCTCTGGTCACTGCTTTGGGAGGATGGTCTTTAGGGTACCTAGGCGGCACCTCCCAGAGGAGCATGGTATGCCTGGCGTATTTGGTCTACCAAAATAACAAAACAGAGCAATGCGCACTTGTTTTGAACATGTACCCGCAATTCATAATCATCGTAACGATGATATTAATCTTCTGATCCTGGTCCTCTGAATGTGATTTGCCGTGATTCCGTTAATTTAGAGCGTAGGCTTTTTCTAGAGCAACACCGCTTGTTTTTACTACGCTTAGTCTCTCGCCTAAGTCTGGTGTTATTCACTTGAAAGACTAGTTGATAGACAACTACCAATGTGCTTTCAAGCCCGAGAACTATTAGACCACTTTGACCACTTTGTGCCCGGGGTAGAAAAACTCACTAGAGTGGGAGACATGGTGAACATCAACGGTAGCTTCTAAGAGACAGCACCAGGCGTATAAAATCTCGCAAATTAAATGCATCTCATAAGGCAGTGAGTAGGCACTTGTTAATGCTAGACGAATTGAAATTAAAGCACAGAATTGCACTCTAGCCTCGACTAACTTGATGATTATTCACGATGTACTTGGGTTGGTAAATCGAAGCAGCTATAACATGTTGGGGAACACAGTGTACAATAATTTATTTACAGTAAGGTAGGTAACTGAAAGGCCGTTCCTTATACAATGTTAATATCCACCAATCATATATCACCAGTGGCTAGGAATTTTACTTTGTTCTTTAGATATATGTTTTACACACATCTTTGGGCTCACGGGGCCCTATACTTACCACAAGATGAACTGCAGTTGAATTCCGAGATTAGTGGTGTCGTCAACTATAATTGGGGCGTAACTAGACTAGGGCGCTACCTAAAGAACCAACCTCCTTAAACCTACCTCTAGAGGCAGGTAGTAGGCACGCTCCTCCCATGCTCACACTCAACACTCAACTGCGTTGAACCTACCAGCCTTCACGAATAGGTAGGCACCTCGCCACTTAATGCCTAATGCCTCGAGGCCGACCGAGAGTCGTCATTCCGCCGTGCCGGCATTGTGGGAAGCAGTTCAAACGCCAAGAACATTTAATACGCCATGAGCGAACGCGTGAGACGATTGCCTTGAGTCTCGAAATCGGCATTTTGGAGGCTGACATATCCTGTATACGTAGATACCCAGGAGAAGCCATTTGCTTGTGACTGTGGCATCCGGTTCTCGCGACAGTGAGCACCAGCCTCTTTCCAATCAGACAGCCTGTCTCTCACATCCGCCAGGGACCTTCTCGTGCGGCATACTAGGACATCCCACCCCCGGGTCTCTCGGGAAGAGGCGACATCCGAGTATATACCCTGTGACTTTGATGAACTATACATGAATGACTTCGAAAATTTCTGGGATCGAGCTTTAATTACCCAATCGGAAGCGCACTTTTCTTTGGACGTGCCAATCTTGGAGTGTGTAAGCCAACCTGCACTGCAAGATTCGGCAAATGTGACCAGCTTTTCTCAATTCAGCGCTGGCTTTCCCTCGCTGGATCTCGTCGAGGAAGCCGGAGATAGCCATCACCAAGATTGTCTCGGAGCCGCGGGAGCTCAGCAACGCAGGACCGGCGGTGATGAGGATGTTCACTCGCCGCCATGGACAATCTCTAGACTTACCTTCGAGAAGCTCTGTGAGGAGATCCGAGCCTATTCACCTGTGATCCCAGACGAATGTGAGATGCCTACCCAAAACATCCTATCTCGTGGCCTAGAAACGTATCTCAAGTGCACCCATAAATATCTCCCGTTCATCCATATCCCGACATTCTCGGCTGAGGGACGGGATGTCGAGATGTCTCTAGCTATGGCTGCCCTCGGATTGATATATAGGTTTGAACACAGCAGAGCTTACAAGCTCTACTTCATGGCTAGAGCAATCTGCTTAGAGAAGAATCGCCGCAAACATCTCCAATTAGCGTTAGATGTTATAGGCAACCTCGACAATAATGCTCAAGCTAAGCCTGACAAGTTGAGGGAGATACAGACTTTGATATTGCTTATTGTTTTTGCATCATGGGGAAACAAGAAAGTTCGACCCGATGGTGTGTCTATGGCGGGCGAGATGGTCAGTAAGTACTATGACCCCTCCCCCTCCCGAGTTTGGTTATTACCGAGACCAAATATTCCTATCGAGGACACTTATTTGTGTTATGAAAGAGCTTCTATGCACTAAAACCTATTGAAGCTGGCCTTGCAGAGCTATTACTGATACTGAGTATTGAAGTGCTAGTCAGAGAGTATGGCATACGGGAAGTTGAAGAAGACAGATCATTGGATGAATGGGTAGCTTGGGTGGCCTCCGAAGAGAGACGGAGGACTATTTTTGCCGCTTACATTTCCAGCAGCCTTCACAATATTGCCTTTGGCATTCCTCCATTAATGATGAGCTACGAGATTGATCTTCTGTTACCAGACTACTCCGAACCTGTAAGTTATTGATCCTTTATCATTTTGTTTATCCATCGGCAGACGACTGCTTGTTGCCACTCGTCAATTGGAGTGCTTTACAAATGGTCTAGTTTCTAATTTATAAGCTCTCGGATTTCGAATACCACATTTCGAATAAACTCCGCTGATTGTTTTGTATAGTGGACTTCGACGGATGCCCTTCAATGGCAGATTGCCCCTCGCCAAAGCAGACGGTCGTTTCAAGAAGGGCTTAGCTTCCTCTTTGAGGGCAACGGGTTTCCCGTGGAATCGAGCGTTTCTTCATTTTCGTGTTATATACTCATCATTGGGCTCCTTCAGCGAATTTATCTGGATCGTCATGGTTCCGGCGGGAGTCAACCGCCGGCTTCTATAGAGAGTCTTGAAGTTGCCCTTCGTGCTTGGCAAATCTCCTGGGACGGGACTGATGAACCGACCTTAGATCCGCTCTCGAGCAAGGCATCATTTGGACTTTCCTCTGCTGCTCTACTCCGGCTAGCTTATGTCCGCCTGAACAATAGCCATAGAATTTGCCGTGGGGCGCTCTGTGGAAATGTGGCCATGGCAGAGGAGAATCTAATACTGGATAGGAACTTACATGTTGAACGAGCAATACTGCATGCAGCACACGCGTTGGGTGTACTAGTACGTCTTGGGATATCATATATGGCCAACACAAAGACGCCAATTTGGTCTGTTGAGCATTCGGTTTGTAGCTTGGAATCCGCCTTCTTGCTCAAATCCTGGCTGGGCATGATCTCAGCTGCTGTGAGGTCTTCTGGCGTCGAGACGCTTCGCACATCCGAGAAAAGGCTTCTAGGGATAGTCACATCAATTATCAAGGAGTCGGATTACGCAGATATGCTATATTTAGAGGAAGACGACGCGGATCGATACGAA
The DNA here is from genome assembly GCA_022578855.1 of Nemania serpens. Taxonomy (NCBI): domain Eukaryota; kingdom Fungi; phylum Ascomycota; class Sordariomycetes; order Xylariales; family Xylariaceae; genus Nemania; species Nemania serpens. Next base: position 685,636 of record MU396683.1, on the reverse strand, counting down.
CATATGGCCACGGCTATCATCAATCTATGGAGCCGTGTGTTTCAAGGCATTCACGTCCTCGAGATCGACGACGACGTGAGCTACTGTCTAGGGCTCATGGCGGACTCTACCCAACCGTGATGCATACTTTCCCGATATGCGACCCTGATTCGATGTATTTCCAAGCAGCGATGATATCGTCGCGTTCGAAGGCGAAAGTCTTGTCAACAGGCAATTTGAGCCCGCGGGCACTCATAAACCTGATAGCTTCCTCAAGTTGTTGCTTTGACCCCCCCGTGATGCCTCGAATCACGAGCGCTTTGCTCAGGACCGTTATAGTCAGATCCGAGATCTGGTCTTGCGGCGAGCTCGCAAGGAATCCAACAATGTTGATCAGCCCTCCTTGTGCTACCGTGGCAAAGCTCTGACGCAAAGTACCGGGACCGCCAACCTCAATCACATGGTCCACCCCCTTCCCACCAGTTATGCGCTGCACCTCAGACGCCCAATCGGGTGTTGTTTTATAGTTGATCCCATAATTAGCCCCGTGTCGAGCCTTGACGATGTCGAGCTTTTCGTCGCTAGAGGACGTCACGATAGTAGTTGCGCCCGCAGCCTTAGCTAGGATGAGCGCAGTTACTGAAACGCCGCCAGTCCCTAAACCACCAATTTCGATATTTAGTCACTGGATCATACCTATCAAATATGGCCGGACCGCCTACAAAGGGAATGAACATATTACGTACCAAGGACCAGTACTGTGTCTCCAGGCTTCAGTCGTTTATTCCCGTAAAACGCGTTCCACACAGTTGAGGCAGTAGACGGCGTTGCGGCCCATTGAACATAGTCCTGCGGAGTTTCGCACGGCGGGAGCTTGATCAACGAATGGGCGGGAATAGCGATATATTCACGCAGAACACCATCTTGGCGCCTGCCGCCCCAGGTGAAATCCTGAAGGTCTTTGCGTTCGTCCCAGCTGCCGTACAGGAACGAAGGGCTGAGCGGTGCAATTACCGCATCTCCCACGACAAGCCCGGAAGACTTCAGCAGCTCGGTTTCCGGACCGATGGCAACTATCTGGCCTGCCATATCGCAGCATGGTATCAAATTCTCCTTGACTGGCAAGGGATAGGTCGAGTTCGCGATGGCGACATCTCGGTAGTTGAGCCCTACGCCGCGAACCTTCACCAAGACTTCGCCAGCACTTGGCTCTGGGATGGGCTCGCGGAATGAGTGTAGGTTGTCGAACCCACCGAAGCCTGTGAGACGAAAGACAGTCTGCTCAGTGGAGGACATCTTCGGTCTGGCGCTGTCGACAATGGTAGTTGCCCAGGAAAATAAATGTACAAGTATCAAGAAATCAATGGCGATGTTGCAGCTCGAGTAAGCTTCTGCTTCGGGTAGGATTTGTTGTGGCTATCATGAGAAAATGGAAATGATCGAGGCATCTTATACATCTTCTCATCCTTGTTTTTTCCCCCAACAACCAGGCGCCGCCAATAACTCCTCCATCATCTTTCGGTCTTATAAACTCATTATTTCTCCGATGAGTAGAGCGGGTGATGAAAGGGGCGAATGATGCAACACGTAGGGCGAGTACGCCTCTGGGGTAGATAATTGGGGTAGAAATTACTAGGTTGGGGGGGGGAAATACTGGAACTACTCAAGGCGAGCCGCAGTGGAGAGAAAGGGGTAGGTTCACACATCAAAACAAAACATTCCTTTCACTGACATTATTAGTCAAGCGTAATATTTACTCTGATTGCGAATTCGAGATAGGGTGCCTGCCGTGTTACGACACTAACACACTTGCTAAATGAGAGCTATCTGACAGGTTTTTCCCACCTCCCAACGCAGGCGATCTTTTAATCACGGGGTCGAACACGTTATTATCACACTCATCGAAGCCATTGTATCGCTATGCCGTAATATTCTAAGTACAATCCGCTGCTTCTTTCTACGAGTCATACCTAGACCTCGACAATTACTTCCTCGTACACGATGACTTGCTCCGTGCCCTTGTCGTCTGTGGGTTTATGCTCTTCCTTTTTCGGTGCTGACGGCTTTTTCTTCTTCTTCTGCTTCTTTTTCGGGACTTTGACCCATTCCTTGAGCTCCGGCATCCAGCGATGTCTTTTTAATGTGTTAGTGATTCCGTCAGTTGAGTTGTTGCTTCTTGGGACGAGAGTGACAATAGCCTGGTGGCGAAAGCATGGGGTTACTGACATGATGGGGAAACTAGATACGAAACCAAAGCGATCAGGGGATAAAGCATAGTGGGAGGGTGAAGAAAAGGGATAATATATATGAAAACAAATTTTCTCACCCAGCCCACTCCTGGTTGACTAGGCTCTTGGGGCCGTACTCATCAGCCAGGATCTTGTCAAACGAATACGGGATCCAGGCCTCGACGCCCTCGAACTCGGTGCGGCGCAGCGGCCAGAGATCGCTGGTACGGTAGCGGTGGTTGTTCTTGCAGCTCCAGACGCCGGGGGACCGTTCGGGGTCGCGCTCCCGCAGGCCCGTGATGTCGATGAACAACCCGGTGCTCGTGTCGATCCAGCGCGCGTCGATGATATTGGCGCCGTTGCCCTTTGTCAGCGCCCCGTAGTGCGGGTTGACGTCGAGGAGATATGTCCTTTTTATCTTCGTCGTCGTCGTCGTCGGCGGCGGCGGCGGCGGCCCCCCTCCCCCTTCTCCTTGTCTGATGTCGCTTCCACTCCCGCCGTCGCTGGTACCCCTATCGCTGTTTGCATTTACGTTGCCGTCACTACCGCTATCGTCGCGGGCACTAATCCTACCACTACTACCCCCAGATCCGGATTCCGATCCCGACTCGGACTCGGGACTAGCGACACCTAACAACACGGCCTCGTCGCCGTCGACCTCATACTCGTACTCGTACAAGCTGCGATTGTACCTCTCGCCCAGAAGCGCCAGCGTCGCGACGCTGACCTGGACGTCGAGGTCGTAGTCCCACGGCATGATGCGCCCGTTCCACCACCAGCCCAGCAGCGAGCCGTGCGCCAGCCACGTCTCGGCGCCCAGGTCCCGGAACGTCGTCAGGTACGACCGGACGAGGTAGCGCAGCGCCGGCCGGTGCTGCTCGTACGGCACCTTGCCGCGGAAGTACCGCGCGTCGTAGTGCCCGCTCTCGAGGTCCCAGCCCGGCTCGTGGAAGTATTTCCCCTCGTGCGGCGGCGCCGCCGCCGACGTCTTCGTCTTTTGCTTCTGATGCGGCTTCTTCTCCTGTTGTTTTTGCTGCTGTTTCTGCTGCTGCTGCTGCTGCTGCTGGATTTTAAGTTGAAGTTGTTCGTGTTGCTGCTGCTGTTCTTTCGCCTCTTTATTCTTGGCTGGGACGTGCACCACTATTGGCCCCGACGTTTGTATTCTCCGGACCGTCTCCGTTACTATTTCCGTCACCACCACCGCCGGAACCGCGGTCGCGGCTAGCGTGAAAAGCAGTAGGGGGTGTAGGGCATGCATTGATTGTCCTTGCCCTGAATTTGCCTGTCGGAGGTTTAAGGGGGCCCAGGGGAGGCGCCTTTCATCGGCGGTTTAGATCCTCCTCAGCGAGAGAAAATGGGAGCTGAGGACCGGGTTATCCAGCAACCGTCTTCGAACCCTAATCCAATGGGTATGGAACGGCCCGATACTAGACGATATATATACATATATACACGATAGAGAGAGAGAGAATATGTGACGACAACACGAGATGACGAAGATGGTCTAGTTTTATTCAATTATAGATAGTAGCGGACGACCGACGGGTAATTATCAGACGCGAGAGGAGCATATAGGGGGCATCCTCGCAATGTAACATAAAAACAAGGACATACATGGCTATCTATCTAGATCGAGATGTCGGCAACCTTAGGCCAGGCTTGTCGAGCGTCGAATACATTGGTCGGTGCTGGCTTGTTTATGCATAACTATGTGGCGCGGCGAGACGAGAGGACGTAACACTCATGAGGTGTTCTCGGATATCAGTAAGTCTACAGCGTGGCGGGTCGTAGCGTAGAGTTGGTTCTTGCATGGTCCGAAAGGACATAGTTTGATGAGAATAAAGCTTCCGAGGTCTTACGCCTCTGAGAGATCAGGTCCTCCTAGGTCTATGGAAAGTTTGGAATGTGGTTATAACAGGACGTAGATCACGCTTGGAGACCATATGTTACGCTCGATTTGACTATGATGCTAGGTGGAACGGTGTCAATGTTGTTTCCCCTTTATAATATGGAAGGGGGAGGGAGCTGGTATGGATGAACTTTTTAGGACGACAGAATGATTTTAACTTGCGTTCCTGAAAATGTAATTTTCTAAATAAGTTCAAAAGAAGCAAGGAATAAATGTTATCATTGGGTCGGACCACGTCTCCTCGGGACCCAGACGATGCAGCATTGCGTAGCTTGCAAGTACCGTGCCCGAAAGTCGTTACGTTAGGACTGCAAACTTGAACCCTATTGTTATCCACAAGTAGATCTCATGTTATCACAGGCCTGTAGACCAGTATTGAAGAGATCGACGAATAGTTCTTTTATTTCTACCTGCTAGGCACGTCCAGCTGAGAAACTGTGGTACTGATATGCTTGAAGGTGCGTTCTGTGGGCATATACGTGAATAAATAAGAAGAGTGATAGCGAAGGGCCGGCAACTGGGGATGAGAAAATAGATAAAGTAAAAAACTCTGTATGGATTCACAGCTATGGGGGGTCGACGCGCGGCGCCGTGCCAGTGATGAGACGAACTGGGTGACACCCAGGATAGATGTTCTTCATATCGGGGGTTTTGGAAGGATACGATAGGCTCTGATTAATGATGTCTTGTAATGAGACCTGGCGAATCTAAACGTGTGTTCCTAAATAGTAGCCGTAACGCTCCGCGACTGGGATGGAAGATAGAAGGAAGAGATCACAAAGAAGCGGAATCGAAGTGGTGCCCTAAATGATGTGGACTTGTAGAAGTATTTATTGGAGTACACGGAGTGAAAAGCGACAATTCGTATTAATTGTGTCAGAAGGCTCCTGTTAAATGACAGCATCTAGGTCATCGAATTTCCAATCTGGCACATCGCCCCTGAATATCCACCTAACGACCAGCAAAGCCGGAAAATATACATGTGAATAAGGCCTCAAGCCCTGTCCGGTAAAAGATACAATATCTGTCTTGTCTCGTCTCACAGTGCAAGACATGGTAAGAGCGCAGATTCTTAGTCGCTAAGCATCTACCGCCGCTTAGCTCTAGTCGCGGGGGCTGGCTCAAAAGGATCATCAGATATTTCGTCGTCACTAATCTCTAACGGTTCTTGCTGAGTCGCCTTCTGTGAGAAGTTCAATTTCGTCTGTCGGGGTTTGGAAGCTGAAGCGGAAGCTGATGCGCGTGAGGATGGCTGTGATCGGGTTGGTTGCGATCGCGTATTCGTGGCTCTGGCTGTTGTATTTCGCTTCGGTGGCGGGGCAGGAGGGTCATAATTATCATCATCCATAAACACGTCTTCGTCTTCGTCTTCCTCGTCGTTGACTTGTCTGCGGCCGGTAGCACGGCTCTTAGGAGGTGCTTTCTTGGCTGCGGCCTTTGGAGCAGCCTTGGCTCGGGTAGTTGCTGCTTTGGGTCGCCCTCTCGTCTTGGGCGCTGGAGCCTCTTCCTCGTCTTCTTCTGCAATATCATTCATCTCCTCATCGTCATCGTCAATAAATCCTGTGCGTGTGGACTTGCGTCCTCGAGCCGGGGGCTTCGTGGGTCGTGATGTTTCTTGTACCACCGGAGTATGACTTATTGCCTGAGGTTGGTCCTCCCAATGGCCATCAAGGTCCGAGTCCCATTCGTCTGGCTTCGGCTTGTATGTGACTCTTGGGCCCCGTTTTAGCTGACCAGCAGCAAACTGATGTTCAAATTTCTGCTTGATCCTCTCCATTGCGCCTTCAAGGTCTTCGTCATTTTCTTCTAATGACAACATCTGTTTGACTTGACTTGACAGAGACTCACTGACAAACTGCTCCATAGCATGCTTGTCGTCTTTGTCCACAAACTGCGTCACCGCGTCGCCGAATGGTGCCTGCGGGAGAATCTTGAGCGATTGGGCCTTTAAATATTCCTCTACAAGCTTTGCGACTTTCACGCTATCCATTTCCGCGAGACTAGCGACAACCTCTTCAGGTAGGGCATCGGCGGCCGCGGCACGTTCTGTTTCCGTATTAGTAAGATGTTGTAAAAAAGGGAGACGGAAAAGAGAAGGTAGAGAGCTACGTACTCTGCATCGTCTTTTTGCGATAGAAAGAGACTACGTCGTTTGTGTTCGCTACCTTGTCTGAGAACCGGTTGGAGAAACGCTGCGGGTTTTCGATATCGAAGTGACCGCCTTCCGGTGCTGTGTATTCCACTTTGAGGCGAATTAGGGGTCTTGGTCGGTCGTTTTCGTTCACATCAGCATCTTGCAGGGAGTCCCATTCCGCATTAGCTTCTTCAATCATCTCCTCCACCACTTCCATCAGCCTTCGGGTCAACTCTGGCCGATTCTCCTTCTTCCTTTCTAGACCCTTGAACCTTTTATCAGTGGCAAGAACAATCTCGGCAGTCACAAAAGGGCGCGCTGTCTTTAAACGATGCTTCTCGACTGAGAATTCTCTGCCCGTGACGCTCACCACAGCGACATGTTTCGCGACAGCCTCTCCCGGCACTAGTGACGTAGCTACGGATGAACCAGGCTGCATGACGTGAAATCCGGTTTCGGGATTATGCCGGGGGTCGACGAGGCATTCGTGTTCGTGGCCCCAAACGACTAGATCGAGCCACTCCGGCAGCATGTTCTCGGGCAAGTAACTGGTGGGGGTGTGGGCATGGTGGTTCTGGTGGACGGCAAGCAGGTTGAACCAGTCTGTTGACTGCTGGTTCGGCCTGAACCATTTGACCTTGTGATCACGAAAGTTCCGAAACATGCGTTCATCACGCACATTGCTGATTCCGTAGAGTGCCAGCTTGGTCTGGCCTTTCTGGAGCAAGACCGGCTTCACGTTGATCTCGTCAACCTTGGGTGTGCGGCCGTAGTAGTTCACAAGGCCGGCGACCTGGAGCAGGTCGAGTGAGCAGTAGTTGCCCTGGCCGCTGGGATCGTCGTGGTTGCCATGAATGGAGAAGACGGGGATGGAAATGTTCATGTCTGGATCCTCGTAGTTGACATGGCCAAATGCACTCGCGAAGACCTCGTTGGCGTCGCTGAGGAACTGAAGCTCGCATGGTTTCATGCCGAGGCAGTTCATTCGGAGTGACCGCATCACATGGTACATGGACAGCCTCGAGGGCTTGTTGTCGTGGAAGAGATCGCCGGCAAGCAAGACCATGTCCACCTGGAGCGTCCGGTCAGCATAGTGAACAGAGCACATCTCTCCGAGCCACGGGCTAGACCAGGTGCTAGACTAGGTGCCTACATCTTCTGTCCGCGCCAGGTTCATGATCTCGTCAAAGGTTTTCCAGCTATCATCCTTGCGGATGGGGTCACGCTCCTCGTAACCCACATGATTGTCGGTGGCGACGAGGATGCGGATCGTGTCCGCACCTGATACAACGTCAGAAACGCTCAATGCAACTGGATGGGGGGGCATGCATACCTGTCGACTGCGACGATGTTGGCGGCATGCTGTGCTGAACAACTACCGGCTGCTGATCTATGGTAGGAGAGACCTCAGCTCAAGTACCCAGTCAAGAAATGGAAGTCGGCTCTCGGCCTCACTGAAACGTTAGGGTAGTCCTTTAAAAGTAAAATAGCAAAATTTGCATTCCGAGGTACCATTCCCCTGATCCAGGGCAACCCTACGAGGCTCGTAGGTACATGTATGATGTAGAAGTGATCTATCTCTACCTTGGATGCGAAAGGAGACTACAACGCTGGACGCGTTGAGCTGGATCCGTCGCCCCGCGAAGTCACGTGTCTTACAGCTAGATAGGTACGAAGTAAAGTACTCGCAAATTAAAGTCACATGACCAATTGCCAGAGCAGCGTTGTGCACGTAGATACATATCCCTGAAGGGAGAGTTATCATGGTAAATTTATCAATACGCTCTAGAGACGGTGTAGAGACGGAAGCGCTACGGCTTCAAGCAACGCTAGTTGTTATCAGATAATATAAGCTAGTTGTGAGATACCGGCCCCCGACGATGTAGAGGAATGTTCATCCGATCCCATGCCCGAAGAAACTGGCAATCTCGACATATTCGAAGCCTCCGACCCCTTACCTATTATCCATCATGCGGTACTGATGTCATTCTCACCCAGTTAACGCCATTTCCCCTAACCCAAGCCAGAACCAAATGTGCAAATACAGATCCATGCAAAGCTATCCCCCCAAAATGCAAACGTACTCATGCGATGACATGACCCATCCCGCCACCCCTGAATGCGAATGCAGCCTCATGCAATTGCTGCTCTAGCAATGGCCTCTTCCTCATCTACCTTTGCAGAAACGCCTTCCCACCAAACTCCATGAGTATCTCGGTCGACAGTTCCAACTCGACCAATCTCATCAATCATCTCTCGCACTCTCTCGACAAATTCAGGCAATCCTAGCCCCGCTAGCTTCTCCCCAGCCGTGCTTGTCGCCTTGATCTTCTCGCTCGCAGAGCCGGCTTGCAGTCTTGTGAGCATATGGCCCCTGACGCGAGTAAGCAGGAGCCGCATCACTGGCTCCCTGGGCTCTGTGTTATTCTGCTGGGAATCCATGCAGGCCTCAACAACCTTGGTCACGAGAGCTTGCAGATGCTTCTTGGTGGCCGCGGGCATAGAGCGCCCGGCTTCAAGAGCTGCCATGATGCCATGCACGGCTGTCGATTGGTTGATGGGCTTCGTATCATCATCCATCGACTCGAGAAGGGCGAGCACTCGACCAGCCTCTGTTTTCCAAGGGGCTCGAACGTCGCGCTTCAATATGTTCTTACACTGCAGGAGGATAGCACCGGCGGTGACGATACGAAGCGTTTGGCCACCAAGACGCGTCCGACGCTTCTCATCAAGAGCAAGAGGCTCTGGTAAAGTATCGGTTGATGGCGAAGGCTGTGTGAATTGGTCCACAAGCATTTGCCAGTAGATCTTATCTGGGGTCGGCCGTAACTTCGGATGATTGATGCCCTCCGGATCACGCCGCATTGCTTCTGCATACACCTTGCATCGGGCTTCCCGCCACGCAGCTTCTGCGCGGACTAACGTGACTGCGCCACTGTCTAAATCCTCCGCAAATTTCTTTGCCTCATACGGGGAAGCATGTCCGACAAGGTTGGGTGCTGCCACTTGCAGCATATAGTTGGCATAGTCGTAAAGCATTACATCAATGAAAGAGACGAGTGCTTCAAAACGATCAACAATAGGCCCTTGACAAAGTTTGTTGTCCACCAGATCTTTGACTTCGTTGTCTCGCACCGGGGCACAAAGCTTAGGAAGAAGAGAGCCCATTGAAGAGAAGAATTTTTGGTATGAAAAACTACCAGCCTGAAATTGGCGCCCGGCTACCTCGGTATCGAGTATTTCACCAATAAAGGTGTGTATTGTCGAAGCAGGCTTGACAAGATGCTGTAGCCTATCTTTTATATAGTTCGACATAATAACAAGATAATGAAACTCTTTCTCTTCGTTTCTCGGTCCTGACCGGAGATCTTGGAAGAGAGGGTCCATACGTGACTTGTGTTGTTCTTGAAAATGTTCGAATTCGATGCGATATTCTCGGTTGATTGCTAGCTCGTGAACAATGACTCGGTTATCCGGTAAGATAGGAGGGTAGTTTGAGTCAATTGTAGGTTGTCTCGATTCTTGCTTGCTAGGTGTCGGCGGCGGCGTGAGTGTTTGCAGTTGAGATGATATCACATGATCTGCCGTATCATGATTGGCCATTGAAGAGCTCTCGGTGCTGAAAGAGTGTTCAGCAACCCGTGGCTTCGTGTCTCCTACAGGTTTCTTCGCAGCTCTAGCCTTTCTTGCTTGCGTTACTGCCTCAAATACCCTCTTTTTCCCTTCCTGGGCGCCTGTGAGCCTTTTGATGCGTACCATGAGCATTAATTGATTATCTCTGATGCTTTGACGATAAGATTCGGTAACAGCCTCCTCTGTACGGTCTTTCACAGTGTGGAGGATAGCATCGAGCTCCACAAACTGCAAGATCATTACTTCAACCAGAGCATCCGAATCGCGTGCTTTCCAAGCAATGAATGCGTTGTGAAAAGTGGCATAGACCTCTGGTAAGGCGCCTTGCAAAGTCGGTGGCGGAGTATAGTTGTTAGATGAGGTCAATCGTGATAATATGTCTTCGAAGGATATCAACAAATCCCGCGCCTTGGCGACGAGATCCTGTAACTGCGGATTAGCCAAGTCATCGCGAAGAATGAGTTGCCCTTGAGAAGATCCAACCTGCTCCTGTTCTCCTTTATGATCCTTGTTGCTGAGGACTTGAGTTGGATGCCCAAGAATGAGAAAAGCACTCAAAAAAGTCCGAACAGCAGCCATCTCCGTGACAGACCTAGCATCCCCCTCGCTCAAACCACATATACGAAGTACTCGTGCCGTCACTAGGAGCACGTGCTCCTGGCCAAGAAGTTCAACAACTTTATCAAATGACGTCTCTCTAACTCCATCGATGTTCAAGCCGAGTGCTGAGAAATCATGAACCGCTTTTCTTCTCAATAACCCTCTCCACCACCATTGCAGCTTGGACGCTGCGACGCTCTCGCTCATGGCTGCGTCCTCCTTTAGGCTTGGTAGCTCCTGTTCATCGCCTTCTGATGCAGTAGAGTCACCAACTGATTTCCTAGTCGTGGTGCTATGGGCTCGTGAACGTCTTGAGGTTTGGCGGTTCCGTAGTTCTTCCCTTCGCTTCTCGGCCTCTGCAAGACGCTCCTCCATTTGCAGCCTCAGTTTGTGTATATCTTGTTCCCTCCGCTCTTTCATGTTTTCTGCGATTGCCTTGGCACGTTTGACTTCTTCAGCACATGCTGCGACGATCTCAGCTAGGTTCTTCTCTCGTGCCTGGGCTGCGGCTAGAGCGCGGGCCTCGGAATTCGAGCTCTTCTGCCGGGCGGCCTCCGCTACGGCGGCCCTCAAACGCACCTTCTCGGCATGGGCGGCTCGGTCAGCGAGGCGCGCTTTGCGGTCCTCGAGAATGGAGGCACGGCGAATCTGCTGGGCGATGAATCTGCTCTGGGGGCCGCCATGACGGGTGAAGCCATGCGAGGACAGAGACTGGGCAGAGGCTATGGAGCTTCTGCGTGACGAAGCAGCCGAGTCCTTTCGACGATTCTGCGTCGGCCGGTGGAAGCGTGCAGCGATGTGGGGAGGCGGCAGAGGTGGCGCGTGAATTCGGTGTTCCTCTTCTTCCATGGGCGGCGTCATGTCTAAGTCGATATCAGGTTCTGGGGCGGCGGGATCGGGAGTGCCAACAGATTCTTCGATGTTCCGGGCTGGGTCGGCTAGACTTTGTGATACACGGCGCATGGTGATGGCAATTGTGGCGGTATTGTGGTTGGCGGGGACAGTGCGTTGTTAGCGCTTCGCATTTCAGGTTGTAGGCTTTCTGGAGACTTGATAGGAAATGACACAAAGGGCCGAGAGCGTCTAGCGCAGATTCTTGGAGGTAATAGTGAATTGTTGGTAGGCTGCACACGTCGCCTTTGTCCGTCGTTGTCGGAGAACAAGACGACGGGTGGATTTTCTCGAGCTTGATCTAAATCCAGGGACAGTGTAGACCGGTTAGACGAGTGCCTTTGGGCGCACTGAAGTGATGGGTGCCGTGTCGACGATATTGCTATACGACTACGATTGAGGAACGAAAAAGCGCTGGTCTCCAAATACAGATGCCACACAAAAAGCTGGCGATACGTAATACTTTAGCCCTAAAAGCGGGTAGGGAGAGATAAAATAAAAATAAAAAGAAGAAAACGAAAACGAAAACCTAGAAAGTTTGAATACGAAAGGGGTGAAGGGAAGGTCGGGGAATCGCAGTAAGGTAGGCTCCACGGTGGTGTTGAGATGGCTCAATTGTTTGTAAGCTGCAGTATAGTAGGTAGGTATATAAATGATACAAGTCCAGTCCAGTAGAGTGCTGTCCTTTCCTTATGTCAGGTCAGATAAAAGAAAGAAAGTGTGGAGGTATACTCCAGACCGGAGCCGTAGAGTGACGTGGAGAGTGAGTGGGAGGAAAACAAAACAATAAGAGGGAGGAGAGAGCCTGAGATAGATGGGGCGGGGACGGCAGCTTCAGTTTCCAAGTTTATTAGAGGAATGACCTCGAGTGAGATGGAAGCTACCAACGTGATTAATTCCAGGGTGTGGTAGGATCGAGAAACCACGGAAAGGCCGCATGCAACATCGGTGCCATGGCCCATCGGTACCTTCTTCAGGTGCTCAGGTGCGCAGGTGCGCAGGTGGAAGGGCCCTTCTGACTGGGACAGCGGGCAGCAAGTCAGAGCGAGCTGACGCAGCCCACCCAGGTGAAACATGCCGTCTCAGGTCAAGGTTTAGGTATCTAAGCTGCTGCTCCCAGCCACTTGCCCGATAAGGTACAGTACATTACTTAGAAGTAGGTACCTACTTACATACTTACTTAACCTAAGGTGCATATAAGATGTAGGTATTATAGATTCAAGTTCTTGGTCGAGGACAGCCTATGTTTGTGCTGGTATACGTGTAGGGTTCCTATTGCTGCCGACGCCATCTCACAACGGAACCAAGATAGTGTAAGCAGCGTTGTCTTCGCTCGCCGTCTTCCGGCTTCTGCTCAACCTCAAAATGGCGTAGTAGGTAGGTAAGTACTGGCTTACAGCTGGCGCTGGTCAGCCTGCCGTTGCATTCTACGCTAAACTAGATCTCGGGGCAAGGCCCATCATTTTAGCGTCGTTCAAGGGCCTGAATTACCGTCAAGTTGCTGAAGCGGTTCATGACCCAAACGATGGCGAAACTATCATCATCATGTCGCAAAAGGGTGCCCCTCCATCCTCATCCTCATCCTCATCCTCACCCTCGTCCTCGTCCTCGTCCTCGTCCTCGTCCACCATACTCACTCCTTCTGCTCTACAGGTGGTATATACTACATACATATGCGTATACTTAAGTAATTTATCATTCATTCCTGGTTCCATTAATAGGTATATACTCAATTTCTATACTTGCACTTATGTAAGTGCACCTGGGCGGACGGGGTCTCTGCAGTGGCCCGGAAGATCGCCCTCGCCCCGATCCGAGATGCTGCGTCCCCGCATCCGGACTGGGAGTCTCATGTCGGCATACCCGAGCTGAGGGTTACACTAAATATAGTCTCTACTCCTGAGATTGCGCATCATAATGCATTATCTAGTGTAGGTAGTAGATGTGAACAATAAACATTGGGCTGCTAGGTCAAGTTTGAATGCCCTGCTAGAGAGATTACATGGGAAATTACTATTCATGCAAGGTGGCACTTGGTCCTATATCATTCAAGATACTTCATCCTCAGCCTTAACATGTGAAGTGTTTCAACACGTGAGATAAATGGTCCTCGCTTTCTAGAATTTTCAACTTGAACGGATATCTAGCCGCAAGCAGAGAATGAAAAGCAGATCATTTCCACCTGCGACAATCCTACCTTCTATAGTTCCACTTTATATGCCTGCAGTGCTGAACAATTATCCAGGTAATGGAAAGCAAGAACGAATGCTTGAGATTTGGCAACTTTGGGCGATTGTCATTGAAGCCCAAGCACAGGCGTCCCAAATGAAGACTTCCTGCCTCAAGGTACACGTGAGTGCTGCGATTTCAACGCGCAATAGCAACCGAGCCTGCGCCTTTCCCATAGGAAAAAAAATGCTGCTAAGCCATCTACTGTACTAGATCAACGGTACGTAAGGCACTTCGCGACATAGATGAAGCGAAAGATGTTCGTCATCATAGTCATTCCATGGCAGCAACTATAAATAACTGTATAGACCGGCCTTCAGAGTGTTTAACTATATGCGAGGAGAGTGTCATAAAGCTGGGAGATTTTTGACGAAGAAACAAGAATTCGTTTAGACTGATTATTGTCGCAGTTTTTTGGCCTTTTTATTGTTGACGTAAGTAGTGCTTGCATCATGACCTTCATCAACCCTTTGTGCATAATCCCCACCTTGTGGCGCAAGCCTGGTACATACCTACTTGTATAGCGGCACCGAATTGCGCGCCGAGAGATAGGAATCGAACTTCCCTAGTGTAGGCTATCTGGAGATTACTAACCTGAACATAACTTGTACTCTAGCACGAATATAATATTAACGAACACTGTACCTATGGCTACTGTGCCGAGTAATCCTTTTTTCTTCAATTGTTTCTGCCTCATTATTTCGTGCTACATTGATTAACTTAGAAAACTCGGGGTTTGTTTTGAAGGGTGTGTGAAACTCTAATTCAAATTGTCGACTGGGCTGGGATACTCATGACAAGTCATCCAAGTCTAACAACGCAAGACTTGATGTGTCAAAGATAGACTGGTTAGGGACAATTAATAAACTATAACTATTGTCATATGATAGACTAAGTAGGTATTGTGCCATACATAGATTTATATATGGTTGCCAGGTTGCGTGATAGACAAATTGTGGGCCACAAACTGTATAGAAACGGAAGGGGAGATATTTCGGAGGCCTCTAAGGGCTTTGTTAAACTCCGATTAATAGAATTCGTATTTGTTTTTATCGCATGGAGTAGGTGCCTATTCAGATCGAGAATCGGGTCAAAGGCAAAAAACACCAGAAGTTGTAGAAGATGAATAAGCTCATTCCTAACTGCTCGTCAATTAAAGTCCACGATCTTTCTTATACCACATTGTAACCTTGTTATACGTGGTTGGTGGGTGAAAAGTTGATAAAGGAATAAGAGACCAGTAGGTATGTCATTAAACGCATTATGCGCCTCTGGAGATACGATTGTCCGTAACGCCCTTTATGCGTGCTGGATAGACTATTGACAGGTTATTTTCCAACAGGTAAGTTGTCTACTTCGTATGTCGATAATTTCATACATCACGTTGCCGAATGATTGGCGGAGAGACGATCTTGAACTCATGTATAGTATCTAGCCGAGACCCCGGTCAATATAGATCTACTCCTGATATACCTACTAGGTATTGGTTCTAGGAGGCAGGGTAGAAAGGCCACAAAGGTGAACTATCCCTTTACACCACTATGTACTTCCGTAAACAGAGCGCTCGATCGACAAATGCTATCCGAACCAATTCATGGGTGGGTGAGACGTTCCGTTCCGTGGACCAGTCCGTGGACCAGTCCGTGATGTGAACTGGACACTTTAATTGCCTGAAATAACCATAGCGCATATATCGGCTAATCGTTATTTGTTATGTATCCGTTGGTCACTGCCAACGACAGTATGCCGCCTTGTTATTGAAGCCACTATGCCAACGAGAGCGGTGAATGGCGTCATAAGATTTCGAGTACCTGATTGTGACCAAGATAGGTACCTATCTGTCTTCATTGGTCGAAGCCCATGTGCCACCACCAGCTGGGGGCTGTTCGAGATACAGGCCCAGAAGAATGGCCTATGAAAGACGGAAGAAGGAAACGTGGACGGTTGCTACTAAAAACGAGATATCACAGATAGGGTCTAGGGGAAGCGGTCAAGGAAGGAAGGAAGGAAGGAAGGATTTACACCAAGTTACAAGAAACCTGATAGGTAATAGCTAATTATATTATCATAACGAAACAGCTAACATCAGCTAACACCGTCTAAGTAGATAGGTAGGTTCAAGATTGCTTGCAGAAGCAATACGCTTCGAACTAGACTAGTAGGTACCTAGTTTTAGTGTAGGATAGCATGAGTGCGTTCCGTCTCCCCACGTTTGAGCGACAATAGCACAGATGCCCAGTAAGTAAGTACCTACCTATAGTTGCAGGTTTCCACTCGCACCGGGCAGTATTGAGACGTCGTCTATACCTAATTTATACATAGAGGAGGCTTGTGGAATGTATTGTACGAAAACCACGACAAGGAGCCGAAGTTTGTATACTAGTGCCTTACGCGTATACGTAGAGGTAGTCTTTGACAGACAATGAACATGCCCAACACTAGCACGTGGGAGCGCGGCAGTTCAAGTTTTGGTTCCATTTGGGTTGACGTTGGATTGGACGGCCGTTATGGCCACCAGTACCAAGCTTGGAATGATACACGAGTTACACCGGTCAAGACAATGCTGCGGGAGGAATTGTTGGGTAGAGAACCTGGAACCTATCATGCATGAGGCTTGCTAAATTATCTGCACTTGTAGTGCAGTTGTGCCACCGCATCCAGACCAGGATCTTAAGTAGGTACATACATCTCCTAATCTACAGTACTTTGGTGGCCTATGAAGATGTAGTTACTTACTTTAAGTACATAAGGTCGGTACAAGCAGGTATGACGACGAGAAGATTGTACCGTGGCGTGGCATCTTATCTTTCAGGTAGGCTCCACCCACAAATGCCACCAAAGCGCATAGTGTAGGTACAATGAGCATTGGACGCCACCCCTCTCCGATCCGGGATGCTTACCTCTTACTGTACACCCCATGCTAATTCACTTCATGGCCTCTAGTATACCGTACTTTTCCCACCCTCATCCTCGACCTTTTCTCCAACCAATCTGACCCAGCCCGAGAATCCCCCCCAGATGTATACCTCATGTCCGGCCCTTATTGTCAGCCCGAAAATGCCGCACACGCTGCACGGGTGAGCGAGTCCCTGCCAGTTGCGCCAATCTCCCACGCTGGTAGCGTCTCGACCGCCTCTGCTGCTGCTGCTGCTGCTACCGCTGGTCCTGCGACTGCGAATGACGAACAGCCCTCCTCTCTCCCAGCCCTGACTGGCTCCTCGTCGATACCTACCCGTGCACGTCCTCACGCTACCTTCTCTCCCCCTTCGTCGGACTCCACTGACGTGCCCGTCTCGTCCTCTACACCTCCATTCTCGGCTATTACCGCCAGCCATGGGGACCAGGATAATAAAAGACCAAGGCCACCGCTGGCCACCCCCAGATCCAATGGACCTTCTCTGCTAACCCAAGCTCTCGCTTCTGCGCGCGGCATTCTCTCATCTGCCGTAGCTCAGCCAGATCAGCGCCAGTCGGATCATAAACACACACAATCCAATGACCAACCCCCCCCATCGAACCAATTCAAACATGTATCTGACGACTCCCAAGAGCTGACACCCCTCGAATCGCGCCATGAGGCCCTAGCCCATTCCTCGGGCGATTCCTTGATACCGGCTACCCTTCAGAGACGGATTGGCCCTACCCGAACCGCGTCGTCGCCCACCTTACACTCATCAACATATTCTGCGGCTGCTACTGCGGTCTCGGCTGCAGCTCCTAGCTCTGGTATGATGCCTGGAATTATAGAGGCGTTCCCCGCCATCGAGGACCACCTAGGCCCTTATTTTATGACTCGGCCGAGAGGGAGGTCCCTAGAACGCACGGAAAAAGAAGCTCGCACACACCGGCTCACTATTACCGAATTGCCCTTGGATAACGCCGGAGAAATTGCGTACAATTGCGGCGACAGTGCCTTTTCCCGTTACGATGATCCCGAGATCAACTCCGACTCGCGTGCTGAATACCGGGCATGGAGGGCGGACAGAACAGTATCAATGGGCCCGGAGAAAGCATGGTCAATTGGCACAAAGGACATTACTGGACAACAAGACGGTCAAGTCGAAAAGTCTATTGCTGAGGTGCTGGCTGGGGTAGAGCCAACAAGAAGCCGCAAGGCGAGCCACAGTCTTCGATTTTTCAAGGAAGGCCTTCCAACCGATAAGGTCAAACGAAAGGAGACAAAATCTACTCCACAGCGGGAAAAGATACCGCCACCAAATGGGCTACGAACAGAGGGGCAGAATCAGGCACGCGCCTTACTCAATCAAAGCTCTAGGACCCCGACGCCGCCGCATCAGTCTATCAAGCTTGGTGACGTGCAGTCATTGTCAGGAGCTAAATTTTTGGCGTCTAAAACATATCCAACTGAGAGCTCTCGAAACCAACTCGCCCAAGCCGATTCCTTAAGCCATGGGAAACCCCGATCCGTGACAACTGGGATGGATAAATTCCAAGTTCGTACCGAACATGCCGTGCCATCGTCAGGGCTTACTAGTAGGTCAGGCATTGAAAATAAGGACGCCGAAATTTCTGGTAGAATTAATATGCTTGGTTCCACAGAGCTAGCAAGTCACGTTACAGAATGCGGAGAGGCTGTTGAGGAAGGCGAGGAATCCTCTGAAGAGAAAATTTCATCTGCGGTGTTTCTGCCACATAAAAGCCTGGAGGATTCTGCGGAAGAGGGATCTTGCGTCATTGAGGTTGAACCCCAACATCCTCGGACTCGTTCCTCTACCAAGAAAGATTTCCACCCATGGCTTGTGAAAGCAGATGAGCCAGAAGCCGAAGGCCAAAGTCTAACAGGTCTCATTCAAGAAGACCGACTCGAAGGTGTGAATGATGGCATATTGCGTGGTCGGAATTTGCGCAGCAGAGATGAAGATGAAGATGAAGATGCCGTTTCAAATGAAAGTGGACTTGAAACAAAGCCGCGTGATATGCCTGCAATGATCTCACAGCCAGTATCCCAATATTATGAAGATCTGTTGCACGAGCATCAACTTGAGCCTAAGGTACCCCTCGAAGCCATAGAGTTGATACCGTATAAGCATCAGGTTGGAGGGCACACAACCATTTGGAGATTCTCCAAGAGAGCTGTTTGCAAGCAGCTTAACAACCGAGAAAATGAGTTTTATGAGAAAATAGAACGATACCATCGCGATCTTTTGCCTTTCTTGCCAAGGTCTGTAAAAGCATTTATTTCATAAATATCATCGCCGTACGGCCCGTGCTAGAGCTGCGGAGAATATATAAACTAATTTGGGCTACAGATACATCGGCGTGTTGAATGTAACGTATCAGAAACAGCCACGCCGGAAGTCAACAGTTAGAAAAGACGAGAGTCCGGGGACCGAAAAGCTGCTTGGCGAATCCGAGATTCAGCCAAATGGCACCGACGGGAACACGAAGACTAGGATTCGTCGATCGTCAAATGGCTATGATGAAGGCAGTCACCGGAGGATAGTCAGCCAATCTCTCCGCTCAGGATCCATCCCAGTTCCCACTGTTACATTCGTGGATAATCGACATATTTTACCTCGAAGCTTACTCCAACCTTCTATAATTTCAGGCATCAGGGAGCGCCCCAGGAGCGCATCCGCAGCCGTGATAGAGCGCCGCGTGAGTGATATGTCATCACCAGCGCCGGATCATGAGATTTCTCAAACCATTCGGCCTGCGTTGGAAGATCGACACGCGAATAGCTGGGGAGCAACAATGGTTAACAAAAAGTTGAGGAACGAAGTATTTAATGATGCGTTCTTGAAACAGCCTATCACAGTACACAAGCACCAGAGACCTGCCTCATACCACCGCCCAGTTCCCCGTCGTTCGGTAGAAACTCGTCACTCAAAGTCAGTGACAGATTTCCCAACAACCGAGGGCGGGCGCAACAAGTCCGCGTTGCCTCATGAACCGACCAATCTCAGAACTCAGGTAACTCTTGTGCAAAGCTATAGCGACCTGGGCCCGGGAAGTGATTGCATGGCTGTGAGCGATGTAGACCATGTGAAAGATGTGACTGGTACCAGCGCACCTGAAGCAGGAACGTTGGGGGAAAAGTTCTCCCCACGCACACAGAAGCGGCGCTACTCTGGTAGCAAGCTGCGGCGTAAGCCTCAAGACTTCAGGGAGTCTCGTGGCGACTTGAAATATTTTGAGGATGCAGACGATGTTAGATACCAAGGCGATGATAAAGAAGTAGCATTCTCGCCGATTAAAGACGCGGCCGTGAATGACAACTCTATCTCGAAGAGTATGGACTACGAAAATCAGACAAGACTCGATCGTCCGAAACGCGAACCATCCTCTGCACTACCACGTGCAACACCCGACTTGGAAATGGAGCTGAGAAAGATTCCGCGGCCAATTAACCCAAAGGAAGCTCAAACCCAAACTCATTCGAGGGTTGAATACTTCCTATTGCTCGAAGACCTCACCGCTGGGATGAAGAGACCTTGTATAATGGACTTGAAGATGGGGACTAGACAATATGGCGTCGAGGCGAGCCAGAAAAAACGCGAATCCCAACGTCGAAAGTGTGCAGACACAACGTCTAGAGAATTAGGTGTCCGAGTGTGTGGTCTGCAAACTTGGGACGCGAAGTCGCAGACGTACGTGTTCCGGGACAAATATTATGGTCGGGATTTAAGAGCCGGGAAAGAGTTCCAAGACACGTTGACCATGTTCCTCTATGATGGCGTGGATTACGGTAGCGTCTTGAGACATATTCCCACTATACTTCAGAAACTCAACCGGCTGGAGGCCACTATCCGCCGCCTGCGTGGATATCGGTTTTATGCGGCAAGCCTTCTGATGTTTTATGATGCCGAAACACCCGGCGATGGCAACGACACAGCTGCTGAGGACTCGACCACTGACTTTGCTACTGATACCGAGGATGCTTGGGACGTCAAAAGACGTCAGAAGAGCAAAGCCGAAATCGATTTCAAGATGGCGGACTTCGCGAATAGCGTGACAGGCGGCGACTTAGCCATAGACAAGCCATGTCCACCTAAGCATCCAGACGAACCGGATCGGGGCTTCCTGCGGGGCCTCGCGACGCTTAGGAAATATTTCTTACGCATACAGAAGGACATACGCAGTGAGATGGGGTTAGGCCTACTGAGCAAACACGACGAGAATATTCGAGCAGTTGAAGACGACGATGACGAGCTGAGTGTCAGCGAGTGAGGCTGGACGCTTCGGCTATGGGGGCATGGGGCGCCACCGGATGAGCGGGGAACTCGTAATCGATTAATCTTGCTTGTTTGGGATTGATACCCTAGAATGGCGCCCGGTACACATTCTTCTGTTTTTTTGTGGTCTGCTTTTCTCCCGTCTCTTCTTTTCGATTTGTCTCAATGCCAGTCTCGGTCTCGGGGTAAGGGGTTCGGTCGTCTATTAGTGGGCGCAATGACGAAGTAGCTGGAAGTTATCTAGACTGATAGCGATCATGGCTTGCGACGGTTGATTGTACTTAGTATGTCACCAATGACGTAGAGACGTCCTGGTTAATGTTGGCCAGCATGAGAAATCGCCCGTCTCAGCTTGCTTTGGTCTTCATAAATTAGTAGATAAAGCTGAAGTGTTAGAAGTGAGCAAAATGCAGTCTTTTCAAGGTACATGAATCAAGGGAATATCAATGTGCCATAGTTACTAGTTGTAGTGATGACCGATCACGGCTTCATCGACTGCCAGGTATCTTCGAAGATACCGTCTAGGAGGCATCCTGACCATACCAACTGGTTACATACCTGGTATGTACCAGGTACCTTAAGTTAGGTACATGTAGGTACATGCACTAGGGCAAGACTAAAGTGGAGATCATGTGCTGGAAGACCGTAAAGTGGGGCGATAGGGCTGAAAGAGACAGATATATTTAGGTATGTACATATATATCTACACTAGATAGGTACACTATCGCATGTACGCTACAGAACAGCTGAGCGCATCCGACGAACCGCCACTATTTACTAAAGGTTAGGTTCTTGGTTCCTACCACCACACTTTCATCGCTGTCCCGCGCATCGGGTAGGCAATGGCAGCGCGCCTCGGCCTACTGCTTCCACCATGACGAAGAAGCCCGCGAACGATGGCAAGACAATAGTCTTCCTACACCCAGACCTGGGCATTGGCGGCGCTGAAAGGCTCGTCGTTGACGCCGCCGTCGGCCTCCAGAAGCGAGGCCACAGAATCGTCATCTTCACGAGCCATTGCGATCCGGGCCACTGCTTCGACGAGGCCCGCGATGGTGAGTGCTTCGCTTCGTCGTCTAGCCATCTTGTACTGATCGATGGCCGTCTCCCGCAGGAACCCTGGATGTCCGTGTCCGCGGCAACACCGTCATCCCCCCCTCCATCCTCGGGCGATTCAGCATCCTCTGCGCCATCCTTCGCCAACTCCACCTGATACTCCAGATATACCTTACGTCGGAGCTCCGAGATCTGCGGCCCGACGCCTACTTCGTCGACCAACTGAGCGCCGGCCTGCCTCTGTTGCAGCATCTCCATCCGCAGGGACGCATATTCTTCTATTGCCACTTCCCCGACCTCTTGCTCGCCCAGGGCAGGCAGAAATGGTGGAAACGGCTGTACCGAGTACCGTTCGACTTCTGGGAGCAGTGGAGCATGAGCTTCGCCGACGCCATTGCCGTCAACTCCAACTTCACAAAGGGCGTGGTCAGCCGGACCTGGCCGGCGCTCGTACGACGGAGGGAGCCGCGCGTCGTGTATCCTTGCGTGGACACCAAGACCGGGGAGGGGAAGACGGGCGAGAGGCCCCTGTGGAACGGGATGAAGTTCGTCTTGAGCATCAATCGGTTCGAGCGCAAGAAGGACATCGCGCTCGCCATCAGAGCCTTCGCCGGCCTCGGCAGGCAAAAGCGCGCCGGCGTGAGGCTCGCTGTAGCCGGCGGCTACGATCCTCGCGTCGCGGAGAATGTCGGCTACCACGGCGAGCTGGTGGCGCTGGCCGAGTCTCTCGGGCTCAAGAACATGACCGTCAAGACGCCGCAGACAGCCCACGCGGTCCCGCAAGACGTCGAGGTCTTGTTCCTCCTGAATGTGACGAATATGCTAAAGGAGATGCTGCTATCGTCGGCTCGTCTCCTGGTATACACTCCCGCCAACGAACACTTCGGTATCGTGCCCCTCGAGGCCATGCTCAGCGGCGTTCCTGTCCTAGCCGCCAACACCGGCGGTCCCGTGGAGACCGTTGTGGAAGGCGAGACCGGTTGGCTGCGCTCTCCCGATAAGGCCGACGAATGGACCGAGGTTCTGGATAAAGTCCTCTACGAGCTGAGCCCACAGGACCTGGCTAATATGTCAGAGGCGGGTATCCAGAGGGTCAAGAGTAGCTTTGGAGAAGCGGAGATGGCCCAGCGCTTAGACTCTATCTTTAGCGAGATGCTTCGCACAGATAGGCCTCGCCGAGGCAAGACATCGATGATAGTCTCCTTGGTAGGGGTTCTCGGCCTAATAACTGCGGCGCTGGCTGTCGTTGCTCAGGTATGGTCATGATGATGGCGAATGATATTAGACACTGATGTGCTTCGGAGCCGGTGTGTTGAGGAATATGTAACTACTCCTTATGATAACTGGCTCAACCTACCAATATACCGTTGCGTTACACGCCTCACGGTAAGGAATGCTCTACAATTCGTGACTTTGCTGATGATGTGTAATTATGATAGGAGAGGTGTCGTCTAGCCTTATAGAAGGTTGTCTCTCCGTAATGTTAGCAGCTTGTCCCACCTCTCCAGTACGCTTCCTGTCGTAAAATCTCTTATTTTCGCTACTTGGCCACATTGGAGCGAATTAGAGGCAAGGAAGCAAGCCCATACTCGATAATAAGAGCGGTAAGCCGTAGTGGAAGAAAGGGAAATCACTTCCATCGCAGATTGTTAGCCCATACTATCATTACATAGCATAGCATAGCATAGCCAAGCCGAACTCACAGTGGACTTTACAACAGCCGAGGGGTCAACGGCATCCCACCTACTACCTACGGCGCGAAGACCTCTAATTGCCTTGAGAAAATACAGAAGCGCTCGAGATAATACTACTACTTAGCTACACATGTAGGCTTGGCGGCTGAAGGCGGACTATCGCCGTTGTCAAGGATATAACAACACAACTCCTGTCTACCTAGCAAATCTTGTCCCCGACTAATGAGCATGTGATACAAGCATAAAGCTTTATGTATAAAGCATGTAGCTTTACGTAGAAGCTGTGCTCGTAGATACAATTTCCAGCTTGCGGAATAGAGATTACTTGTGGGGGGAATATTGACGTTGAGCGCCTGCAAAATCTCATTGCATTGAGACGAATTGAGCTCCATCAGAGACTTCATGTTTTAGGGAATGGATTATTTCTTAAGGTTTGGAGGTTAAGTAGGGGACGGGAAAAACTGCAGTGGTCCAACTAGATTTCCGCATGATTCGACCACCGCCTGTGCTCGTTCTCGTAGCTACAAATACGTCAATTCAATATACTTTCAAAAGGGCATTAGGAGGTACATACACAGTATAATACTGAGTTACGTTTCGCAACGTTGGCTTCGAGTGATGTTAGCCGTGAGTTCAGGGGTGTGTGTCAATTGTTTATATATTTGAGGCGATCTTCGATGTGTTGGAGCTGGTCTTTAACGTCTTGGAACCGGTGTTCGGTGTGTTGGAATTGGTCTTCGATGTGTGATAGCTGGTCTTGAAATCCGCCTTTGATGTATTGGAGTTAGTCTAATACGTCCTTCCTCAATGTAACAATTAAGAACTGACGCAGTCGAGCACAGATCCCACATTAGAAGTCAAGCTTTCTATGGGAGCGCGGTGGGTAGCAGACAGCAGCCTCGGAATGTGGGAGATAGGAGAGAGCAGACCGAGGGCCCAAAGAAAGACATGTTCCGGTTGGGGGCTCCTATATTTGCTAAGGCAACCATTGCCGTTCACCGACATAGGAAATCCAAGAATGAAGTCCATGCACAGTACCGATATGGAGATTGATGGGATATCTATCCGTTGAAGATCTCCGTTTGGTCTCTGCTTCTTTATCTTGGAGGCCGTACATCCAGGACAGGCTTGTTCGATATAGTCTGTGACGAAGGCTTTCGTTCTGAAGAAGGTGAAGGGATGGAGGAATCGGTATGTGCGTTGAATTCCCGCATGAGCTTCGCCATCATGAGCCATGCGGCGAACGGTGATCTTTTGAAATGAAGGAACTGCTGGGTTGTTTTTGGCGGGGTCCAAGAGGTACGTGAGCTTCGATTGGGGGTCGAATCGGAATGGATGCGAAAAATGCCACCGGTGCGTGGAAAGGGGGGAGTTGTTCACCTTACAGGCTACAGACTGGGATCATATAAACCGAAAGACCACAAATCATCGAGAGGCAATGTCATATCGGCAGCCAAATTCACATCGGATACGGCTGTCGAGCTACGTGAGACTCCCTCGAGCGTCTTCGGGTGTAGCGGAGCTTTGAATCTACTCAAAAGGCGATTGATCTCAGCGTATGTCAATCGCGTATCGCCATATCTATCTCGCATTTTCCGGAACTGTTCTGCTCGAGGTAAGCTACTGCGATTAGTTTTTGTGCAAAAATTGTAGCACGTACGGATGAGGAACCCGGGTACTGCCCATATGCTTGAAAATTGTTCTAGAAAGAGCAATAAGAAGCGTTGGCCTTCGTCGAGGCTCTCAATGAGAGGGTCTGTCGGGTCGGCGGTGCTCCGACGATGCAGTTCTAAGAGACACAGAGCCGAAAATATTATGAAGCACTACAATACTGGGGGTTAGCGACTATTGTTCTGACACTAGCCCCTTAATATTCAGGGAGCTTGAAAAATCTTCAATATGTAGCATGGTGTGTGCCGAGGTGTTTTGCCGATGGAAGGCATATTTTGAAGCTGAATTCTCTCCAAAACACTCACTATTGCAGGATCGATACGAGGGGAATGTTGGTTATCCCACTGCTCCACCACCGAGACGATCATTTGGCAGAGCCCCAGAGAATCTACCCAGCCCTGCGCAAACTCCGTTTCATTCTCATCGAAGCCATGAGGTATGGAAACGATCAATCTAGCCATGTGCATATGCAGAACATTCGTGAGTCTCATATGGTGATCGATACACGACTCGCCAGCCAAAGCGTTTCTCGTTGGGTTGAGATAACCAGAAGGAAGCGATAGTCGCAAAGAAACGAGAGCTACTTTCAGAGCCGTAATCTTCGCATACAATCGTTTCCCCATACTTCCCACCCTCATGACTATTAGAATAGGTCAGTTAGTAGCTGTACTACACTGTAATATTGTGTATGCGGTCTTGGAGCGACGCAGGGACGGCAATGATGGAGCCGCTAAGAGTTGGGATAATCACAGGGCATTGGAATGCATACTATACCCAGCATGGCGTAAAGCGGTTGTCGTGATCATATGGATATTGTAGTTAACCATGATTCCAGCTGAGACCACCCCCTTTGCTATTTTCCATAGGTCTCCAACGTCATCAGGCAAAAATAGCTTAGAGACGGAGGTTGAATTGGTATTAGTTTGGTCATGCGAGATCCTAGGGAGTGCGGTATTGATGCATTCGAGTTCTACAACAAAAGGGGTTCCAACAGATATGTTCGAGTATGAATCCAAGCAATATATGCACCAGAAAAGATAACGCCAGTCCTCGATCTCGTCTTCGGTCGCTGTAGTGCGGTCGAAGGCTGAGCATTGTCGCGGATTATCGATTTGATATATACCGACGGTATAGGCTCTTCGAGCGAGACTACTTATCCTCATCCAAGAGCTAGATCCAGGAAACTGATGAAATTCATAATATGCGAGTAGACACTCCATTCTGAGAGAGTCCAGACTATTATGAATATCCGGAGAGGTTGTCTCGGCTGACACGGTTTCAAGCAAAAATTTCATACATAACTCCACCTCTTCAGCTTTCCAGAAGCAAGGACCTAGCACTTTAGCAGCAAGTGTAACTATAGTTACGAGCAGGTTTCTTTCAGCTAGGCCATCGTCATATGTCTTGAGGAAGGGCCCAACTCGAAACAAGGGTATCGCAGGGTGTACCTCGTTGAAGAAGTGTACAAGACTACAAGTCCAAGTCGTTAATATACGGAAGCGTTGCTCTAGTCGATGAAAAAACAACCCACAGCTCTCTTTCCTGCTCATGTCCGATCGAGTACCCGGGGTATATGTTCTCGGGATTAGAAAGGACTGCAGCAGCTGCGAGACTATACGCAGTATCCTGCAAGTTGAAATCTCTAAATTCGTCTACTCCCTCTTGGAGCAAACTGAAATCTTCGACTATATCTGGAGACACGATATCTGGGTCATACACTAGAGAATCTTGCTCCAGTGGTAGGAAGACGTCGTCTTGATCCCCCGGCGTGGATTGAACCTCGATCGAAGCTGAGCTTGCCGATGCAGCCGCAAGTTTCCGCCGGCGCGAGCCTTGGCGCGGACCTGGTTTCTTTCGCTCTGCTGAATATGTGCAAGGTAGGCCAGCTTCTGAGCAACGGGCGCAGTCAGGTTGCTGTAGGCCACCTAGAGGCAGTGAGCATATTAGATATTGCATCGCAAAGCATTCACTTGCATTTTATCTTTCTACTACATGCTTTACGTTAGCTGGACACCTTCGGAGCCATATTCACAGCGAATGTGGTAAGTCATCACTCACCGGACACAGCGGTCACAGGCACGTAACGTTCGCATGGCTCGTGGAATGCGTTGAGAGCAACCTATAATCAAAAAGATACAGATGCAAGGGTAAAGAGGCCACTGAACTGGTTATGACGCGTAATGTAGGGGATTACGCGGTCAGGAGGGTGACAGAGGGAAAGATCTAGGTAGGTACCCTTACGTATATCACTATATGTAGCTGTCGGGACATCGGTATATCGTTATACGGATATTTTGGCATATTATAATATTAACCTCTTTCTTGCAAATGTCAATTTACCCTGTAATTACACGTATTTAAATGAGACCCCTGATCAACACCCAACCGAATGAACAAATACCTGGCACCTGCACGTACCTAGACCCAGTATACTTCGTACGTGCTTGCGAATCATTTCCGAGGAACGCTACAAACGCTGTACTTTGCCGTGTCAGCGCCGAAGTCTTTTGGCAGTTCGGGCCCCCAGACTGATAGAGGGCCAACGACTTCGCGTGTCGTAGGAGTGTCTTCATTGACCAAATCTCCGTCCGCGTAGTGCTCGATCTTGAACCCGCTCGGATCCTTCCAGTAGTCGAAGATCTGGCTCCCTAGAATGTGTCGCCCAACACCCCAAACGCTTTCATAGCCCCTCTTTGCCAGATACTCGTGGCCGATCAGCTGCTCGTCGAAATCGGCAACTTCATACGATGTGTGGTGCAGGTAGCTCTTCTTGACCTCTGGCGGTGCTCGTTGCAAGAACATGGCATGGTGGTCGGAAAACTCCTTCCCAAGGTCGAGGTGCAGGAACGTGAGGACGTCGATATTCGAGAAGTCCCAGTGGTACAGGACGTTGGATGGCACAAAGTTGAAGTTGCTCGTGTACCAGCTTATCTCGGCGTCGAAGTCTCGGTATACCAGCCCAAAATGGCCGAGCTTGTGGACCAATGCCGGTCCCTCTCGATACCGTTGGAAAGTCCCTGTGATGTTTAACTTGTGTTAGTAAGTTGCCTTGATGATGAAGCTATCACATCGCCCACGCTGGAAAACGAACCTCTTCTGAGCTTCTGGAAAGGGCCATTATACGGTCCTTGAACTTCATGAGTGGCTGATGGTGCAGCTTCCTCGACCTCTCGTTCAACCTGGCCGTAAACGACATGAAACTGGGTATCGTCGGATCGATTAAACGTGATCATCCGCCCACCTCCAGGTGCATCTGCAAGGCTTGAGGGCGTCGCACCTGCTAGGAGGGCCGCCTTCTCGAAATCTTCCTCTGATTTCGCCACAAAGGCAGCACCTCCAAATCTTGGGTTGCCGTCTCTGCTCTGAGTAGCAACATAAACGTATGGATCCACGCCGTAACCTCTGAACCAAATTTTATCTCCCTTTCGCGCCGCTTCCACGAAACCCCAGTCCTTCGCGAACTCGGCAAATGCCTCTAAGTCCGGGTATTCGAAGTAGACATGCGCTATGCGTGCAAGCTGGACTTTCGAGGGGTTGTTGGAGATTTCAGGGATACGCATGTCGGGCATGATAGTTTCGCGTATCGATCTAGGAAGCTTGGAAAGTGCGGACAGGAGGAGAAAAGCCATGATTAAAACTGAGTGACGATAAGTAGTACCACATCGATACGACAGCTTTTGAATGCCATTTCAACCCATATTTGACGCCGTGGGGGCCCCGGTTTCTGAGTTCCTCCGCGGAACAACTGGAAATTCACCCGGGCAAATAGCCCACGGCCGCGCAGTAAACCATGGAACTCGATAAAGATACGTCATATTGCTGAAACTAGTATCGAGACCTTTTTCCGATAAATCTAGGCAGCATTGGTTATGTGTTCTAGTGGACAGATAAATAAATTTCGAGCGACTCACTGTTGAGGATTCGAACTGTCAACGTTTATCTAGTTGTGTCAGCAGCTAGTACTGGACTCGTTAATATTATTAACGAAGCAATTATCGTGTACCCCCTCATGGATACCACAGAAGTTATCATCGTCGGTGCTGGCCCGGCTGGTTTAGCGTTGGCGATTTGTCTGTCGAAGCTCCGAGTGAAGGTTAGTGCTGCTACACGGTTTCGCTCGAGACGATATTCTTTCTACTAAACTTCAGTAGTCAGTCATCTTAGAAAAAGAGCTCGAAATCACTGAAGATCCCAGAGGAGTTGCTATAACTCACGATGCTGTCAGAATCTGTTGGGATCTCGAACTAGGCGGCGATATGAATAAAATCGGCCATGGTATACCCCTCGCTACTACGATATCGACTGTCGACGCCTACTAACATAATGGTTCTAGAACTACCTCATTTCGCTTTTCATAAGACATCGTTTGCAGATGCTCCATTCTTTCGCGTCGACACGTATCCAGATACCTTCAACCAGACGCTCCCGACCGCCATCTTCCAGATCCAACCAGTGCTAGGTACGTTATCTATACCGATTCATCATCATTCCTTCATATGCTTATTTAAAATAGAGTCGGCTATGCGCGAGAAGTTGAACAGTTCACAGTATTGTGAGCTCCGATGCGGCTGCACCGTGACAGGACGCAAGCAAGATGGAACCGACGTTATCGCTGAGTACACGGATGCCGACGGACAGCCCAGAACCATCCGCGGATCCTGGCTCATAGGAGCGGACGGAAAACGCGGCGTAGTCAGGAAACAGTTCCTCCAGCCAACAGCAGGTATCCGACAAGTTGAGACTAAGTATAAATACGACGGAACCTGGGTAGCAGCAAACCTAGAAATATCACTACCGACCCCCCAAACCCATCCTGATTTCCCGCTTTGGAAGTTGGGATACACTCCAGATGAGGTTTATGATCTGTTCTGGCCGAATGGCTGGCATTTTGGCAGTCCTCCCGGAAAACCCCTTGCTGCTGGACGTTTTGGGCCGCACGAGGCGCGGCTATGGCGTCACGAATTCGCTCAGAATGACTGGAATGACGATATGGATGCAGAAGAGCTTCTCTGGGAGCATCTTACTCCAATGATCACCCGAAAGTGCGACGAGGGACTCAAGGAACCTCTTTCGGGAGAGGTGAAGTATCCCCGTGACTGTATCAAAATCCGGCGCTGCCGGCCATTTCGCTTTACACACAAAGTCGTAAACAAGTGGTTCGACGACAAGACGGTCTTGATCGGAGATGCTGCACGTGAGTACCCCCTGGCGTTTCAATTCTTTGCGTTTCTTGAGAGGTATATTGGAAAACCCTCGCCATTACAGGTGCTGTTGTACCATTATTCTTAGAACGTTTCTTATCCATAATACGACGAACAATACTGACTCCGAATCTCAAGATGTTTTTCCACCATTCGGCGGCCAGGGGATAGCAAGTGGCTTACGGGACGCGCAGCAGCTAGCCTGGCGTTTAATGCTTCTTCAACGGTTACCCAATGTCAACCGTTCGATTCGCGATATAACCCTCCAAGCTTGGGCACAAGAACGTACTTATAGCGTGAAGCTTGCAGCGAGCCTCACGAAATTCAACGGCCAATTATGCAATCACGGAGACTCGTGGATGTTCTGGCTTCTTCGAAACATCGATTGGATCATGCGACAAATTCCCTTTCTCCCAAGATTGCCTGAACCGCTTGCTCGACATGAGGCGAGTGGCTTTATGGCTGTTGATGGAGGCTTCTTCTCTACTAAACATAACGGGGGAGGGCGACTTCCGCAAATCTACCTGTCGTCGCGGCGAACCGTTCCGACGTTGTCAGATTCGATACTGAGGCCAACACATACGGCTATGACACTCATAGTGTTAGCAGGAGACAGCCCGGAAAGCGACATAGCTGAGGCGAGAAGAGCACTGGATGAATCCAAAATCAACGAAGCAGTTATCAGTTATGATTCAATCCGTGTTGTCAGCTCGAAACCGTACACTAGCGAGGCCGGTAACTTGGAGGTCTACTACCCCACGCCATTCGAGCAGTTGTCGGAAGCAGCCATACCTCTACGGCCCTTATATGCACCCTCGAATCTATTCAGCCGCTTCAGTAGCGGTACAAGATTCGCCATTATACGTGCCGATTTCTTCACGTTTGGCCTTGCGAAGAACTATTCGGAGTTGGTGACATGTATCACCTATCTGAAAAATCATCTCCATGACGAAATGTCGTAGCTGCCAGGATGCACACATTAGATTGCTTTTATACATAGTAAATTGATTTCTATCTAATACTCATTCTCGCTAGCGCTTAATTGTTGCTCATCTCATACAAGAGCACTTAGATAGGTAGTATTAGATATTAATTTACGGGCTAAAGATAATTCCAGGATCGGTCCATGTTGCAAACACATTTAAGCTATATCAATCAGGTAGTCATGTCGAACATGCTAAGTCGGCATGATAATGAAGAATGGTTTTGCCGCTGATTTGATTGAACCAACTTGAAGAAACACTATGTCGAGAATAGAACTTTGTTGTTCGCCATCATCTGATCACCACCAGGTTACCAAGGCAATAACTAGTCTCTGAAATCTAAGATACAGGAAGTGCGCCCAACCACCCCTTTACTCATTTCCTCTTAGCACATGGCTCATATGGATGAATGGGATGTACGTTACAGGACTGACTGATAGCTGAAGAAGAGATGAAATCCTTACTCGAAAACAATCCTGTTCTTCAGCTCGCCGATGCCAGGAGCCGACACCTCGACCACATCGCCATCGTTGAGGAACCGCTTCGGCTTCATGAAAGCGCCGACGCCTGCCGGCGTCCCCGTCATGACGGCCGTGAAAGCCGGGATCGTGGTGCCTGTTCGTGTTTACCGCACATACGTCAGTCGTTTTCCCGAGGGGCTGCAAAACTACCTTGCGCTCGTCGTGGCCTGCGACGGAGAAATGAGGGGGGAGGAGGGAGGAGTAATTGGGAATAATTGCACAAAGTGAAATCGCACGTGCCTTGACTCATGAAACTCAAGATCGCGGCGGGGCCGAAAACCATGTCCGCCGCGAAATCCGCCTCTTGGCGCTTCTCGCCGTTGACCTTGAGCGTCATGCGCGTCGTGGACAACGAGAGCGCGTCGCGGCTTACGAGAGCCGGCCCGATGGGCGCGAAGTGGTCGAACGCCTTGGCGTAGAAGAACTGTCCGCCGCTGTGCTGCGGCATCTGGAATAGTCGACAAGACAGGTCGTTGCCGATCGTGTAGCCGAGGATAGCGTCCGCGGCTTCGGCTTCCGTTACGTCTTTGCATGTTTTCGACGTCACGAAGACGAGTTCGCCCTTTTTTTATTTTTAATCCAGTTAGTTCCCATTATGTCGAGGGAAGATGAGCGGTGACGCTGCTTGTCCACACACACACCTCGTAGTCTGGATAACTCGCTGCGCAGTACTTGTTCATCATGATGTCTTGACCGGGATTCGCTAGCGCTGCTGCCGGCTTCGTCCACAGCGGAGGCGACTTGGGTATTTGAAGCTGAGAGTTATTGTGAGCGGCGGAAGGTCGGTTTTTGTTCTCTTCGGGGCAAAGAGCATTAGCTGAACTTACGTTTGCCTCAACCGAGTGGCTTTTGTAATTCAAGCCCACGCAGTATATTGGCAAGTCGCCGCGAGGCAAAGGAGCGAGGAGCTACGCACGAAGTGAGCGTGAGCAAGCTTTCTGTTCTGTTTATGTTAGGGACAAGAGCGCTCTATGCTCTCCTTACCTCCTTTACAGTTGCGGTCTCGGCATTGTTTTTGGACAGCAAGTCTTCAAACGACTTATAGGCTGTGAGCTGTGATCCAGGCCCCGGTACCTCCGAGATAAGGTCCCCCAAGTCCGCATAATATGTGTCGTCATTTCGGGATTTGAAATGAATTAGCTTCGTGAAGGCAGCCATGAGTAAGTTCGTAGCTGGTGAGGGTAGTTATCAAGCGAAGTGAAGTAGATGATCTATGAATGCTACATTGATACATCTATTAGGTGGCATAAGGCTAAAAATCTGAAACGAAGCAATAGTTGAGAATAAAATCGCAGCCCGGATTGCTAAATCCTCCGCGGGCTATCTGCATTGTGCTTCACCGGCGACGGCGGACCTAATCGCCGAGCCCTCCGGAGAGATTTCGGCCGCGGAAGATCTCCCACATTATTTCACCCGTGGAACCTGGAGTCTGCCGTGAATTAGAGATGATCCATTATCACTTCAGTCAGTCGCAACCAGGTCCTCTCATTGACCTCGAGCCCTCCTTCACTAGACAGACGAGTCGTACGCAGGTTATACTAGTACTTATCAAAGAGTTTTAAATAATAAACCCTACCACCCCCCTTAGTATCTATCAACACTTTGTCATTAGTAAGTCATGTTTTCCAAATAAGTACGTAGACAGTTCTGAACCAGGGATTATATGTAGAGGGGAATGAACGAACAGCGCGAAGCTTCCATGCGACATCGCATTCGCAGGCCAGGAAAGCTTTGGTTCCATGATAACACGCAACACAATATTTCCTAGATAGGTAGTAATTACGCAGACGTACCTAAACCTTCTGTACTTATTTGTATAAATTATATTGATAAGTAGCACCGCGATGTATGCGATGATCATATTACCGGAACTTGAAGATCGTGACGAACTCCGGTGGCGTAGAGAACTTTTATCTTCAACCAATGAACAGCAAGCACAGTTTAGGAACGCAGCAACGTATTGCATCATCGACTCTCGAGATCATCCTTGTCCACATGACAATAGAATACAATTGCTACGCCAAGGCTCGAACGAATGGCCGTAAGAGACAGGATAGAGGTAAGGCAATAAGGAGCCCGATCGGCGTCTCGATCTCCATTTTGTATGTACACTTCACACATAGCCATTCGTGTCCGCCCAATAACAAAACCCTACTTATTTCGAAACCTTCAGATACTGATGTACAATTGATTCATTCCGTGAAACTCATACAGCATGATATGAACTCTCGCCAAAACAGAATATCATACCCGGACTAGGCATTGCCTAATTAACATTTAAGCGATATCTTTCATTTAGAAGAGCGCTCCAGCTAGGCGGATAGCGACCGACTTGTTCTGTGTGTAGTTGAGCAGCGCAGCTTCTCCTAGCTCGCGACCAATACCGCTCTCCTTAAAGCCACCAAAGGGGACTTGGTGATGTAACATGTTATAACCTTCGCGATTGTTAGTTCAAAAACGGCGAGTAGAGAAGGTAAGAATCACGTACAGTTGACCCAAACGGTGCCTGCCTTCAAGTTCCTGCTTACACGGATGGCGGTGTTGAGGTCGTTAGTATGAACAGCAGCGGCAAGACCGTATGTGCTGTCGTTGCCTAGCTTGATAACCTCAGACTCGTCCTTGAACTTAGCGATGGCGCAAACGGGTCCAAAAATCTCCTCTTGCATTATTTTCATGTTTGGGGTAACGTTGCTGAATATGGTAGGCTTGATGAAGTAGCCCTTATCGCCGTGGCGTACGCCGCCGGTCTCGATAGTGGCACCATCCTGCTTGCCGTGATCGATGTAACCCATGATCCGGTCAAATTGAAGCTGGCTGACTTGAGGGCCTTGGAAAGTATTCTCGTCAAAGGGGTCACCAACGGTGTTCTGCTCCGCACGGGCCTTGAAGGCTGCGACGAACTTGTCGTAGATGCCTTCTTGAACGTAGATACGAGAGCCGGCACAGCAACATTGGCCGTGGTTGTAGTAGATACCGAAATTGACCCAGGAGATGGCTTGGTCAATGTCGGCATCGTTGAAGACAATGTTAGGGGACTTGCCACCGAGCTCCAATGTGACCTTCTTCAAGTTCGATGCGGCAGCTGCCTTCATAATGGTACGGCCGACCAAGGTAGAGCCGGTGAAAGCAATCTTGTCGACGTCCATGTGAGAAGCGAGAGCGGCACCAGCAATCCTGCCAATACCGGAGATGATGTTCAAGACACCGGCGGGGAAGCCAGCCTCCTTGACTAAGTTAGCGAAGACGAGAGCGGAAAGCGGAGTCTGCTCGGCGGATTTGAGGACAACGGTGTTACCCGTGGCCAGGGCGGGGCCAATCTTCCAGGCCAACATCAACAAGGGAAAGTTCCAGGGGATGATCTGGCCGCAGACACCGAGCTGTAAACATAGCCCAGTTAGCAGTAGCCCCCTGACGGTAGAAATCTGCCTTGCCAAGCAGGTCATGCAGACTTACCGGCTCCGAGATGGTGTAGTGGAAGTTTTCATGGTCGACGTCGACTGTCTTTCCGGTAATCTTATCGGCCCAGCCACCGTAGTATCGGATGCATCCAGCAACAGCACCGACATCTCCACGAGCCATGTTGATGGACTTGCCATTGTCTAGGGACTCGACAGCGGCGAGGAGCTCTACGTTTTTCTCAACAAGATCGGCCAGTTTCGTCAGGTAGATTCCACGCTGCTGAGGTGTAGTGGTATTCCATGTCGTCTCGAAAGCCTTGCGGGCGGCGGCTACAGCAACATCGACGTCCTTCTCGGTGGCTTCGGCGACGGAGCAGATGACTTCCTCGGTGGTGGGGTTGATGACCTCAATCGTCTTCTTATCGACGCCTTCCACCCACTCGTTGTTGATGAACCTGTGAGACACGAAAAAGAGAGGTTAACGCCGGGGGGGCGTGAGAAGAGATAAGAGATATTTAGATGTACGTCACTCACAATCCAGTGGGCTGGGTGTAAGTGCCCGTGATTGGGGTCTTCAGTTGGACACTTAGAGGCATGATGTCGAATTTAATAAGGCGGCGACGAGGATCAATTGAAAATGTTGAAGAGTCTTCCGTACAGCGAGATGGGCTACGAAGGATATCTCGTGTATTAAATGATCATGTTGGGGACAGATGAATTGGTCTTCTGACAGGCTGGAACCGACCTCTCTTTATCTCTGGGTAAAGAGGGGAAGCGTCGGAGAACTCTCTCGGCGGGGTAG
Organism: Nemania serpens; assembly: GCA_022578855.1. Taxonomy (NCBI): domain Eukaryota; kingdom Fungi; phylum Ascomycota; class Sordariomycetes; order Xylariales; family Xylariaceae; genus Nemania; species Nemania serpens. The sequence goes on along the minus strand of MU396683.1, from coordinate 649,511 downwards.
ATCAATGAGGGCGGCACTAGCGGCGAAGGCGCGGGGCGACGGAATACCATGCAGGTGTAGGTACTTAGTTACATCATCGGGGAAAGATTGGCGGGCCCTGATTGGCAAACCGGTGGGGTGCAGACCGTCATACCGAGCGGGTACATATATACAGTACCCACTACTTCGTACCTTGGTACAAGCACAGTCGGACGTCGACTTTGCCCGGGCCCATAAAATCCCACTTTCACCCGCGATCCGGAGCTTCGGAGTTGTGATCACGCGGCTTTACCCCGGTTTTTGGGGTAGGGTAGTTAGTCGGGCGTTTCCCTTCATGTCGCCTTAGAATTACAGATAAAATCCACTTACACGTACATGATGTTTTGTGACAACGAGAAAGAAAAGACGAGTAGACTTGCATTAGCTTCGTCAAGCTCCACGACGGTGCTCACATTGGCGCGCCATCACCTGAGTAATCATGAATGCACTCTTTCAGTGACGCTCAGGTATGCAACCTTGTGGCGTCGATAGAGTTGACTGATCGTGTCACACTGCATATAAATATGTACCTCTGGTATGTTGCTACCGGGTTAGGGTGTACCTGATGAGGCCCGCGATTAATGAAACCCAGCGGGGGCTGATACGTACCGACATTCAACCTACCTAGGTACCTTATGTAGGTACGGAGAGAGAGACCGCAGGGTGGCACCATAATAGGTATACCGCCTTACTCAGGCAGGTAAGAAACAGGGGAAAGGGAAGGTAGACATCAAATCATCATCCAATACTCGAACGAGAGCGAATTGATGTATCATTGATTATGCTGTCGTATTCTGCAAGTCTAGTCTAGAGGGCTGCTGTAAAAAGAAAAAGCGACTATCCGGATTTCCCCGCGGCTTCGGGACCAATCTGCTGACGATGCTGCAAGGCGTTGTCTCACTAACCCAGTTTCGGTAGTGTAAGCTGAGACTGCGGGCTCCAGACGGGCAAAGGGAAAGATCGAATCTGCCCATTTCATGGGCGCTTATTATGTCCGAACACTTTCGGCGTTTGTCTCTCATGGCAAAGCAGACACAATGCCGATTGGTAGCATCACCTAATGCAGTAGTCAGCATTAGTTATCACTAAACTCGAGCATGGAGCTCACTCGATTGGACCTAATGAGTCTCATATTTAATCAAAAATTCCAATTGAAATAAAACGTTGACGAAATACTACACGGCTAGGACTAACTGGGAAGCTTTCTTTTTAAGTCTAGTGATTGCTCCCGTGATCGACGTATCATTCTACTTAGTTATTCCGTCGTTAGAACTCTTCTAGTCTTTGGAGTCTTGAACTGCCAAACGCAGATGGAATATGCTAGCTTAGGTACAACACTAGGCATGAGGTTTAAGTTAGATTAGAATGCATGGGTCTACATGTAGTGTACCTAACCTACATCATGTAACTAGGTACATGTATTTCTTATGTATAACATGTGTGTATCTTGTACTTCCAGCGCGTACTTCACACGAAGCCCTCGCCTCGGGAGAGCAAAGGCCGAAGCTACAGGTCGCGACCTTCGGCTCATTTACGTTAGTTGGTTTGCATCGCCAATAAAGAGGAATAAGAAGACCGAATACAATAGGCAATTAGAGCCTCGATATGTCTTTGTTGAAATAGCAAGTGGTAAACAGAAAGGGGACGGGCCAATGATGGGTACATGTAGTGTATGATCTTCGTGTCTAGAACACGCACTTACAAGTAATAGCAACTTGATGGAAGCGTTAGGATTAGTAGAGAGATACGTATGTACATGTTGGTTTCAAGGGTCGTGTAATTACTTTGTACTTTGTACCTAATCTGTAGAACTGCCTAAAATAGTCCTGAGCTCGCGATAAGGAGTTTCTATAGGTTGTGTATCATATCGATAAGCAGAGCTGGGGCAAGAATTGAGGGCAAGCTAATCAGCGGCCCCATCTAATTTTTCTCCGAGCTCAGCATCATCTCCTAGAGTATTGCCAGCACGGCGGCGATGAGAGGCAGCAATTATGGTCAATTCTCAGAAACATCGCATGATATGAATTGCTGCGCACAATAGGCTTGAAACATGGCCGACGTTGAAGCAGCCATCGCGGCGGCCATAAGTGCAGCCGCGCCAAGTGCCCCGCCGATGAGTGAGTACCACCACACCGAGAATGCCATCAAGCCGAGCACCATCGCGTCTTCTATCGCGCTCTCCCTATCCAGCCTCTGCGCCGTTTCTAGTCCGTGTATTTAATACTATAGAACAGGCCCAATCATCAAGACCGAGCCCTCCTCCGGGGATGCCATCGTCCTCGACCCCCAACCTCTTCCTCAACCCTCTCCTCGACCGGCGCATTTGCCGGCGCAGTCACCACATTCACCTCTGAAACGATCCCGCTCACCCAGCGACAACAATACTATCGAAGGGGATGGACACCGAGACGAGAAGCGCATGAAGATAGAGCCCGCTGCCACTGGTGACTTGGATGAGATTGCACGCATGGTCCAGGCCGTACAAGACTCTGTCATGAAGCAGTTCCTTTCGGCGCCAGATCCGAATATAGAACACAAGCCCGAACCGAAGCCCGAACCCGAACTTGAACCCGAGCTTGAGCCCGGTCATACCCCTCACGTAGAGCAGTCGGTCGAGATCTTTGAGACCACAGAGGACGACCTGGTCAACGTGGAGTCGGCTTCCGAAGCCGGCCTAGACCAGCAACGTTCACTATCGAGGGACATAGAGCCGAGACCGGACACGTTGTGGAACAACCCGCGAGACTACACACGCAGGAAGCACATCATTCCGGCTCTTGGTGCCTTGGTCAGTCCTGCTAATTCCGAATTCACTTGACTTGAGTTGCCGCTGACGTGGCAGCAAAGGCTGTTGACATATTGATAGCCCTATCAGAGCAAACCCTAGAGGATACCGTGGCCACGTTGACGAGCGATATAGACTCCCAGATTACCAGAGAATACGCTGTTTTGCGAGGAGCATTCGAGCTGCAACGCAGACAGTTAATGCACCCTCGAGAAGCATCGCGCTTTCTCGACGCTAGCAAGCTCGGTATCAAGGATCAGACAGGAGAAGTGATCCGGATCGCCAACCTCGCCTCGACATGTGCTAGCATATTTGGCACCAACGAAATAACCTTGGAAGAAGTGAACAACCACTTCTTGCGCATCTTCGTCCCAGAGGGCCGAACACTATCCCATGACGCCGCAGAGCTATACTTGGGATTGAAAACACAGCTGTTTTTGGCTGTTATAGAGGGCGACCTGGAAAATCCCAAGGATCAGCTTCTTGAGGACCTTTTCGTTACAGATCTCGAACATTCACTACAAGCTCACCACCCTTATACCCCCCTCACAATCTCTGAGCTCGACTTCATAGCCAATTCGAAAACGCGCAAAGTGATGCTCTCGGTGGCTTCCGCCTCTGCGATAAGTCTTCGTAAGCCTTATCTATATCATTAGGATTGTTTTCATGGCTGCTGACACATACATCCTAGAGACTCTAAGCAAGCAGTTTACGTATGAGGCTTTCTTAGATACCCTTAGCACATATCTCAACGACAACATAGGCAGTATCCAGGCCCAGGTGCTGAGCAAAATCGAAGTGAAGGCTCCTACAGAGAGTCCCCCCCCTGCCGACGATGACCCGCATGATCTAGCAAACGAGTTCGACTTGAGCGCCGCGATAGCGGAAGCGTCACGAGCAGCAGCACAAGATGCATTGCACTCTAATGGTGACGAGCCGCCTACATTTGAGGACCTTTCTGCGTTCCTTACAGAAAATGTGTCCAGAGCCGTCGAACAGTCGAGACAGGCGGCGATTAGTGTAGAGCTACCTTCATCTATTGCTTCAGCTGCAGAGAGCGCCTCAAGAGCTACGGCCTTGGCCTTAGAAAGCATTGCGAGGAACCAGTATCATCCAACAGCATCACTCCATTCACCGAGTACGTCAAAAAAATAAATGATCCTTTAACCCTGATTACTAACGAACCTTAGATCAAACCCAATCTTCTGCTACTCCTCATACCTATCAACCTCAGCAAACACAGGCCTCTTCACAATCTTCACAATATTTCCCCTATCAGCAACAGCAGCAGCAGCCGCAGCCGCAGTCACAGCCAGGAGCTAGCATGCAGACAAATCATCAGATTCCAACAGATCATTTACCTCCAAACCAGAGCGACTCAACACCCGCCCTCTACGAGCGGGCCCGACAAGCTGCTGCGGCGCGGTCATCGACACATGCTCGACGCGAGGGCTCTCACTCTACCCGCCGGCCATGGAGTCCAGAAGAAGAGAAGGCGCTAATGATGGGACTTGACATGGTGAAAGGCCCCCATTGGTCACAGATTCTATCTCTGTTTGGACCCCATGGCTCAATTAGCCAGATACTCGCAGATCGGACCCAAGTTCAGCTAAAAGATAAAGCAAGGAATCTGAAACTTTTCTTTTTAAAAACCAACTCCGAGATGCCTTATTATCTACAATGCGTTACAGGAGAGTTGAAGACCCGGGCCCCTACTCAAGCGGCTAGGAAAGAGGCGGAAGAAAAGGCAAGGATGAATTCTGAAGAGCATCAGGCACATATGAACGGAATCTTAACACTGGCTGGAGGCTTGCAGAATAATACAACCCAGAGACCCAGCCTGTCTAGCGCTATCACCGGCAATACTACACTCTCCTCGCAACCTTCACATCCTCATTCACACACTCCGGGCCTATCACGACAGCCCTCGCAGCCCATGGTTTCGGCCCAGCCACCTAGGCCTACCATACCGGCGCCTCAGCCAGTTAGTTTACCTACCTTAACACCGACAAGCCAGCAACAACATGTACAGCCAACTCAGGCGCAACAGTCAACGTCGCGGCCAGAGAATCCCGCAGTAGCACAGCCACCGCTCAAAGTGGATGAACCGGCAAGGCAACGGCAAGAAACTGCAACAACAATAACAACAACAATAGAGACGCCCACCCTACCTGATCATAGTAGCTTGAGCATAGAAGATCAGGCGCTCCTTAGTCTTAAAGCCGCCATGGAAGGAGAGTCTGCTGCCGCAGGACAGCCGGCGGCAGATTTCATCAAACAAGAAGAATACATTGGTCATCAATAATTGAGCCGATATACTTCATATATTCATATATATTGTCTCGGCAGGCAATGGCCTCAGTTATATGCGCAGCGTGGGAGTAGTTAAGATACCCGTCGATAGTTTTATATTTGATACCCAAGGTCGGGGTGACTTGCTGGCTGGTTTAGGCATGGATGGATTTGGTGAACATGGGATGGGGTATGAGGAATCTACGGCGCCAATGAAGAATGAGTACCTCCAGGCTAAGAGTACCAAGTAATTACCAAGTAATTTCTGTGACATGATGCAAGGTGTGCTGCTAGGCTCAATTGTATACAGGCTCACATTGCCGTGATGTCTCTTACTGGCCTTGACAGCTTTTGACTCCGTGCGACTCTCGACGCTATTCAATTCATACCACGATAGCTAATCAAGTGAGATCGAGTCGAGTCGGTACTACTTACACTAGCTGTGTCTTTGGCTCCTCACCCCAAAAAAGACAAATACAGGTCGAATGCTACGGTCTCCCTGCCTATCCTTTCTGTCTTGTAGTGCGGCTCTCAAGTTGATGGTATGTGTTACACGGCCACCAGGCCCCGGGTTTGAGGGTTAAGATCAATTGACTACACAGCTACCTACTACTTCCTCTCTCTTTCTCATTGACTCGCTGTACAGTGTATTCGGTATCTACAGCGATCGCTATCTCAACAGTGCGCCCTTCATGCCGCTTGTTTACATAAGTGGCCACATTCATTAGTCATAGTCAGTCATGCCTCTGGGTCTTCAGGGCTAGCTAGACCAACTAACTATGTTAATTAACAATCGTTAATAAAAATAATTGTTATGGCATATAATACTAGTGGTTGAGTGCAGGGACCTAGATACTAATATGGTTGGTTGCCTTATTCTGTGCACTCAAAGACAATCGGGCCTATCCGCGAGTATCGCTTGATGGTGGCGGGATGCGACAAGGCTTCCGCTTGATTTGCTCGACGATGCGGTTGTTGGTCAGATCGGTAATAATCAACGCTGTGCCATTCCGCAGCATCCACTGCGGCGAGAGATTCTCTGCCAGGATTGTAATGGGGCTGTTATGGTAGGACGTGATCTCGAGAGGCAGCGTTGGTGGCTCAGAGGAGAGCGAATAGCTCGATGGCTCTAGGCGAAGCATCGCAGATACTTGGGGGACATCTTCGGTCGCCATGATGTATATGATGGATTTGCTGTTGTGTGAACCTATGCCACACTGTTTGAATGCATTTAAGTGCTTCCATAAGCTGGCTGAATATAACGCCGATAGCTATGGCTGGTTTACCACAGAGTTGTTCTGGGGGATCATATATGACAAAGAGACGGGGTATGAGCCGGTGGACTAGAAAGTGCCCTGAGGCCCTAGTGCAGCCCGATTACCTGGCGGGGACTATTGGATTGTGAATGCAAGGGGGGGTGTTCGGAGTGCGGCGGCGCCGTGGAGTCGGAAAGCCGGGTACTTGAAACGGAGCTTGTCGGGACCAGAATGGGCGGGACGGCGGCACTGCCATAATGACGGTAGGGTATATAGCTCATCCTTACTTCATACTTGTGTATGCGAAGTCCGTGTACCACGACCAGCGGGGTTTAGTAAACAATCAATTTAAAAGGGGTTTAAATAAACAGTCTTACTTTTTTAATTGGGCTATAGGAAGGCTATAGGAAACCTAGTAAAGGATTATTAACTACCTAATAGTTAACCTTTATTTTACTCAGCTATACCTCCTTCACTAAAAACGATAATACTTAAGGGACAGTTTCTATATCTAGTCCCAAGAGGGTAACCATGCAATCTGACAAGTGCTAGGTATCGAACGGCTCCCACCAACGAACCTACCAACCGACCAACCGGCCCCCTTCTCCCTCCGCGTCTTCCCAAAAGAGGAAAGGGGAAAGAAAAAGTAGAATGGGGAAGGAAAGAGGGATTTTTCCTCGAAAATAGGAATGAAATGAAATGAAATGTCATAGATGATGGTGGTGCATATACTACGGGTGCGATTTGTCACGGATGACCTTTCGAAGAGGATGTGGTTTAGATAATAGCAAGCACCAACAAGGACGAGTACATACCTCATTACACCTTGTATACGTATATGTAGATGAGATGCTGAAGATATATGTAACTATATTCAACCCCACAAATCTTCCCGTCTCCAAATCTAGAAGACGAAAAATCAAAAAGGTGACGAAGATGAAGATGGAAGAAAGAAAGATATGTTTCCTATCATTGTATAGAAGCCCGCCCCGCATTCATTTCCTTCTTGGTCGTTCCCTATAATACCAATGCCACGCCGGTCAAATCGAAAACACGCCTTCAAACGCCGTTGCATTCTCATGTCTCATAACTGCCTACAAACGTACATGGCCGCTTCCTCATGAACAATCGAACGGGGAAATGAAATGGCCGCCTATCACATAATGACACAATCCCTATCCCGCCCAGTCCCTCCCGAGCTAGGACCACTCGTGACAGAGGATGTGGATTGACGCGCACGGGTCGGCGTACTAGGCCCAGCGCTGCCTTGGCTCCTCAACGCCGAGCTCCTTGGGTTGCTCTGTGCATGGCTTGGGTGGCCGGCTGGCGGGAGGTATGGCGTCGACTTTGCGGCTTGTTCGTAGCTTGGGGGTGCGTCCTCTGAGCTGTCCTCCGCGGGCCGGTGAGTCCTGGGAGGAATCAGGGACCGGACTTGCTGTCCAGTTCTCCCACCGCTTGCGGGTGTCGTTCCCATTGCCGGATGACCAGTAGGGCTACCTCTGGGAGGTGGAAGGCTATGAGAGCTCCCTCGGTTGATGCTGCTCATAGAGCCACCATGGTCTCGAGATCCAGCATCGTTCCTTCCCTGCTGTTCAATGTATTGCTCCGATAGACGGCTTTCCCTACGCCGGGCAGCTTGTTCTGCCCGGTGCCGCTCTTCTTCCTCTTCCTGGAGCTGTAGGGCCAGGGCTAGATCCCTGTCTTCTTGTTCATGTTGCGGCGAAAGCGGTGCGGCAGTTGGCGTGTGTTCATTTCGATTGCGGTGCGAGCGTCTATTCTGTACTGTTTGCCAGCCACCCTCACCAGACGTGCCAATAGCGTCGGAGGCATTGTGTCTAGTGTCGATGTTACTCCCCGCCCGCTGCCGTTGGTTACCGCCGACAACACGGAAGTCTCCAGAAAAGAATTCTGCTCGTTCGCCACTAACGTCGACAAGCGATTCCCATACCACTTCGTCATGAGTGAAGTAGCCAGCATCCGTGACAAGCGTAAATAGTTGCAGCGTCTGTGGATGGCGGTATAGAGTAGAGAAGTGATCGTTACGGAAGAGGATCGAGACTTCTCCAGGCTTGATGGATTCGGTGATAACGTCGAGACCCGAAGGTGTTAGTTGGGTTGCCGTTGTAGAAAGGAATGATTTTATGATGATGATATCTTGATATAATTGCTGCTCTTCCTCTGTAAGCCCAACCTGTGAATTACCCAACTTATCTTCGAGCTCTTCTTCGTGAAATAAAAGGTTCTGAGCATCATCATATGACGAAGCTCGGCGCTTTAGTGCATCATATATTGTATCATCCTCAAGAGGGAGCCAGCCGTGGATCAGAGGAATTTTAAACGTGGCATAGAACCCCATATCTTTGGTGTTCTCGAATGTGCCGGGAATGCCAGCATCACGGCCAGACGAATGAGCATGAGATTGTGATGTTAGTTTATGAGCAGTTACTGCTTCGGGGGTAGGTATAAAGCGTGGGTTGACGTTCATCCCGGTATGTAGCCCTTGCAAAAAAGTATAGAGCTCTGACAAATCCGGCAAGGCTGTGTCCGAGTCTGTGTGCCGGAAAGACATGAGCTCATCCACAACCACTTCTAAAAGAAAACTAAGGCTAATTTGCTCGCGAGAACCGAGCGTCTCGACTAAGTTCGTGTTCGTCTGATCAGCAGGGGTTGTCAATGTCAATGCATTTACTAAGGCGACCAACGGACAGGGGCCATTCGCATTTTGAACAAGTATAGGCGACTTCCGGGGGTTTTTGGCGGCCTTCGAATCGTGCCAGTTGATGTTCTTTATCTGGTAGGTCTCTGACATGTTCACGGTGCTTGGCGACTGACGACGTGGAGGCTGTGGAGGTGGTATTTCCAAAGATGTCCTAGGTGGCAACGGGGGCGCCTCTTCGCCGCCACCCGGCGCAACTTCTTTCGCTGTGTCCTCCTCTGCGTCCAGGAAGTTTTCCCAAGTGCTCTGTTTAGAAAGACTACCCGGGGCGGACTCTTGCGTAGACTCATGGTCAACCAAGTTCCATCCATCGATAGTCTCGGGCGGGATATCCAGCGGAGCCTCAGCCGGCTGTTTGCCTTTATTTGCAGATTCTTCTCCTTCCCACGCCTGTCCATCACCTAGAATATCATTGACAGCTGTAGAGTTTATTGGCGCAGGACTGGGCGACGATGCTGGCTGCGTTTTCCCCGTGGACCGGGCAGGAGTCGCACCGGGAGACGCAGACCTCGATTGAGGCCCCGAGCGCCAAACATCTCTATCTGGGTCGTGGTCGAGTAGCGACGGGGGCGTTTGCGTATTGTCAGCATCCCTCCTCACATCTAGGGCTGGTTGCCATGGGTTCGTGCTGGACTCAGAGACTTGAGGTAGAGAGAATGCCTCGGTTGAGGACTCGGGAGCAATAGCAGGTTCGCCGGGAGGCTTATGCGCGGGATTGATTGTCCCCGGTGATTTCTGTAAAGGTTTACGCTTGAAAGGGTTCGTCTCGGACCGCGCAACGCCGGGACGTAAGATGTTTGGTACCTCGTCCAGCTTGGCCGGTGGCTTGTCCCTGGTGGACTTGTCCATGTTCTCGTCGATATCGTCCCATGGATTTTGCTCTCCTTGCTGATAGGGAGAGCTAGTACTGGTAGCGGTGGATGGCGATGAATCAGGAACCGGTGCGGACATAGCAGCGCTCCCGGGCTTGTTTTTCTGTTCCTGTGCGGTGGGCGCTTGGTCCTGCTCGCCCCATATTCGCTCCGAGTCGATCTCGGAATCTGTAGCTGACCACACTTCTATGCGCGGATTTCCAGCGGCGCTGGCGTCACCAGCGGAGGGATCCTCGGGTAGGGGCTTTCGTGTGACCATAGCGAGAGACGTTGCGTAAGTCGTCGAGGTCGTAGATGGCGTCGAGGTAGGTTTGAGAGGAAGAGCAGAGCCGCCGAAGTAGTACGAAGTATAAGATGTCGGAATAGCAAATGCCGATATATGCAGTAGACGAAGGGACAGAAAAGAGAAGGCGAGAGGAAGGGCGTCACTTAGATCGCGGAGAGGTCAAGATGCGGAGCGATTGGTCACCTGTTGGCGTAGAAGCCTGTTCTCGTCGAATTGGGAGCAGATGGCACAAGAGGTCGTATCTATAATGATAGAGGTTGCGTCATCACGGCGGGCACAACGCCTCCAGTACGGCTTACTTAAGTGATAGGCAAGCTAACCTAGGTGACCTGTGGAGGAGGCGACTAGTCTAGTATATATAGGTAGTACCTGGTGGTTATGGCACCTGGTCTGCATGGGAGAGTGAAGGAAGATATGGGGGATTGAAGACAGGAATACTGGGAGAGAAGGGGGACTCTTTTGGTATTACCTCCATGTATCTTGCAGGTTGAGGAAAATGGATGGCACCGAGTTAAATGCAGGTGTAGCTACATGTACTTCGTACACCGGTTCACTTCGCAGGCTGCAATCATATAAGCTACATGTACGAAGGTTGGGGCCGAATTAAAGGATCGGGGTTAGTAATAGAACATAGTGCCAATATCGTAATCCACACACGGCTTATAGCCTAGACCTTCTTAATCTGTTAGTACCCCGCTGTTTACTTAAATACCCTAGGAATTAAAAGAATTTAGAATTTTTATAACTTTATTAACAAACTTATAATAGGTAAAGTGTTTAATATTAGTTAGCGTATTTATGTGCTAGTTTTTTACTTTAAAAGCTATTTTTAAAGTAATATAATTAAAAAAATAAGCTATTTATATAAAAGCTTTAATTACTTACTTACTAAAGCTAAAAAGCAAGGCTATAAGCCTAATAAAAGCTTAATATTACGTTAATATATTAATAATAAAGCTAGCAAAAGTTGGAAACTTATATTATTAAAAACATAAAAAAATAAAATTATTAAAATTTTAATGGTAAATTTAGCATTATATAAATTTTTTACTTAATTGTTAGCTAATAAATTTAATAAAGAAAACGTTAGCAATTAATTAATTTTTTAAAAAATAATACTTAAAGTAATTATTTTTAAAAGCTTTAAAAAAGTTAAATTAACTACTAAAGCTAGCTTTAATAAAAAAGCAAAATAAAGCAGTTAAAGTAGTATTTAGCTATTAAAAACTAATAATTAAACTAGTAAAAGCTAGTTATTTAAAGCAATAAAACGTTTATTATTATAAATGTAGCAAAAAGCACTTATAAAATATAAAAATAAAAGTATAAAACCTTTAAAAAAACTATTATATAAAAGTAATAAAAAGTTTTAAAAACTTTATATTTTAGGGCTATTTTTATTAAAACAAAATAAAACCTTATTATATTTAGCTTATAAAATTAGCTATTATAAAAAAAAAGTACTAAAAAATAATCGATATATATAACAAGAGTGCTAAAGTAGCCGCTTAAGCTAATTAAGAGTTAAAAACTAATTTATAGCGCTTTAGCCTAAAAAATAAGCTTAGCTTAAAGCTAAAATAGCGTTTTAGCGAAAAAATAGACAAATAAGCTTAAAATTGCAATAAAAAAAGCGGTATTAACTAAATATACTATTAAAAAAAAGTTATAAAGCTAAAGTTTATACCTTTTTTGCAAAAATTGCAAAAAAAATACCCTAACTGCGTTTTTATTATATAAAAGGATAATATAAGGCCTTATATAAAGCAGTAGTACTAGTAGTACGGTATACCAGGGGTATACTCACGATAATAGTATTTAGTAGTAATTGAGTCCGTAGGAGAAGATGTAGATTAAATAGAGGTGGCCTGCAGGGCCTACCTCTAAAGTGGAAACCTAAGGTTTCTACCTTATTTAATCTACTAATAAGGATTAATAGTACTAATAAAGGTATTCCTTATTAGTACGTATTAACTAAAAGGTCTAAAAAAAAGCTAATATTTTAACGATGTTATAGCTAGCTAATTTATTAGACCTTTTTGCTATTAAATAAGTTTAGTTTATAATAAAAGTATATATTTTAGCTATTAATAAAGCCAAAAATTAAGCTATAGTAAAAGCCGCGTAAACTAAGGCTTAGTTAAAATATCTTAAAAAAAAGCGTTATTGTTTTATTAATAGGATATATAGCTATATTTAATAGGTAATCTATTTTATTAGTAGTAATTACTATAAAAAAAGCATTTAGCTACCTGATTTTTTAAAGGGCAAAAAGCCTAGCAATGCTTTTAAGGCTAAATAGGTATAAAAGGCAAAGGCATGGCTTTAAAAGCACAATTTAAAGCTTTTTTGGCACTATATAACCTTTTATAATAAAGGCATTAAAGGTAAAATAAAGGCAGAAAAAGAAAAAAAAGAAGAAAAAGCAGAAATAGAAGCTATAAATTAGGAAAAAACTAATAATAAGAAGTTATTAGATTTAAATAGTTGTTAACAGGTTTTATTAGGTTGCTACGGCTTCGAAAACGCCTAAATTAAGCTATTAGCGGCCTAGCAAGTATTAAAAAGAAAAAGAGAAAGCTTTTAAAGCCTTTAAATAAATCTATTGTTATAATTAAGGCTAAATTAGCTAAAAAACACTTTTTCTGCAATAGAAGGTAAAGCGTACACTTTTTTACCGCCTGCTTAATTAGGTATTCTGCTGCATTAAAAGCGTTAATATTGTTAATTAAGTTACTAGTTTTATATAGCTTATATTTCCTACTATAGCATAATTGCCTAATTTTTCTATATTTATACAAATAACTATAAAAAAAGTGCTTAAAGCTTCTTTATTAAGGACTTTTATTTTAGTTACTATATTATATAGTAACTAGCGTTTCTAAATAAGCATATATTTATAATAAGTACTTAGATTATTTATTATAATAAACTGTAAATTAAGGCTAAGCTATAGTAGGTTTATAATATATATAAAATATAATTTAAAAGGGGTAAAAGGAGTACCTATTAGCTTAAACAAAGGTAGAACTACTAAAAAAATATTTAGTTAGCTAAAAAAAAACACTGTATAAATAAGTAACTTATAAGTAAGTATTATTTATAATAAAGCATAAATATCTAAGTACTTTATTATAATAAATTTAAGCTAAACATTTATTAATTAGGTTTTATTAGTTAAATTATTAAGTCTTTATATAATTATAGTATAGCTTTAATATAGCGTATAATTTAGTATAACTTTAGGTTACTAGTAGGTTAAAATAATTAAAAACATAGTTTTTAAAAAGTTAAAAATAAAGGTTAAAAATAAAAATTATAAATTAACAAATGCTGCAAGTAAATAACTTTATTAAATTAAAAAAAGGGTAAAGATTTAACTTATTTAATAATATTGTTTAATTATGTAGCTTTCTATATAAATTTGTATGTATAAGTACGTAGATAGATAATCCAAAAAAAGTCTAGTTATTTAAGCTGCACTGTGGAGCCCTTCTAACCCCGATCCTTTATTTCGGCCACGACCTTCGTACAAAGTACCAAGATAGGGCGGGTACCTGTATGTACCTCCTACCTTGAGGTTGTACCTGGAGCTCACACACCGCACTCGCTGCCGCGGTCAATATCGCTGTACTTCATGGTACCTAGAAGGTGTAGGGTAACCTCTACATGTACATGCACTGTATCCACCCCTGTACCTCCACGTACTTTGTGGCAATGTGCCGGAAGAGGTACGTGTATGCCCCAAGGTACATACATCATGGATCTAATCTAATCCCTCTAGGCAGCAGCCAGTGTCATGATAGATGTACATGTAGGTCTTGAACCTAGGTAACTCAATCTAAATAGTTCGCCGCTAAAGGCCAGAACCAACTACATGTACGAAGTACCTACCTACCTATGTATGTACCCGTCAAGTTCGTCTCGAAATAAGCAGCCAGAAGAGAATCATCATTTCTATCCATTTCCACAAAGTCACACAAGCCCTGGGCACTTTAAGACTAACTTTAAGACTAGACGTTGGAGATAGCTGACAGAAGGACATGGCAACTCTCTATGCATGTTCGAACTTGGTTATTTCCTCTAGTTGCTCCAGCCCAGACTCTGCACCTCCTTTCAATCAGACGGTCCCGCTTGATTGAAATCATAGGCATTTCCAAAAGCACGGTTCAGATACCCGTCCATGGCGTCCTGCTTCGATACCCAGTCAACAGGCACCTCTAAGCCGAGTTCGCCTCGAGACTCGAGTTCCTCGAGAATAGGCTTGACATCTTCGGCAAATTCGAGTCTCATGGGATTCCGATACCAATTCGCGAAGTGAATCTGAGCAAGCATCACGCGCACCGCCGAGCTCATGTTCGGCATTCCCGCATGCCATAGTCTCAAGTCACGGATGATGATGCTCCCTTTTTTTATGTCTGGTTGAATCGGAGGGCCCCAAGTGGTCACCCAATCCGCTAGGCGGTCTTGTTTCACTCGACCACTGGCTCGCTCGCCATGTGCGCCTTCTTGAGCTTCGATACCACTAGTGCCTGCATGCGTGCTAAGCCATACCTTAGTTGAACCGTTCTGAGGCGACATTTCTGCAGAAAATAGATATCAGCCGTCATAGCCACTAAAAGTCGCTCTAAGTATGATGGGCGGTTTGTAGCAGTGAAGCACGGTAGAATGTCGCAGGTCTGGCTTCTGTCGCCCCCTTGCTAACTACTGTCTAAGGCCCGGAAGTGTCCATGCAATTACGAAAGAAAGAGAATCACGTACCAACAAGCGGGACGTTGATTACTAGAGCGAACGGGTGTTCCGGATGAGCGAAATCGGCATCTGCATGAACCGGCTGACGTTGTGGAGAGCCTCCGGGCAGCATTGGTAGGGCCGTGTTTCCGGAACAAAAAGTCCATTTGGGCCGGGGCCCAAGTACAGATGATGTGATTTGGGTTGCTATGGGATCTATTTGGCGTGGAAATCAGCTATGAAACTTCATTAGGGGCCACGATAGGGCAACGCAACTTGTGAATATCGACGGATAAAAATATTCGGCATAAGGAGGTGGGTCCTGTTGGATATTGCCGACGTTGTAGTTGAACGGACCGTCCTCGCCGCGAGCTTGAAGGATGCGAGCATCGTGTACCATCTTGGTGTTGAGGTGGTCTAGATGCTCATGCGGCACGACACCCTCGACTACCACCAAGCCATCTAGATGGACACCACGGACAGCAATTTCAAGATTCCTCTCGCTGAGCTTCTTGCTCTTGACCTCTTCGGCAGAGGGACGGATGACATATGGCAGACGCGGTGTTGAAAGAGACCTTTGTAGGAGAATGGTCCTCCGACTCAGAGCCATATATGCGCGAAGCTGAGCTTGGCCTCTACAAAGCATAGCTGGCATCTTGCTGGACTTGATATTGTGCGATACAAATTCTCACAAGCACACGAATACCATAGTAGAATGAATTATCTTGAGGCAATGTGTCGTGGCTTTATAGACGGCATGATGAGTGAAAACAATATGCTCGTCCAATGAGGGCCAAACCCGAGCTCGGGTTTCGTTACCTATTAGACTCGATTTAGCGCTGCGCAGGTGTCCATGGGCCAAACGAGCACGATCCCCCACATCTACCCCAGACATGGTCCAAATTCTTCTTATAGGTAGCATAACCGTGGTTCTCCTAGAACTCGAAGCAAGAGCTAGGGCCAAAAAATAGTCACGCCGGAGTCTTCAATCGTATACCAAGTATAGGCTATAGTTCAGTCGGTCGAGTGGCAGGTCCAGGTTGGCCCACATCATGATGCTAGGAGATTAATCGCCCAATTCTGTTGTAAATCGGAAACTACTTGTTGAACTGGCCAACCAGTAGCCTTCCTAGACGCCACAAGGTGTCCGACAACCTCTTGTTGACATGCTTCGGTCCGTATATATTTTGCGCCTATTAGTTGATTATCAATTAGGATGTAGTTGCCTCGCTAAATTTGCGGAACGGGTTCAGTGTTGGAACGTACAATAGGAGATCGGCCCGAACGCATTCACGAGAACTGACGGTTCGTTGGACGTAAATGCGATGCCACAAACTTCGAGGCCAATATGCTCAAGTAGATCTTCCTTAGTCTTAGCTGTACCTACGAGAAGACCTATACTTGAGGTAAAGGAGATTAAGTCGTTGACTTCCAGGATACTTTGAGCATGTATTGCTAGTATAGCGAAAGACACTAGAATATAGTGCCGTGATGCAGCTATTCAATGTGAGTCTCAATTCAATTTTGGAGGAACAAGTGATTGCTAATAATTTTAATTTACCTTGGCATGACTTCAGCATATGCACAGTTGGAAGCCTAGATAAAGAAGGAAGCGCGGCTCGTGAAAATGGCTGAAAGTGGGCCGGCGAGCCTGATAACCAGTCTTTAACGTAAGACCACATGGCTTCCCAGGTACCTCCTGCCATCTCGGACGTGGATCCGATCATGGCATTAATAATTCGTCCGAGGATTAGGGATATCGAATTAAGACGATCTTGATCAGACGATACGTTGCCTGGTGCGGGAACAGGATCTAGATTTATTTTAAGAGCACAGTTTCGGAATAAACTGAAAGTGATATCCTCGCGGAGATAATTCCAGAACCCAGAATGAAGTAGACCCCCGGAAGGGTGGTCGAGGAAATTTTGAAACTGCGATGCCAGCGAGAATGCCCCCTTAAGATGCCTGTTAGGATCACGACTCTCTGTATAGCCCAGCCTGTCAGTAATCCGCACGCTAACCCGGGCTGTAACTGACTTGCTCACCGGCGAGGATTTCATATGACCTCAAGAGACAAGTCACGGCAAGAGCCACACCTTGCTTGATCAATGCATCCTCCGGGTTGAGTTCGATTAGACGCCGAATGCAACGTGTGTGATATGCTTCGGCTATGGTTCGTGCAGATGGGACCGTAGTCTGGCTCACATACACTGCCGACAGCGCTATGATGGCATAGAATAGGAGAGGCTCATCCAAGGCGATGACGGGAACTTCCGTGCTGAAACAGCACTGCGAATCACTGAGGTCATACCACGGCGCGACATTGTTTATATAGCGACGAAAGTAGTTTGCCAGTTCGAGGGACTCCAAAGCTTTACGAGGATCCTCATCCACTAACAAGCATTTCCCTTGCACATGTGAATACAACTCAGCAGGAAGGATATTGAGTAGAAATCTACTTAGAGTATATAACTGACCTATATCTAATTCTATACGGCTCGTGTGCTCGGCTGTAGAAGCTGGCCTCCCGGAGCGGTCACAATATCGCTGTGCTTTTGAGCATCGTCGACAGATTGGGAAGATTTCATCACCTAAGGGTACGACAGGGTTTTTTTTTTTGAGCACTCAATTCGGATCGAAGGTCTAGGTATTGAAGATCTGGTATGCGTACATTTAAGTTTCCGTTGCCGGCAGGTATTGCTAGTCATATGGCGAATTAGAGGATAATATTTTGTAACCGGGAGCTTATGCTTACCAGGCTATAGGCAGTCAGAGCGATTAATGCGCAGCAAGATGTGAATCAATCCATTCCAGTGCTTAACTTACCTGCGCGCCGGTACTTCCGGGGCATGAGTCAAATTGGACGGCACGGGTCACGCGCTTCTTGTATATCTGGGAACTTATTATGTGATTCGAGTGAGATTTACTAGAGTCAGCAATCTAAGTGGTGGCAGTGTTTCCGTCTGAGGACGACGCGACATCTTATCACTTATCAGCTTCTTGGTACCCCATGGGGCTGCTTGTACCTAAACTGTTGTAGGTCAAGCGCCTTCTGTCCGAAATTTAGCATCCCAGGCTGCCGCGCCCTATTACCTAACCTAACCCCATCATCTCACCGTTCTTCTGTTCTTCTGGTTGATTGAATAGGAAACTTTACATCAGCGCCCTGACTTACAGGTATCTCTCATCTCATTATGGCCATCGTCGAAGGATGGCTCCCTGCGAGCCGCGAGAACTGGGAGACATTATTATGGTGGTGGCGGTTTTATCCAATTGTATGTTGATTGATTCCATCTGTGCTATAGCTGGTTCATTTATCATGGTTCATACCTAACTCGCCGGACTGACTCGGCCTTGCAGTTCGGCTCTATGCAATGGCTCTCTTCGTGGTATGGCATGGGAAAAACGTCCGTTAACAGCAAGCTCAACATTCCCGGGCGCATCGCTTGGTTCACTATGGAGGTGCCCGGCTTCGTCACCCTCTTATACATCATGACGACTCTGCCAATCCAACATGGCATCACCGACCTGCCTTGGCAGAACAAGGTGCTGGCATCATTGTTCGTTATGCACTACATCTATCGTGCCGTCTTCTTTCCCTTTCTGCAGCCCTCCATGTCTCCCATTCATGCGCAGATTTGGATAATGGCCATCTTGTTTCAAGTGTGCAATGGTACAGCTATTGGGTGCTGGCTCGCCGCTTACGGCCCTACTACACAAGCGGAGTGGGAGGCTCAGGGATTCTCTGTGACCCAATTCGCTATCGGGCTCGTCGTATTCTACGTCGGGCTGGCTGGCAACTACTTCTCCGACGAGGAACTGCGCGAAATTCGACGAAGCGAGATGAGGCGGCAAGAGAAGCTGAAGCAGCAGGGCAAGACCATCCACAAACATTACGAGGTGCCCCAGAATGGCTTGTTTAAGTATATGCTATTCCCTCACTATTTCATGGAGTGGGTTGAGTGGACGGGTTATTGGATTGCTGGTGGCTTAGCATTCACCCCGGCCCGGTCTTTCCTGTTGAATGAGTTTTTCGCCATGCTTCCTCGTGCTGTTGCCGGTGGCAAATGGTACAAGGAAAGGTTTGGTGAAGATAAAATCAAGGGGAAGTATGTCATTATCCCCGGCGTTTATTAGGCCTGTGTCCTACACCAGCTGGCTTAGGTACCCCGCCCCTTTCTAGCCCTCGGGTGCATTCCTCAGCCAGGCCATGCTCTCTGCCCGAGAAATTCGATTCGTACAGGCCGTTTCTTGTTCGGTGATGAAGATATGGTTGGTCCGGAAAGACGATACAGTACTAAGATATAATGCGTTTTCGTTATGCGGTTCTACCTAATTTTTAGTCCATCACGTAACACCAACCAGATAACAAAAACATATAACATTAATTACTCAGTCGACGAAGATGGAATCGCCTTTAATGCCGGTGATCGAGAGAACATCTGGGTATATGGCATGCCTCTAATAATGTATACAGTTGCCACCTCTAAATATTCATCCCGTGTTCACCTAATTGTCATCTATAGTTCATACGTATTATTGGAGAAAAGAGCATATCAGCTTTAAACCTCATGGCACCTAGCTAATACTAGCATCATGTCGGCCCTCTAAGGCCCAGGGACTCAGGAGTCTCTTGTACTAGAAGGTAAGTCTTTGGTGATGAACGTTGAGCATTTATTGTATAGCTCACCTCAAGAAATAGCATTCAGGTCCTAACTAGTCGTAGGCTGTAACAGTAGGTACTTTCCGCTGAACACTTATACGCAGCCAGCTAGCTACAACAGCTAGCTCACGAAATCTATTCGAGAAAAGTCCGGATACCTATCAGATTCATCGCATGATGATAGTAATAATAATAGTATTAATGTGAGTGCAGACTAATGTGCCAAATATTGAATTGATTATCGAATTGTTATGTGCAAGAATATCCATCAAAAGCCTTACCCATTTTCCACACCACCAATTCTCCGCAACAGATGCATGGACTATATACATTGGCCGTCCTAACGCTCAGATCTAGAGTTGGTAAGGGACGCGGAAAGAGAGCCACCCCACTCAGGCCCAGGCCCCCATCGCACCGCGATCCCGACCTAAGGGGCGTACGACTTGAGAAGGGAGTTGTAGTAAGTGTAGCCGGTGCCGCTCGGGGGCTCGAAGCTGTAGATGTAGTCGGCCCACCAGGGGCCCGCAGCCCACCACAGCGCGCCCTGCCACACATCGCTGTTCTGCTTGAGGTGGTCCAGAAGGCCCGTGATAGCGCTCTTGCATTGCGTGTTGGCGCCGCCGGCGAACTCGCCGAGGATGCCGATCTTGCCGTTCTGGCGCAGCCAGTTGGTCGCGCTCGCGACGCGCTCGGCGCCGATGGTCGCCGACACACAAACATCTGAGGTGCCTGAGTTGTCAGAGTCGAGGTACTGGTGCATCTCGTAGACGAGCTTGTTGGCCGGGTCCTTCAGCTGCTTGAGGTTGTCATTCGTCGTGGCCCAGGCCATTGCCGCGGACCACGAGTTGCCCTCTGCGAAGATGTACTGCGAGTTCGCGCCGGCGGCACGGATGGCGGTGATGGCGGCTTGGTTGAGGTTGAAGACCAGTGTCTGGTCAATGTCGTGGTACTCATTGTTGGTGTCGAAGATGACCTTGTCGTTGGACTTGAAGGCAGTCGCTAGCGTCTTCCAGAAGCTGCCGAAACCTGCCGTGTCGGTCATAATGTTGCTGTAGTAGCGCCCGTAGTTGTGCCTACATGTTTTGCGAGTTAGTCTATACTGTTCTAGTGTGAAGACAGCGACGATCGGCTCTTGGGGGTAAAGACAATATAGAAGCGGAGAGAGGCGGCTAAGGCCGGCCATGCGATCGCCATCCCTTGAGCCTGCCAAGAGCGCGGGGCAAGAACACTATAGAAAACTACATACGGATCTAGAATGGCATAGCCGCCGTTGCTGGTGATATAGTTCACCGTCGCAGTTAAATTCTTGAGGTAGTTGGCGTCAGCCGGGTTGGTCAGCTGAGTGGGCACGAGACGCTCCATAGCGAAGGCCACGCGGAATAGGTTGTAACCCTGGCTCCGCAGAGTCTGCAATTACTTTGTAAGATTCTATTCGTCAACAGTGATGCCCCTTTTTCTTCTACTCACACTTATGGCGTTATTGTCTGGGAAATAGAAATCCTTGCCCCAGAGACCGGGATACTTGCCCTGGCCAAATTCGGCAACTGACAGGTTGATTCCAAGCCACTTGAGCTTCCCGGCCCCGGCCGTCGGCGTCGGCGTCGAGGTAGTTCGTGTCGAGGTGGTCAGCGTTGTGGTGGTAGCGGTCCCAGGCAAGCACTGCGAGTACCACTGGTTCGAAAAAACACAGGTATATCCCGACACGCATGTCGTATCTCCAGTCCAGCTGCTGCCACCGCATTGGGCGTATGGCCCGCCAGCAGCTGTGGCGAGGCCGACGAGGGCGCTGTTGAGGATAAAGGACCGCATCTTGACTCGGAGCTTTGGAAGACTGAGTTAGCCTGGTGAAGAGGTAAGCTCTCTTCTCTTCTTGGCCTTTGAGACGCAATCAGACGCCATTATATATTTGACACGATCTATAAGGATGTCTTCGCTGTAGTTAGCTAACGCCACTAACACCGCTTACACTCAAAGGAGGTCCCCAGTCCGCGTTCCCGCACGTTCAACACTAACCAATAACAGGGGGCGGAGGCTAATGAGGTGCCCAAAACAGCAGGCGGCCCTCCGAGGTTGCGGGGCCGCGGCATAGCGGCTCATGATCCCATCGGATCTCTGGCTCTGCTGGCCCATCTATTCCAGCAATGGCTTCTTTAGCTCGGAGGTATAACGCGCGCTCGTTCAATGATAAGCGCAACGACGAACCGAACAAGCGTCATTTCTAGAGGTCCCAGAAGATGTCGACACGGTACCGTACCATGCAATTGCCGTACGGTGCGAACCGCCTGGAGCGTGATTGGCTTCTGCTACTCATGTCTTTCTCTTCTATTCTCTCACGGCGTGTTATGATGGTCGGAAGCCGGTCCGGTGAGTGAGCCTCCGCTCATGCACGAACGGCACTCCACCTTGCGGAATAGTTGCCGGGGCTCACGCCGGCCTTGGCAGTCAGGTCACTCGTCGAAATATATGTCACGGGAAATGAGATAAAATCATCGTCCAGGGAGCATATGTCACAGTAAAACGACGCGCCGTTACTGTGCTGCACAGTAACGGCTCCTATATCCGCGATAGCATATCATTTTGACGGCATTATGCAACTAGCAAGTCTCTATTCACATTACACAGGTTTTAATCGTTTTGGAGAATTGACGCAGCTTAGAGGCCACCAAGATAGAGCATGGAAGCGATACCGCCAGGTTGCATCGTAGTGGACTCGTATCACGACATTCTCAAAAAGTGAGGCCTTGGCTAATGGTTACGGGTGTAGGAATGCCTGCAGTCAACTTATCCCCTACCTGGGTCGCACTATCCTCATATCGTAACCTTCAAAGGTACATCAAAATATATCACCGACCATCTCTGACGCCTAGTCCGGTTTCCCCGGATCACCTATCATGAGGCATGGACGCAAGGACAACGTGCAAGCGTAGCCTGTGATCACAGCCCATTACCCGATATAGCGACGTGTTGCAAAACGTTGCCATCAAGACCTAGGTGATCGCGCGCACCATACTGTAGAAACAGAGCCCATGGCGGCGTCAGAATATACGAAAAATGTTGATGTACACTTCGTCGCTGTCATAGGCTGACATGGCAAAAAGTCTCGACACTACGTCTACCGTCGCCTGTGAGTGAGTACTGAGGGTCTATTGATAACCGGCCCTATCTCGCCTGATATAGCGGCCTCAGCTTACTGGTACTTGCGCTCGTCTAGCGTCATTATCCGCGACGAAGTCGTTGCAACATGATTCCCATGGCCACGTCTTCGTCGGACCAGAGTAAGACGATAGTAGTCACTAGTTCTCGGCCAGCTTATCGATTACTGTCTTCGTGGCTCAGTTGGCTAGAGCGTTGGTCTCATATTCATGTGACCCAATCAAACATTGGGATATCCAAAGGTCGTGAGTTCGAGCCTCACCGAGGACATTTGTGTTGTTTTGCCCCTTTTTGCTCTTAGGCTTTTGTATAAGAAAATTACCTGCAACTCTACCCAGTAAATCTATGTATGGCTGCTTTGTTAGTTATGCCTTGTTAATTATTTTCAGTGCTATTTGCTATGTCCTCCCTGGTTAATGGCAGGGTTAACATGTGTAAGTGTGGCGTATTTAGTTAACTCCTGAATCAGGGGCAAGGGGGTCGTTGTAATTTCTATGGAATTTGGGGCTCCAGAAAAAAGCCTTGGCTACGTATCCTCAGTGTAATTACTGTAAGTGCACCCAATTAGATTCTAGGCATACCTACAATCAAAATACCTAGCAGCTCTTGCATCAGGGGAAACGGCCTGTTCATGGCTTAGCACCGTTCCGATTCTAGGATCACCAAATTAGTGCACCTTCTACTTCGTACTGTCCACTGTATCTACGCAGCATGCTGGGTACATGCAGTAGGTGTAGGTACATGTAAGTAAATCTTAAGTACATGTATGGAGCTAGTGTACATAACCTCCTCCTCGATTGATGGTAAAGCAGTTATGTGTAGATTCAATAGAGCTATACTCTGTAGGCACCAAGAAAAGGGGTAGGTAGACTAAAGTTGATTTGTGCCTGCTTGGTACCTAAGCTACAGGTAGTACCTACCGTAGTACATGGTAGATTAGTTTTAGTGAATAAGAAAGGTTCTGGTACTCTGAACTTGAACTGGGTAGCATGATGGCGCACCAGCCATCTTGAGATGCGGTACCAGGAATAGCGAATCAGCACACGCAAGCTGGGGCGCCAAATGCAGGCACATAGAGGTTGTGCAGATGCTGGCGCCGGCACAGGGGTCTTGTCTAAGCGTCCGAGTTGAAACAGAAACACTTGAGTTGCCAGCAGAAGTCGAATGCCTGAAAGTTCTAGGGCTGTTTACTGGTAGGTACCTTCCGAGGTACATGTAACCCCAAAATCATTACGAGTCTCATTACGAGTCTCTTGTGAGCATTCTACTTACCTGTACATGATCTACCTACCTAGATTAGGAAACTGTGCCAGTAATGGCAGGTACTTTAAGTTAGGGTACTTACATCTTGCTCATGTGATAGGTACCTAGCTGTACCATTATGGGGAGATGGACAGCTTAATGTAAAAAAAGGAACAACCAGGGTACACCGAACAAGTACCTAGCTCGGTTTTACTCTTCACGCTTGCTCTCTTTTCACATCATCAAGCAACACCCAACATCTGACATCTACGTCCAGTTGTAACACCTAAACTCCAGACTTGTCTGCCTCTCCTTTCCCCCGATCCTCTCTGCCGGATGCTGTCTCTCATCAGTCCACCCACCCAGTCGACGAATCCTTAGACACGCAACACCACGGCCTCCCAATCCTGCAACTCTGCACTTCAGCGTAGCATTGTCTAGTCTGGTCTGCACCCTGATAACAAATAGCCTCGGCCAGCGCCAACCCGTCGATACAAATTAGCCCATTGCTGATGGCAACCACGTCCTGAGTGCAGCACTGCCTGAGCCCGCCTTTGTCACCGACCCTGATCGCGATACCAACTGTCCAAGGATATCCCACTTGCGCTCTCCTGTTCGCTCACGGGCTGGCATCATGTCGACCCTCGAGGAACCTGCCCCTGAAACAACACCTCAACTCGATGATTCGCCAACTGCCTCGGACAAGGAGACAGTACGTAGATTACACTGCCTACAGGCTTTCCCGAGGCCGCTGCTACTCCATGTTGCTGCATGCAACCCGTGGGACAGATCTGGACTAATATCATTTTTTCTACCTAGGACACCTTCGAAGACGCCATGGACGCTGGATCCGTCCGATCACTCACAAATCGCAAAATTTCCCAGCCAACATCGCCACCCCCAGTTGACACCGGTGCCGATAGTATCTCCGATACACCAGAGAACACGCCTGATAGTCCTGTGGACGCAGCAAAGTCAAATGGCCATGCAGACGGAGAGCCTGTTGAGAAACTTGACGACGACCAGAATAGCACTGTTGCCACAGACTCCGCAAGGACTTCCAAGCGAGTCTCGCATGCGTTTCTAGACAATGTTGATCTTGACGATGGTCCCTCAAGCGAACAACCAAAAGGTTAGTGACGCGCAAAGAATTGCACGTTTGCGAAATGCAGTGACTAACCTCAGAGACAGAAGAACAAGCAGCGCCAGAACCGCAGAAACAGCCCACGAAAAAGCTTTCTCTTAGCAATATCACATCTTCGCTTCCTTCTATGCCATGGTCTCCTTCGAATAACGAATCCCCACCGAAAGCGAGCCCTATCCCGCCTGCATCCAATGCGATGGTACCCCCTCTGCCGCCTGCTCCTTCGCGGAAGATTACAAGTCCCTTTTCTTGGCTATCTCGAAATTCTGGCCACAAAGAGAATGTTGCAGCTCCGGCTTCGGCAAATACGGGCTCTCCCAGGCGAAACACGGCAAGCTCAATAGCAACAATGACAAGTAATCCCGAAATGATGCTCAGCAAATTAGAAGAGGAGAGCCCATCTGTAGGTGTCAATGGTGGGCATCGCCAATCAAGAAATAGCCTAAGAGATAGGTTCAAAATGGTGCGTCTGCGAGAAGAGGCCGGTATATCCCTGCATCCAGGCGACGACGAGCAGTCCCAGGAGGCTGGTTTGACTACTCCTGGTATAGACACCACTGGAGGACTTAATATCCAACCGCCGCCGTCACCACTGCCGTCAGCGGCGGATGTGAATTTAGCTCCAGGCACTGTATCAGGTGTTTCGGCCGGACCATCTGCTATGAATGATACTGCAGTGGACTGGGATCTCTGGCAATCTGTCGTCTACGAGGGGCCAGCCGCTGTGGCTCGAACGAGTCCCGAGGAATTGAACCGGGCGATCGCAACCGGCATCCCCAATGTTATTCGTGGTGTTGTTTGGCAAGTCCTAGCCCAGAGCAAAAACGAAGACTTGGAGCTGGTCTACAAGGAACTAGTATCCCGGGGAACGGAGAAAGATAAGGACAGAAACAGCAATAGCACGGCAGTCAGCATTATTAGCGGTAGTGGCCTGGGCGCTGAGGGGGGCCCTGCGGCTTCATCTGCGTCTTCTACTAAGTCCGGGAAGTCTGGTGGAAGTGGTAAGCGATTACCAAGCACACCTCCTGAACCATCCGAAGCCGTTCTGAAGGCCCAGGCACTAGCTCTTTCAGAAAGGAAGAAGAAGGACAAGGAGGATGCGTCTGCGCTGCAGAGGCTTGAAAAAACCATTCGGAGAGATCTTGGCACTAGGACCAGCTATTCAAAATACGCTGCTGCCGCTGGTCTACAAGATGGGCTTTTCGGTGTATGCAAAGCTTATGCACTTTTTGACGAAGCCGTCGGATATGCCCAAGGCATGAACTTCCTCATCATGCCACTACTCTTCAATATGCCTGAAGAAGAAGCATTTTGCCTGTTGGTACGCTTGATGAATCAGTACAAGCTCCGAGATCTCTTCATCCAAGACATGCCAGGACTTCACATGCACCTATATCAGTTTGAGCGCATACTGGAGGACTTGGAGCCCGCCCTTTACTGTCATTTACACCGCCGAGGGATATCACCCCACCTATATGCGACCCAATGGTTTCTTACTCTGTTCGCCTATAGGTTTCCCCTTCAGTTGGTTCTGAGAATATACGATCTCATTCTTTCCGAAGGACTATCCGCTATTCTTCGGTTTGGCATAGTCCTGATGCAAAAGAACTCTTCGGCGCTTCTTGGGATGTCGGACATGTCACAATTGACTACTTTCTTGAAAGATAAAGTATTCGATGTTTATATCGACCAATCGCCGAGCGCTGGGAGCATTCTCGAGAACGGCTTTTTTGGCAGTAGTTCCTCGAATATGGACAAGGAGGTATACCGAGCCGACCAACTAGTCCGCGATGCTTGCGAGGTCAAGTTCACGCCGGAGCTCCTCAAGTCTTACGCCACAGAGTGGGAAGAAAAAACACGCGCAGAAAAGGAACGCGAGCAAGAATTAGAGCAGCTCAGGGCCGCGAATGTAAACCTTGCCATTAAGGTCCGCAAATTAGAGGAACGGATCGAAGTAAGCGACCGTGAGCAAGCAGACATGGCCAACGACCTCATTCGTACCAAGGTTGAGAACGAAGAACTAAAAGACAGCAATGAGAGTCTCGCCGGCCAGGTTAAAGAACTCCGTATCGTGATCGAAAAACAACCCGAGGAGATCGAGCAAGCCTGGAGACCAGAGCGGGACGACCTCATGAAGCGAAACGAGAAAGTGCACAAAGAGAATGAGCGACTTGAGAAGGAGCTATCAGAACTTGAGGAACAACTTGTACGGACGAAGATGCAGTACGCGGAGGTATGAAAAAAATTCCTTAGTCCCTTTGCCAGCCTTACTAATCATATCGCAGACTAATGCTCAGCATGAGGCTCTCAAGAGAAGGTGGCAGGACGTTAAACGTCAGTTTGATTGAGAGGTCACATGAGTCTACTCCGCCACAACTGTCAAGCCCGTCCATGATTGACCCATGCCAATCACCTGTGAAAATTTGATGTCGCTTACCCCTAGCCTTGCGAGGGCTAAATTTGGGCGAGAAGGATTCTTTTCACTGACGAAACCTGGAAACGAATTGAAATGACGAGAAGAGATACAGGCTTAACAGGATCCATCAATTGGATGCGGGCAGAAAATGTCTTTATTTTTTTTCGCCCCGAGGCTTTTTATCACGCGTTGGTAATCTACTTGTATGCATGCATCAGGACGCAGCGGCATGATTTTCACGCATAACCGGCGTTGATACCGGTGAAGGGCAATCGCATCAGAAAGATGCAACTTGATTGATTGGGTATTGGCCCATGTTTTGTCTCGATACCACCTCGCATTTTGTTCCCCCAAGGGAAAGGAAACAACGGGGGGAACACGTATGGTGAAACGGGCAGGGGCAGTGCCTCGCGAGCTCGACCTACTGAATACTTGGGAGAGAGATGAAATGGTAGAGTGAACTTTGTAGAGAGTCTAGATGAGACGGTGTTCTGTGTTAGCATAGCTATAGGTCGTTTGATAGGCTGCACGATACTGTACGAATACATGATCCGTCATAGCAGTGGCATCGTATCAGAACACAATTGACCTGACTAACTGACTGACTGACTGATACCTATGGATCTTGGCGTGACTGTTTCGAAGTCATCGTCGGGTCAAGCGTTTCGCTTAATGTGCTTAGACAATATTTCATTTTACAGCGAATCAAAATGGAGTATGTATCGTCTTGACGATTGACTGACTATATTCACTCCAGCAGTTTTCACAAGCCATTAGATTCGAGATTGGTAGACGATATGGATCTCTTCCGAGGCCTTCTTTAGTTATATCACGTATCTGCTGCAGCCATCGCACACACATAAACACACACGCACGCACGCACGCACGCAACGGCAGGATTAGATTTTGTTAATTTTCAATCAAAACAGAACACCATATTGCCGCAAATGCCTCTTCGGCGATCTTTTATTGATCTTGACCTAATAGAAGCGATCCCTTCCCATGCTGAAAATGACCAGAATCCGTGAACACCAGTTCCAGTGCGAGTAATAGCGCAATGACCTCATACTCGTGTTCGTGGAAGACCTTCCAGCCTCGAGTTCTTTTCATCCGCTGCGCGTCTCGTCCCCTCGTCATGTAACAGACACAGAACGCGTCTACTTGTGTAGCTTGCGCTGGTAGAAGGCAAGCTCTTCGCCCTCCAAGATGTAACCGTCGCAGCGGCCGCTCTGGCCGGGTCGGCTGGCAATAACAGCTAAGAGACGACCGGCCTCGAACTGCTTCTCGATTGCGCTCTCGACCTTGCCATCGGCGGCAAAGCGAGCAGCCTGCTTCTTCTCAACGGAGCTGCTCTTCTTCGTGGCTTCCTCATCGGCCTTTCCCTGCTTCTGCTGGCGTCTGCGACCGAGGGGCTGGCCGTAGTGGGCCTCGTACCACTGACGGAAGGGGGCAGCATCGACCTGGACGACGGCGGACTTGGTCAGGGTGTTGGTGCGGACCAGCTCGTTGTTGGAGGGGTGGTAGGTGACGATGATGACACGGGTCTTGCGGGTGCAGCCCTCAGAGGCCCAGGCGAAGTTGCCGGAGTCAAGACGCAGGGCACGGTACTTGTGGTTGCCGCCACGGGTGCGGACAGTGTGGATTCGCTTGGGGCCGATACGGGTGTTGGCTTCCTGACGGCCGGCCTCGAAAGCGCGCTTCTTCCCTGGTGAGGAGGTCAGAACGTATGATCATGCGGGCGGCGCAAAGGCCAACCCCAGAATGCATACGGGCTTTCGATATCATACGCGTGCCTCACTTTCAAGAGAAAGGACACGGATTTTCATGGCGGGGACGTACGGTAGTAGGCTCGCTTCGCACCGGAGGCGGAACGCTTGTGGCGTGAATCTCGTGAGATACCCATGATTGCTGTCGCCGGAAACGGCCCAGTTAGCGGTATATCGTGGGGGGTGTAAGGCGCAAGGTGTAAGTAAGGTGGGATAAACGAGTAAAGATTTTACGAACGGCGAGCCAGAAATGAATCGCGCCCTCGTAAAACTCCAGTACGCCCCCAAAAGAATATTCAGAATTGAATATGTTGGGGGCGATTAGAAGGCAGAGGAAAGGCCACTTACCTGTTTTCTATGGCAATCAACCGAAAGAGGCTTGTGAGTTGGGCGTTGGGCGTGAGAAAAGAGGCGGCAGGAAAAAGTTCAAGAGTTAAGAGGATGGAGTTGGTGGTGGAGTGGCTTCGAATTTGCAAATCCAGTGTGGGCGCTTTCGCGAGAACTTCGGGGCGGGATGTATCTTCGTATCGCCTTATCTAATCTCTGAATGTAAGTCATGGCCCGTGCGGAGCTACCTTTTGAAGCTTACCTAAGGTACATGTAGTGGCGGGATCGTTCATGCACGTACCGGTACCTACATGTACATGAGGTATCCAGTCTACATACATGTACCGTAGCGCGCCAACCCGGTTTTTAGAGAGGGTGTTGGGTAGGCTGGTAGTTGCATATTAGGTTGGCCCGTACTAGATTATTCATTTTGGAGGTCTTATTATAGTGGCATAATAAGCCTATAAGGTGTTATTCTAGTTAGCAGTAACTTGTAGGTCTGTATAACAGCTATTATATCTACCTTTAATTAGGTAACTGGCTGAAAATCATTTTCTGTTTAATATCTTTTTAGCTATAGCTTCTTTAATTATCTTAAAATATATGCGACTGCCTGCTATAATTTGATCTTAGTAAAGGTATCTACTATTGCTTATGCAAATGCAATTAGATAATAATAGGTTCCCGATAGCCTTTAAAGGGCTAGCACTATAACTAGTATTAGTCAGTCTAGGAAACACCCTCTTAAAAAACCGGGTTGGCGCGCTACGGTAGTACTTACTATTCGACGTACCTGCTCGATGTTGTGTTGTGGTAGATCTCGACGATTGGAAAGCTTCGCAAGCCAGTTCGCACCTGTCTGCTGAAGCTCCTAAGGCCTGCATACCTATCTTTTGTATGTAGGATGTGTGAATTTACTAGCATTTTATAGCTATGAACTAACTACCTATCTATCATCTAGCAACTCCATCTAGCAACTCTAGCAACGTGGATAGCGCATATTGTTGGCGTCCTGGTCTTAATGGCCACGGTCCGTCACATCTGCCTCGATATCAGCCAGAAATATCCATTTCCCCTCAGTCTGTTCCAGCTCCGTTGGTATAATGCGGTAACCCGTATCTCGAATCGCCAGGGGGCTCGTCAAGTCGTCGGATAGCTCTATGAAGACGGCAATGCAGATACGGTCCTTGCAACTCGATCCTTTCCTAGATTGCGCTAACCAATCAAAACGATCCTTTCGAATATCCGCGCCCTTGTTTTCCTCTTCGTATGTTGCTGCTGGATACTCTCTCTGTTATATCCCCCGTTGTATATCCTTTTTGTATGCCGTATAAATGAAGCATCGCAAGTGCCGTCGTATTTCGCAGGACGAGAATATACGCGCCAAGACGCGCATGTGGAAAGAATTTCCCGCTCTCCGAAGTCCTGTTTCCACAGAACCTTCAATCCATGTTGCCTATTTGCTTGATGAGTTTTTTGATCGTTTCGTTTATTTCCCGTGGTTCAAGCTCCTGAGCCGGATCATCCTGCGCACTGTAACCATCGGAGTCAGTAATTACTCTTTTAAGCAGTTCTAATGCACTCGAAGCATGATCCTAAGACATCTCGGGAGCTCTCAAGTTACTAGAAAAGGAAGGAAATGACTCCGAAAGTTACTTACTGCACCTCGTGCGCCATCAGGCAATCATACCTGACGCTCAGAAGAGCCCATTCGGCAATCTTGTGGTACGTCCCGTGTGTATTAGGTTCAGAATGCGAGACGCCGCTTTGTTTCGCCTTCGCGACAGATTCGCCGTCGAGTTCACTAATGCGCGGCGCGGGGAAGAAGCGGGAGCGTCCCTTGACGCTACGGGTATTACCAGCATCTTTGAGCTCGCGGAGGCTCGGCCAGTTGGTGCTTTTGTAAACGGATGCGGTGTCAGTCCAAATACTGGGTCGTCCAAGAACCGGCGATAGTGGACTTGTTTTCGTAAACCGCCCGAGACAGGGCCGTGGAATTACGAATCTGCCTTCGAGCTGCTCCAGGGGCGTGCCAGCGCTGATATAATGTCGAATCGCCTCAAGGCGTTCTTCACGTTGTCTCAATTGCTCACGGGCCATGTCCTCCGCCACTCTAGCGGTCTGGGCCTTGAGTTCAATATATTCCTGAAACGTCTGCGGCACGAACGGCGACTTGTCGAAGCCGTAATGAGAGATATTGGCTTGGATAGTCTTCCAGCGTTGACGCTCTTTTTCTTCAAAGCTGGTCCACGTCTTAGACGAGGTCCACTACGATAATGGCGGTTAGTGACTTTCATGTTTAGAGAGACGCACAATGATTGGGGAAGCACGAAGAATGTTTCTTAGTTTGAACAGAGCCTTTTAATCTAAAAATATCGACATCAAGAGAGATTGCAGGTACTACTCACAGCGTCCTCTCGCTGGTACGAGTTCGCTTGCAGGAGGGTAGGCCAACAGCTTTGGCTGCGGGCCCTAGCCGCGCTCGTAGTACCAGAAGCAGCGTCATGGTACCCGGCTGTTGGCAAGTCGATCGGCTCGGAAGTGGCTCTCAAGTGGCCAGGTGCAAGAGAACATGGCGGCGAACTCTCGTACCAGGAGTTGTCATCATCGTCATATTGTGGTTCCATGGCTTCAGGTGTATTCAGGGCAGCACCTATGCGAAAATTGTGAGTTGGAAGGATTAGATGGCGATCAGATGACGATCAAGAATAATAATATGATTGACAATACGCAATGTGTTTCGTCTGTCGGTTGACCGAGTTGTGCGTCGTGGTGCTCAAATAAAGTCGAGATGCTGAAGCGACGCGAGATTAGGCAAACAATTCTAGGTAGTAACGTTGAAAGTACGTCTTACCTTCTGTTGCAGGCAAGCTACACAGAAAAATGGTATGCACGAGTCTTGAATCGCGAGATCTAATAGAGATATGAGAATAACGGAGTGTGTGTGTGTGTGTTGAAATGTTGAGGTGTTGTGGTACAAGAAATGCAGAGGGAGGAAGACGCCAAGTTTAAACCAATATGGGTAAATAAATCAACAAAACAAACGAGGAGATAAACTTTATTGTGACAAGTGTCACTGAGTGGTAGTAATGTATTTCAGCGCAGTTGTGGTTGATTTAGCAGTGATATTTTGTTTTTTATGAAGCAACACTAAATAGCTACCCGGGCAACGGCCAGAATCGTTCAACTTTAATCCTGTCTACTGTTGATTCCCACTGCCTGTGAGCCTTCTGATGGATTAACTAACGAGATGTCAGGAAGCAAATAGCTGTATCTGGATAATACTAATGACACATGGAAACCAATATCGTGGTTTCTCATTGCACTAGTCACCTACCTTGGGTATTACAGGTGGCCTGCACTTGCAAGTTTAAGTTTTGGTAGTGACATGCTACGCAAACGCTTCATGTTACAGCTAGGAAATACTTGTAATGCGAATTATGGCTTATTGCTATGTACTGCGTTTTTGCGAACACGGCTAGTTATTGTTTTCAATTCTTGCTTCCACTGTCATTGCCTAATCTAGCAAAACACGATAATTAGAAGCTAGCGTTTTCCCTCCCTCCTTTCCTCCCTAAATGCGAAAAGATAAGCAAACCTACATAAGATTGTTAATGCTCTTCGTGACCCTCTCGTTCTGCATCGGAATGCTTGAGAAAAGAGATAGATGGTCGATAGTAGATGATGTCAAGCTTTCAAATAACTACCGCCTTTTCTCCCCTATCATAGAACACGCAGCTAGTAGAAAGCAGTCACCAACACTAAAAAGACATACGGCTGTTTGATTAATGAAATAAGCTGAATATATTATAAGAGTTACAATGGGTCAGTAAAATGACTTGCAGATGCAAGTACGAAGTTAGTAGTTGTTATGCACTTGTTAGAATGCTATAAAAACATTTAGTAATAATCATTATTTGCAATTAGCTAGCCTCAATTTATTCGCTATGTTATAGTTAAACAATTGAACATTTTTATACAAAAGTACTAAAAAGTTGTTAATTCACTTGCGTGGTACATATGCCTTAGCGGCTCATACAGCCGAGGAGGGCACTCGGTCGAAAAGTCTCAGTGTCGCACAAGCACTACGTCATACCTAGCAGAGACTGTTTATCCCTCGCCGTTCTGATTAGCGCTGCCCTTAGAGTAGGGAGGCAAGGATAACTGGGTAGTCAAAGACTGCAAGAAGCTGCGACCATGTCAGCCGGAGTCGAGAGTCAAAGTATATCCGATTCTCCCCTTCCAGGCCTGCCCCTCCATGCTTCCCCCTCCAGGCCTCCCTGTCCATCGAATGCGTTCCCACCGCGTTCCCATCTCTCGCCCCCTATCACCCTGCCGCCGCCATGTCCACGACGGTGCCAGAGAAGATGAAGACTGCGCTCATTACGGGCTGCAGCGACGGCGGCATCGGCGCCGCCATGGCTAAGATCCTTCGCGAGAAGGACTACTATGTGTTTGCGACGCTGCGCAACAAGTCCAAGGCCGGAACACTCGCGAGCCTCAGTAATGTCGAGATCTTGGAGCTTGATGTGACGTCCGACGCCTCGATTAAGCATTGTGCTGGCCAAGTCCAAGCACAGACCGGCGGCACACTTGATATCCTTATTAATAACGCTGGTCGCGATTTTCTTATGCCGCTTTTAGATGTCGATATCAACGAGGCGAAAGAGTTCTTTAACGTCAACTTCTGGGGCGTCCTTGCTGTTACGCAGGCGTTTGCGCCCATGGTGATCAAGTCGAAGGGCATTATTTTGAACCACAGCTCGGTTGTCTGGAACCTTGCGATAGCATGGGGAGGTACGCCAATGCATCGCCCCTCGTCCTCTCCCATCAGATGGTTTATTATTTTCCCCCGTTTTTTTGCGTCGAGTATAACTGGGTTGCTGAATAATCCGCCTTTGGGCCTACACAGGGGTCTATAGCACATCTAAAGCAGCGCTTAAGCAGCTCTCCGACGTCCTGCGGGTCGAGTTGGAGCCTCTGGACGTGCGGGTAGTGACGGCGATAATTGGCGCGGTCGACACAAATATCTTTAGCAACTCCCATCCGGACGCTCTACGGATGCCCTCGAATTCGTACTATGAACCTATTCGGCAATTTCTCGTGGACGCTCGCGAGGGCAAGAAGCAGCCCAAAATCCAACCTGTTGACGCCACCGCTCGACATATTCTCGACGACGTCCTCAGCAGCAAACAGAGCTTTATCTGGCGCGGCACCACAGCCTCGATCTGTAGGTGGCTAAGCGGCTGGCTCCCAATCTGGCTGCTGGACATGCTCAACAACGGGACCAGAGGCGTAACAGAACTGAGGCAGTATTACGCAAAGAGACCATAAAAGAACGGCACTGTAGCTTAGCGTCAATAGTCTGATTGTGCGCGATGAAATGACTTGATAGCTTCTTCTCTACGCTTCCTTGCTCATGTACTTGTAAAGAACTTTAGATTCTTAGGATAGATTATAGTTGAGATACAATATGTAAACCTCCTACCCTACGGCCGACCACACGATAAATCGATCTGCGCGCCTCTTCTCGACACGACAACGGGCCATTGTCTCCAATCTACCCCGGGCTCGGGAGTTACCTCGTGGGCCTCAGCGACGCCGTTGACTCGTCGCGCGGCTCACCCGGGTCGAATGCCACGAGTGCTCCTTAGCTGTGTTAGGCGGACTGACCCAATCGCTGACGACACTGCCGTGGAGAACTCAACCGTCATTCGACCCGACACAGGCTTCGGTGGGGTATGTATTTCGTCATTGGCATCTGAGCTTTCCAATTGATGGCATGTGCCCAAGAAGCTGTCCTGCCACCGTCGCATCCTGGCGCTCAAGCTGCCGCCCGTGCGCGCGGTTGCTCGTAGGTGTACATGGCCGCTGCGCCTGAATATCAGACGTTTTAGCGCGTCGTTGCGCGAACAGTGAGCGAAAGAACACCGCACAGGCGATTAGGAAAGCTTTTACAGTTTAACTGTTAGCTTCCACGTTGTAGTAGCTATAAAAAAGGTCAAGAGAACGCATAGACTGAGTATTCCAGTACGATCCAGAAGTCGAACGCTTTTGTTCAGTTGCGCACAGTGGACATCATTTTATATTGGCTATTGTACCCTTGTCTAGTGTGTTGAATGGTATTATAGCCGAGGTGGCACCCAAGGTAATATCGAGCCCGCATCTTAACCTACGGCAATGATACAACATGTTTAAACTGATGTGTGCACCAGGTGAAGTAAGTGTAGCGGAGGAGCTCGTGCTAGGTCCATCTAGCTTGGCTTCTCTAAAGATCCAGTTCTGCGCCAGCCAGACCAAACGTAATCTTGTTTCATTTGTGATAAGATTCCTGCTCCGAGAATGTCAAGACAGACACCTTTTTCTTTATAGCTAACAAGATTGGAAAATAGGATTAAGATAGTAGCTTTTTCATTTTGAGAAACTATTTAAAGACAGAACAGTAGGTAATTTGTTAACTTGTTTTACACAGATTATAACTAGATTACAAGTTGAATAAACATTTAAAGTGAGCTAAGCGCTGCTTGTACAAGAAAAGTAGAGAATTTGTACGGGGCGAATACCTAATCTTTTACATTCCATTCAGGGGGTGTAAGTTAAGATTGGAATGGGACGATACCAACACCAGAGATGGTATTTTCATCGTTCGCCGTGACTGTACCATTGGCAGTGCTGAGAACCACGTAGACCTGGCCAGCCGGGGCGAGTTGGCCAGCTGAGGCGAAATTGGCACCGGGAACGCGAGCAAGCGTGTACTATTAGATTATTGTATTAGCACACACTCCGGGATCTAACCCGTTTTGAGTTCAAGACTTACATCGGCGCCGCTAGTAGTCACGGGAGCATAATAGGTATCCAAGCCGGAGTAGAAGACGGCATAAACCTTGGTGTTGTACGCCAAACCCGCCTTCTTAGCAGCGGCCGCAGCACCCTTGAACACAAGGGAAGTCTTGCCGGGAACAGCGACTGAATTGCTGGAGACAACGGTCAGGGCCGGGAAGGCCTTGAATGGCAGGGCTGGGTCGCGGGGATCGAAGCCGGTGATGAACTGCGCGGCCAAGCTGTAGACCTGGTTGAAGTCGAGGGGTGTGTCATAAGGCTTGGGCGCGAACTTCTGGCCCAACGCGTGTCGG
The DNA here is from genome assembly GCA_022578855.1 of Nemania serpens. Classification (NCBI taxonomy): domain Eukaryota; kingdom Fungi; phylum Ascomycota; class Sordariomycetes; order Xylariales; family Xylariaceae; genus Nemania; species Nemania serpens. Next base: position 612,711 of record MU396683.1, on the reverse strand, counting down.
ATGTAGGCTGAGTGGCGTGCCTCCACTGTCAGGATCGATCCGGCTACCGGCACGTATGCCTTGTTGGCGATGGCGGCTGCGGCGCCTAGGTAGGCGGACACGCCCACTCCCTCGAGGACGGCTGCCAACGCTAAGAATGAGGCGGCTGTCGTGGAGGGGAAGCTGTATTTCGCCTCATGAACGGCTGATTTTCCCAAGGCCGTGCTCAGGAAGGAGACATGGCTCTGCTCATCGTAGTAGATTGTCTTGAGGTTGTCGTACACGTCCTGTTATAAAGTTTTGAGAGTCAGCCTATGTCTTTAAGGAATATCCATGAGAATGGCACGAGCATGACAACGACGTAGGTAGACTGACCTCGGGGAGACCGGCGTTACAGAAGTCCTCCTTGGTGTAGTTGGCAACACCCTCTTGGTAGAACTTGCGCTCGAGGTATTCCAACGTCAAGGCGTAGTTGAGAATTGTGATATCACCACCGGGAGGTGCGTTGAAGTCAGCCCGTTTGTCAAGCAATGGTACAGCGATGGTGGAGGCAGCCCCTGCGAGGACGGTGATGAGTGTGGATTGACGCATAGTGATCAAGTGAATGATTGACGAGGTGATTGAGGGCTGAAGGTTTAGTGACTATACAGTATGAACTTGATGAAGGATAGGTTTAGGAATACGTGGTAGACAATCAAGGGCAGCCATCGTATATATACAAATGTCAGATCATGCCAGGGCCATGATGAAAGTAAAACCAAACCATATCGAGCTGTCCTCGTAGGACGCAGTACGCAGAGGAGTCACAATAGGATGTCTATCCCGCAAAGCTAGCACGGTTCTATTGACGTCTCAAGACTCATGGCTACCAATGGCATGCTAGCGGATGTGAGCATGCCGTCCTATGACGCGAACACAGACATCACGCAAATTTGCTCTGCATTCCGAGATTATCAGATTACATTGTTTTTCGGGTATTCGTCTCTCCGAGAGATCGGCCAGCCTGGCGAATCTTGATCTTGGTTAATGCCATGCCAATTGCGAAAAGCCGTAAACAACATTTGCCAAATTAGCGGAGGAGCTCTCTCACTCTCCACACGTGGTCATGATGTGTGGTCTCAGATCTAAAATATCAACACAAAGAAGAAAATAGGGGCTGTCGTACGGGCCCAAGGTCCAATTTCCGCTGGTGACTCGCAGCAACAGGAATCTCCCAAGGGGTTCACAGAGAAGCTCGCAGGTAAGAGGGAGATATGTCTATTCCTTAAAAGGCAGGCAATGTATAACTGCGTAAACAATAAGCTGGACGAGGCTAGATAATAGATTAATCCAGGCTGCAGAGCGACAAGTGCAGAGAACGGTGCTGTTGTTACCACAGATGCGTCATATAGCAAAACCAAGCACTGTACATACATGCAAAATTATTAGCTGCTTTGTAAAAAAAGGGTTTATCATGAACGCCACCTGAGCCGGGGGTTTCTGTGCCGGGCACTCTCAACGGGAGTCTGCGCATCCGAGACTACTAGCGCGGAGCCTAGGTGTAGCTACAACCATTCCACGCCGGGCCATTGACAAAGGTAGTTCTGTATTCGGGGGTATCACAGGATTATCACGATAATCCTAAATCAACAATTTCTGGCAAAGTGATTAATCGATTGAGGACCTGCACAGGTTGCTAGACACACCGCCGCCCCTGGGTATCGCGAAAAAGAAACATCTGGACAGTCCTAATCTGTTAGGTAAAATAAGGTGATAACAAAATTGATTTCCCGTGGTTAGAATTGTTATAACGTTTAATACTGGCGGCCGGGTGCAGGACTGGCTATGAATTAATCTTGTGATAGAATGAACTACCTATGTAGGTTCTTAACAAAAGAAAAGAGGAAAGGAAAGGAAGGTCGTGAATGTGGTCTGCCAGCTGTTGCCACCTGTGAGGCCTGCTGCCTGCTACGGGCGAATTGCTTACTTAGCGAGCCACATTTGCACTGGTGCACTAGCCACAGAGGACCAGCCACAGAGACTGTCACAAGAATTCGTATGAAGCCTCTTATAGCTCTATTCTATGTTGCAACTACATGTATCTATGAGTACAAATGCTTGAATATACTAGGTTACTTTATTTGTGGGAAGCGCCGAGACTCGTAGTAGACTAGCCGCCCTGGTCGTATAAAGCTTGAATGCACGCTCGACTTCATGTACTAATCGCCCCTAATCCCATGTGGCATGGTTTACAGCGGTTGGAATGAGGTAAATAAAGCTCTGCACGGACGAAGTCAAAACAAACTCGAGAGTCGTGGAACCGAGGATCACAGAGGATCTTCCTTCCGCCAAGATATCTCCAGGTCGCAATAGCGTGAACTGGTTGCAACAGTGTAACTATAATACTTTGCACGCCGAGCCATAATTACCTAATCCAACAACGGTTGTAATTGCTCTAAAAGCCTGCTTGAACAGTTTAGTAAGTAGGTACCTAGTATTTAAAAGATGACGCTTACTATATAGGTAGGCATAAGGAATTTCCTGGGCGTTCTTGGGAGGATTAATTGATATCCATGTGGCCTCGGTAGCCCAAGTGAGACAGACCTCTGAAGAATAAGGTTATGCAATGTGTGACGGCGCAAGCTAATGTTTCACGAGAACTACTTTGGGCAAGAGTAGGTGCCTGAGGCTACCTACCACAAACTCTTAGGTACTACTTAGTGAGCAGCCTTTCTCTTGCAAATAAAGCCTCTTAAACTTGAAGCCCCATTACAGTCTACCTAGGTCGAGTTATTTTCACATTAATTGCATAGTTCCTGATTGTATCGAGCTACTGGGGGTAACATGAGGGCGAACATCGAATGTGGCCTGCGGGACTCCAGGGCTAGCACAGTAGTTGACTCGGCCCCCCCAGCTCTCCTACAATACATCCGAGCCCATTAGGCTACGCCGTAGGATCGACCCCGAAGATGTATCGATGACATATTACTTACTTATTTTACCATCAATAGCTGTCAAGCCTTGCCCAGCTGGCGACTAGGACGGGCCCAGAGCTGTTGATCGGGTTGTTAGTCTGTCAAATATGGAAAAACCCACACAGCGTGACCATGGTGTGACGTGACATCTCCGCTTCCCTTATGGCTATAAACCATGGAGCCACGCCGCAATTCGAGGCGTCGAGGCTGCTTTTGTATTGCCACGCGAGGTGGGCTTTGAACACCGATCTAGGAATAATCTGCAGAGGAGCGGGTTAGGCAGGTAGTGTCCCCACGTTATGCAGCGAAGTAGGTTCCGCCGAACTCAGGTTCCCTAGCGAGGTCAGTTGTACAATACAGCAACCTGTCGATTGCCAAAACTAGACTCGAATCGGCAACTCGAATAGCGAGAGCGGGCTGTGGCTCTCAGTTCAAGGGTGGCGGCGGGACCGTTAGGGGATCATCATATGCCTCCTACGTGGGCGCTCCGAACATAGCTTCTAGAAAACTTCAATAGAAGCCAGACCAGGGATAACTATCGATAACCAAGGTCGTCGCCATATGTAAACGAACGGAGTCCCATCCACATGCGTTTCAGCTAGCTGGCGGGACCGCTAAATAAATGCCTTATTTGTGATCATTACACTAGCACTTTGGGCGCCAAGCGAGCCTAGGATACGGTTGAAAGTTAAAGAATCCTGCCCGTCTGCATGCCGCGTGGTGCGAACGGACGACTGGATTGGGCTGGGTCCCGACAAGATCGATCGGTGATACCGCTGAGCGCGTTCCAAATCCGCTGTTTGCAAGCCGGCCTCTCGGTAGCGCTATTAGGTATCGTTAAGCGATGATAAATGGGTGTGGTCGTCCATCGCCAATCCCGCGATTTTTGCGGCACAACCAGCTCATCGCATGAACGTCGAAAGCCAAGCTGGACCCGTCGGAGAAACGCGAGACAGGCGGGCAAGGCATTCTTCCTGTTGGCCCTACCTGTCCTATGTTCCAAGGTTGACTATCTAAGGTCTCATTGGCTCTTGGCAGGTTGTGCCTCGATTTCCGTCAAGACCAATTATATTCCTTCCATAGGTTGTCGAATAGCCACTCCCGTGCGCCACGGAAATGGAGTATTGAACCAGTCGCCGGTTGTAGAATGACTAAGGTACCTACCTCGTAGTAATGGTTGCTGCAAGGACTATATGGACCCTACCGCGTGACACCAAAGCCTCGAAATGCACCCCATTACTTTGTACATTAGGTCGCATAGGTACACTAAGACACGGACGAGCCAAATTAACCGGGGCAAAGAGGAATGCCTGTCAAGGGTTTTCCTATTCCCTTGATAGGTAGTGTATGGTGTACCTTACCTACGAAGTAAATATGCTGCAGATGTGTTTAGTACGCCAGCTAGAGTTCTGACTAGAGATCCCGGGTATAGATACAGTACTGCAGAGGCGGCATGATCTTCCGCGCGTTGCCTATCTCGTGCACCTTCCAGGCTTACCCTGGACCCCCGTTTGAGCAAATCGAGTCTGCCCCATCATTAAGGTAGGGTAGCCCGAGATCCTGACATGCAGAAATCGCGCCTACCATGTGCAAGTGTAGGGTAGGATTCCGAGGAAGAGACTCGGAGCTGAAAGCCGCCAAGCAATACGATACAACTGAATGGAAGTGGCCGTGTGGGTAAGACGAGTAGGTTGCGGATCAGTATCAGCCGGGTTCTGCACTATCGAATGATTCCGCCTGAGCATGAGAGGCAGTGAGTGGTCGTGACACCGATCATACCAAACAGGCAACGGTAGGGGGCGATGGTTGGACCAGTATTGGCCGATCTATCGACACTAGACATCTGCCTTCACAATGGAATCTCGATCTTGACCAAGTATAGGGTGTAGGACCGATGCTAATTCGGGCAAGGCATGATATGCTCGTCTTAGTCTCATCTGATTAAAGGGTTAAAGAAATTTATTAAAAATTTTCCCTACAAATCTTTTCGGTTTGGTAATTGGAATTCATAGGATAGATTGGTATTTCAAGGAGCACGTGTCCGTGTGAAGGGCGCATACTTACCTACCTCCCACCTACATGTACTCAAAGCCCAAGCCTCCCAGTGTGTGTAGGTACTGCCTACCTCGGCGGTAACCATAACCAGTTGCATATACGCTACCCATCGAGAATTAATAAAAATGTCCTCCAATTGAGTGTAGACTTGGAGGTGTTAGTATACGTGGTGTATACCTGCCTACAGACCTACCTACAGTAGATATCTCATGTCGTTTATATATTGGGCATGTCGAGGAAATACCAATCAGATACTGGCTCTTCATGATCGCTCTCCGAAAGTGTTCGACAAATGGTCTGTTGTGTAGTATAGAGGCGCTGTAGAGTCACCTCAGGGTCTTGGCGTGTCTCTGCTCGTTATGAGGACGTCGTCCAGTGGAAGTCTTGAGCGGGACCACGTGGAGGATCTGGCTCTTCTTATAGGCCCAAAGCAAAGAGCCTCATTCTGGGGTCTGCTGGACGAGACAGGGGTAAATATTGGGCCCCTGTGGATCCCTACTCCAGTCCCTCGGTATCTAAGTACCTACACTATACCACTCTCGCAATAGCGTCTAGATCTGTGGGTATTCGACGGGTGCTAGGCCTTATCTGCTCAGCAACTCCAAATCGTATGCGGGTAAGACGAGACGAGAAAGTGTACGAGGTAGGTACCCAACCTACCTACCTACTTTGTACCTACCTACTATCTCATTACTATGAAGTAGGTATATACCCAATTCCCTGCGACTTGCCTGGGTTATGGAATGAGAAGACCTACGAAGTACCTATGCAGCATCAAAGTAGATAAGTTGTGCCCTTGACTTGCATGCATGCCAGACAGATCCCTTACCAGAACCCTTACTATGACCCTCTCTTACATCTACACTACCTCAGGTGCTCGGGATGGTCGAAGCAGGTTGAGTCCAACTTTTCTTCCAAACGACACAGAGTGAGCGCTCACAGTCCTCCCAGCTGGGCTTGCCACTGGATCTGATGGTTATAGCGCACCATGGCCTTCGCAGGATTCATCCGAGCCCCCCGGATGGCGTGCCTGGGCGAGAACGTGGGCTAAGCTATTGGCTAACAGCCGACAACGAGCAAGTCTTCTAGAAGAAATCGGGCTTGGCTGCCCTTTACCGAACGCCAGCCAGGTCTTGGCGCAAACCCGAGGCACTTCGCGCTGTGGCCAGACCCATGCAGTCGCGGTTCTGTCTGAAATGTCTGAAAGCGCAGGCATGTGGCAAACGGCGGTAGCCGGACTGGAAGCCCACGTTGAGCAGTGCATACCAATCCCAAGCGGGGGAGCTGATGGGGTCGGTGTTGAGATGGACTCTGAGATGGAGTAACCTACCTAACCTGTCCTGTGCTGTCCACTCCTGGACTGGACCGCTGCATGATGCGCAAGGTAGCGGAAACTAGGACAGCTAGGAGCGCCAGGTTGCATCGCTCAACCACCACTTAGATCAAGCACGGCCCAATACATGGAGTAGGGAAGCATGGTCCCCGTCTAGGCTAGGTACGAGCTGTCGGTCGTGGAACCCTTGCTTTTCTTGGCCCTATAGCACGTTGTGCTGCTACGTTTCTTCGTAAATCACATATAACGGCTGGGTATCGTCTCGCTTTCTTGTTGCTTCTCCCTCCCTTCCTCCCTTGTCTCGATATCACCCGTCGACTCTGCCCCTCGGCGTGACCCCTCATACCGACGACAAGATGTGGCCAGCCTTGCCCCAGTACAATTACATCTTTGCCATTGGCACCCTTTTCGCCCTTCTTGACGCCTACAACAATGGCGCCAGTAAGTAGTCCTCTCGCAATGTCTCGTACATGATCTCGCTGTGCTGTGTAACTGACGCGGAAACAGACGATGTGGCCAACTCCTGGGCGACCAGTGTGTCCTCCCGGTCTATTTCGTATCGCCAGGCCATGCTCTTCGGCCTCGTCTTCGAAGTCCTAGGCGCCGTCACTGTCGGCGCCCGAACAGCCGATACCATCAAGAACAGCATCATCCCCGTTGAGGCTTTCAAGGGCGATGCTGGAGTCCAGATGCTTGCTTTCACATGTGCCCTAGTTGCCGCTTCTTCTTGGGTCATGTGGTGCACCAAGCATTCCACTCACGTCTCGTCCACCTACTCTCTTATCTCCGCCGTCGCTGGTGTCGGTGTCGCTGTCGTCGGTGCTGATCAGGTCCACTGGGGTTGGAACGGTGGTAAGGGTCTGGGTGCCATCTTCGCTGGCTTAGGTCTGGCTCCTCTCATCTCCGCTGGGTTCGCTGCGACCACCTTCTTGCTTATCAAGATCGTTGTGCACATGCGCAAAAACCCAGTTCCCTGGGCCGTCTGGACCTCACCAGCCTTCTTCTTCATCGTCGGAACCGTCTTGACTCTGTCTATCGTCTACAAGGGATCGCCTAGTCTCGGCCTCACCAAGAAACCCGCCAACTGGCTCGCTGGTGTTATCCTCGGTAGCGGTGCCGCACTAAGTCTGCTCTCCGCCATCTTTTTCCTACCCTACGTTCACACCGTCGTCATCAAGAAGGACCACAGTCTCCAGTGGTGGGAATTCATAAAGGGCCCTCTGCTATTCTCCCGCCCTTATCCCGAAGGAGTTGAGCAGGCCAAGGTTCGCAACTACGCCGTTGTGCAAGACCCCGAGGACGATGTATCGACCCGATCCCCCGAGTCACTGAAGGAGGGCGATAGCGTCTCAAACCCTGACGAGAAGCACTTAGTCGTGTCTGAAGTTAAGCAGAAGACATACCAGGAGCTTCTAGCCGAAGGCGATGCGAAGCACAGGGCTACTTTGTGCAAGAAGCGAGGACCTATTGGCTGGGCTATGCGCACTCTCCGCGACAACCCCTTTGGTGACGGCGAGATTTATGAGGTGAAGAACATCAAGACCTTGTTTATCCGCCTCCCTGCCATGGCCGTCGTCGCTCTCATGTACGGTTTTTACTACGATATTCACACCGCCCAGCATGGTGTACACGGCACGCCTGACGGCAAGCGCATGGAGAGAGTCTACGCTCATGCCGAGAAGTATCCCAACGAAGTCGAGCATCTTTACTCTTTCGTGCAGATCCTGACCGCCTGCACTGCCTCCTTCGCCCACGGTGCTAACGATATCGGAAACTCCGTCGGCCCCTGGGCTGTCATTTACTCCGCTTGGAGCACTGGCGACGCGCTTAAGTCTAAGGCCACCGTGCCCCCCTGGCAACTTGGTGTATTGGGTCTGACTATTTCCTTCGGTCTTATTACCTACGGTTATAACATCATGAAGGGTACGTCGCCTATAATCCCCCTATTCTTTGAAAATATTGGTAGCTAACTCGCGCAACAGTCATGGGTAACAAGATTACCTACCACTCCCCAAGCCGAGGTACCTCGATGGAACTTGGTGCCGCCATTACCGTGCTTGTCTTTTCGCAGTTCTCTCTTCCCGTTTCTACATCGATGTGCATCACCGGTGCGACCGTCGGTGTCGGTCTCTGCAACGGCACTCTCAAGGCCATCAACTGGAACCGAATCACTCTCCTTCTGATCGGCTGGATTCTCACTATCCCCATTGCCGGTACTCTCGCTGGTGTATTGATGGGCCTGTTCATCAACGCGCCTCATTTCGGGTCTTAGAGCACGTCGTCGTGCTCCGTCAAATTGTATAGAATAAGTTGTAGTGTCACATATACCGTTACCGCAACGGCCTGCTTTTGGCGACGAGAAGCGTAATGAGATCCTGCTGGGCTTCCAAGTCATGCATAGGCCTGGAAACCCAGGTTTTGGGTCGGTTTCTGGCGCGCTATGTTATTTTGAGATATCCCCGCAATGCATATAGAATTGGCTAATCTAGCACCACACATCATATATCCACGAAAATAGCCAAGCATGCCTATGCTTTCTTTCACAATGATACTCAAGTGCTAAGCGGTGTTGAAACTTGATCGCGACCGCGACGTATTCCTTCGTATTAATAAGAAGCATTTGTAGCTGATAGACATCCAATAACGCGTACTTCAGGCTCTTTTAATATTGCGTCCATTAAACAATTCAACTGTTCGACTCGCAAGTTAGACTCATTGATTTAACCTACAATCACTGGACAATTAAAACCGTGCACTAGCTAGTTTAAGAATACCCACCAAATTTACCTGTACTAATACAATTTATATATTAACCTACAGTTTACAGTTAAATACATTTGCAGCAAAAATACTTTATTTAAAACTAAATATGCAGTTAGACTTATAATTAATTAATTAACAAACGTGTTTTTTCTTAATTCTTATTCTACCAAATATATATGTTTTATTTGGTTGTAAAGTTGAAAGGTTTTGGTGAGAAACTAGCGAGTGCACGGTTTCATTTGTCTAGTGGGTATACCTACCTACCTAACCTACCGTATCAACTGCATGTCACATCACTACTTAGGTACTATACATATATATATAAAAGCATTGACGTGATGTAAAACGAAACGAACATTACACCGCCTGAATCCCATCACTTAGTCCTCGCTCCTCATTGGCGGCTAATGGTCAGGTGCCGTACTACAACGCTCGTCGACTCAACTTGAAGCAGACGTTGCCTGAGTGCAAATGCTGCCTATTCATCCATCTCCTTCATATATTCCCATCTCTGCCTCCGTAACTTCTTTGTAGCAGGGAGGGGGTGGCGTTAGATGTACTCTAGCCGGTTTTCCTCCTTTTTTTCTTTTTTTTTTTTGCGTTGAAATCCTTTCCACCAGACATCTTCATAAACAAAAGACTCCTGTCTCATTTAACCCCCCACCTCCAACCCCCACCCCCTAAAGTTAGCGACTACATACGAGCATTCGTTCACGCGTGTATGCTGTGAGGCTTTTCTGGCTTGTCCTGTGCATTGATAACAGATGGTGTCTAACAAGTCTAACAGCCTACCTTGTGTTGATGTATCTACTTTTCTATTGTGCAGTTGCTGATTAATACTATTAGAGCAAAACTAACTCAGAACTTGCAGCCTGTTAGATATATACTATATACCCCTAGGCTTAGATTACAGGTATAGGAACAATAGGGTATGTTCATCTAATAATAACTTTAGAGTAACAGAGGACAAGAATAGCTACTTGTATTAAGTATAGCTAACTAATCTAGTTAGCGTGTTTATTTATAGACTCGGCCCGCAGGGGCAAGACGTAGGACGATCAGTCAATCTATCAAGGTATATCCATGCATGAGATGTGGGATATGAAGGACCTCGGCTGGAATTGATAGCTCTCAACGACCGCTTTGAACTTGTGTTATTCCTTCATTGCACAAAATATACCTAGGTAGAAGGAACTTAGTTTCTTGTTGTATGTAACACTGAAAATTACCTGTCAATAAGACATCATCATAGAGATGGACAACATAGATAGGCGCCATGAAGAATAATAACAGCTAATGAAAAGAGGAATATAATTTTATGGGAATAGACGCTATTCACAAAAGATACTAATTATATACTTGGAAGTCCCTGGCCAAAATAAGTACGTGTGATTCTTTGAAAACTATGCCACGCTGCAAAGCTTGAATGCGGCAAACATCGCAGCTATTCACGTTGAGGATTGAGCTTGCGAGTGGGAGCTATCTCTGGTATTGTTGGCGTCAGTAACCGCGATTAACTGGATAGCCCGGCCTCCAAAGCGTTTTGTTGTAAGCAAGGCAAAACCAGAAAGCAGCGAGCTTTTTGACGAAGGAAATACAAAAAGTTAAATACGCAATAACTGCAAAAAGAACTCTGGAGAGCGGGAAATGCGATTTGAGATGGGAGGAGCGGAGTAACAATGACCAATAAACTCCGATGATAAACCTGCTCTCAAAGGCACAGCTCATCGAACACAGGAGGCATCAGTAAAACCAGCTACTTTATATCAACAGCAGGCAAGAAGTGACAGGTGTGGTATTCGCACAGGAGGTACATACATAGAAACTATACATTATCATCTCGACTCAGTCTGTTTACGGATTCTTTGTCTCGACCTTCCCGACTCTCTTAAGCCTGTAGACTGCCAGATCTCTCTCATTTCAATCTTCTACCTGTGAGAAGATTGGCGAATAATGCCCCACATCTCAAACATCCAAACAAAGGGGAAAAAAGCTGTCTCACTTGGTATGCAACTCGAGAATTCCCGTGAATTGGGGCTTGTAGATGAAAATCCGATGTGATATCAGTGAGTCCTCCGCTTTGCTTTGCTATGCAGCCTTCGGTCCATTCATGACGCTACGCTTCTGCCCCAAGAAAACACAAATTAGGTTTGGCTAGCAAGATAGTTTGCAGCCTAGAGACGCCTCATTAGTATCAAAACCCTCAGTATCATGCCAGAGACTTCACCCTACCCTCTCTAGGTTGTAATCGTATTTCTCTAGCGCGTTAACCGCATCGGCCCTGGAATACCCCATCCCGGTCAAATTTTTCACCATGGGATCATCATGTTTGCCTTCATCAGTTAGGGCCCGAGCAGAAAAGCCAGGACGTTCTGGGCTAAGGCTCTGTACGGGGCTCCTGCGCTCTTCCGCGTCTTTCTCGGCTGTTGAGTCTTTTACCCGAGGGAGATCCGTGAAAAGGGCGTCCCACTCGTCATTAATCGGTGGCGTGGGATTCTTAGTAGATTCGGCTGTGGTAGAGGTATTCGCTATAGGAGTGGCACTAGCTGTACCTCCCGAGGTAGTGGACACATTTCCAAAGTCATAGCTACTTTCGGTACCGAACGTGTTCGAAACATTTGTTGATTCTGTTCTGGGATTACTGGGAGGTGGACTGTCAAAGACGTGGTTGAAATCATCGAGGTTTGACCTTGAGACGTTGGCAAACTCGTCGTCCGCTGAGCCTTCCTTTGCATCCTCGAGACCTTCGAATTCATCGTCGAGTTCATCAAATGCGCTCTTGGATGCAATGGGTGCTGTATTGGTTGTCGTGGAGGACGCGGGAGCATATGGACTCCCCGACTTCGTGGGTGAAGGCAGAGATGGCGAAAGTTTTGGTGGTTCAGGAAAGGCTGACAGGCCACTGAGGCTAAGCGAAATTAGATTAGTCAGTGTATAGAATTTGTATAATCCGCAGAGGTCACATACTTTGAAGGTTGAGGGGTATGGCTCTTGCCGGGAGTATTATCTGTAGCCGGAGCGACTGGCGAGGCTGCGACGGGTTTCGTAGCATTTGGAGAGGATGGTGCATTAGGAGCCTCACTCTCACCAGTCGTTTCACGAGGCGGCGAAGCAGGTGTAAAGTTGTCATCGAAGCGGTTCCCTTCACTGGCCGAATCCGACTCATCTCGCTCGAGCTCAGAGATGGGCGGGAACTCGGCGTTGAAGGTAGAGAACGCATTCGAAGAGTCCTTTACTGACTTGTCCTGCGACTTATTGGAAGTGTCGAAGAAGCCGGCAAAAGCAGAATCAAAATCTATCTTAGTATTGCCCGTGTCTTTCAATCCGCCGAATGGATCGCTGTCCCGATGATTATGAAACGTCGTGATTGGAGCGCTGGCTGTTGGGGTGTCGTCTGAGAATATGCCGGGAGTCGAGCCGTTGGTCGAAGTTGCCTCTTTAGACTCGCTGTGAGCAGATGTTAGGCTTTGATTAGCGTCTGAGGCAGACACTGCGCTTTGACCTGTGACGGTGGCCTCGAGGGCAGGGGAAAGTGGAGATGATGCCCGGCGTGATGATGCCGATGGGTCCGACGCCTCGCCCACAGGTGCAAACGCTGAGGTTGATTGGCGGGACTCGGAGGTTGAGGGAGGTTCAATGTGCGATGTTCCTTGACGGCTGGCAGTAGGCGAGGAGCCTATAGGTGTGGCGAACGATCCGACACTAACCGATGAATTTCCCGTATTTTGTTTCTTGAAAGTTGGCGGTGGTGTCCCCGAGTTTGTACTATGCACCAAGCTACCAAAGATGTCATGAACCGATTTCTCGTTATAAGATTTAGCGGCAGGAGAAGAGAAGACGCCCATGATATCTGAACTGCCTGGCCGTCTGAAGAAGGGGTTATTGGCGCTAGCGGTTGATGGTGCCGGACTTACTACCTGGGCAGGAGCAGCTGATGGCGAACTAGCGCTGACCTGACGGGACAGCTCCTCATTGCTCTTGGTGAGATCGTCAACTTCAGCCTGCAGTCTATCACGCTCACCCTCCAGGGTTGCTAGTTGCTTCTTGTTGATGGCAACAAGACCTTTTTGCTGTCGAGCTTCGGACTTGAGTTTCTCAATCTGTGGTTTCAGTGGCGCAATTTCTGAATTGACGGTACTGATACGTTGTTTTAAGGTAGCATTTTCTTGTTGGTCGCTCTGGAGTGCCTGCGATAGCTGTCGATGCTGACCAAGCAAGTCTTGATAATTTCCGTCGATGGAGACCATCTCGTTTGTAAGTTTTCTGGTGTCTTCGCGTATGGTCTTCAGCTGTTCCTCTAGGACCCGTACGTCTTTGGCTTCCTTCTCATAGAGAGTACGTAGCTGTGAGAGCCGCTGTTCGAAGTTTCTCTTCTGCTCACTTGCTTGGTTGATCTCATTTTGTATTGTGCTCCGATGTCCCTGAACTTGTTGCATCTGTTTCGATAGAGAGCCGATTTGATTAGACAAGTTGGCCAACTCGGCGGTCTCGTTCGTGAGCTTCTTGCTGATCTCAGGATCATTGTCGCCGAGAAGGTCCTCCATAGTAGACGGTTGCAATCCCCTACCGGCTTGAGAAGAGGTACCGGACCCTCCCGTGTCCTGAGCAGTTAAACTTCTGCCGAACGAGGAGGACGGCATGAATGGTTTGAACGTATTACCTGTTGGCGAGGACTGAACAGGTGACGCTGCCTTCACACTGGCAAAGCCTTCACCTGCAGCGAGTTTAGTAGCCACTCCCGTACCGTGAGGGGACAGTGGAACTGATGCAGGGGCCGGAATGGGTGAGGCATCAAGTCCGAATAGATCATCAAGGGCAGATTTCGGCTGTGATGGGGGTTGAATGGGCGGCGGGGTAGGCGCAGAGGCGGGAGGTGCAAAGGGTGATGGTTCGATACGGTTTCGGAAAGACGGAGGGATGAGGGTGGGGGGCAGAGATGTTGGGAGAGGGCCAGTCTTAGTTCGCTGTTGGCGAATGAGATACATGGCGACTGCAAAACTATCCTTGGTCAGGCGACCTTCTGAGGTGATATCTGCGAGGTCCCAGATCTGGGCTAAGGCGTCCTCAGGTAATTTCGATTGACTTAAAAAGGGGACGGCTTCCTCCCCAGTAATGAATCCTTTATTGGTCTTATCCAAATCGGCGTAGAATTGGTCATACTTGGCCTTGTCTGCTGGCGTGATAAGCCAGTCACTCCCGGTAGTTTGTGGACGGATGCCTATGCCCATGCCCTGTGCACCGAGTGGTGGTCGTCCCAGGGGGCTGTTCGTACGTGGCTGCGCCGACCCGGTCAACTGACGTGGTATAGCAGAAACCGGAGGGGGTGGGATTGTTGGGCTCTGCCTTGAAGCCGACGGTGCACGTCTCGTGGCGGCGTCGTACAGTGCGGCAGGAAGAATAGCAGGCAAAGCTCGCAGGGCGCCCGTTTTCATGGAGGTGAGAAGATGCATCGCGATGACGAACTCGGTCAGGACCAGACCACCTCTCTGCTCGGTATCGGCAAGCTGCCAAATACGTCCTAGGACGTCATTCGGGAGCTGAGACTTCTCAAAGATGGTCTTAGCCGGCCCACCCGGTAGTAGGCCGTTTTGTAGACTCTGATTCTCGAAGATGGCGGCATACTGGGAGACCTTCTCGGGAGTCAGAGGCGGTATCCGTATGGGGGTAGTGCCGGATGCTTGTTGCTGCAACGGCGCGGGCGGGGGCGGGGGACCGATGTTGATGCCGTCAAATTTGGGCAGAGGCCCCTGCTGCAGTCCGAGTTCTGGCGTCGGTTCTCGCCCTGCCTGGGCGTGACCTATGAGTCGAAGCGCGAGGCCGAAGCCGGTAGCTTCTAGGAAGCCCCGGTTCTCTCGGTCTGCTATTTGCCATATCTGTATCAACAAGCAGGCATGTCAGCATCGGCGTTGCGTAGGCCGTGGATACCGGTTGTCGACGACGACGTGGACCGAACGGCTGAATAGACGGACTGACCTCTCCAAGTATGCGCGAGTCCAGCCGCGTCTTTTCGAAGAATTGGACGGCAACCTCGCCCGTTACGACGCCCACGCTCTCGGTATCAGCCTGATGAAAGAGCAATCCGTAGACCCGCTTCTCCTCGGGGGATAGATTCAAGTTCAGTGGTCCTGAAAATAAGGCGATGTGGTGTTAGCTGACGGTATCGTGACATTGTACAACGTCGGATGCACCGACGAACGACTAGTAAACGGGTTGTGCGGCAAAGTTATCGCTGTGCGGACAACAAGTGATCACTCACCTCCCCCAAAACTCGATTCGGAGGCCATGATGGCGAGGCCAGGATCGCCGGATGGACGACAAGCTTAGCTCGTTTGTTGCTCCTGGGCGACGTACAACGCAGGAGGGGAGGATACTGTGCTGCCTAGGCGCTACCTTGGACTTGAGTTGGATATGAAACTCGAGAGTCGACGAAGGGGAGAGAGAGTGACGAAGACGAAGACGATGACGAAGACGAAGACGAAGAGAAGAAATGGGAACAAGATGCCGGAGCGTTGTCGACAGCGCTACTAAGAATGACTGCGAAGACTGACTGCGAAGACTGACTGCGAAGAACTGCGAAGACGCTCCTTGGTGGACGCTGTACGGATGTGGCTGCTTCAGCCGAATGGCGAAGGAGGAGTTGCGGTAGCACGGTCTGGGATTTGGGGATGGCAAGCTAGTCGCAGAGTGGAATCAACCCGTCTCCAACCCGAGCTTTTTGCTTGCGCCTTTAGTCTTCAATTCGCAAAGGAGGCTGGTGGACGCTTCATCTTACGCTACGCTCCACCTCATTTTTTCACACTGTTAAATCCGTCGGTCCACTCACGTTGCTGCTACTAGTTGTACTGCTGCTGCTCCAGGTAGCTGTATCTACCTAAGTACTTAACCATGTTCAAAGTACAAGTAGGTACGTACGTACACTACTGCTGCTGGTCCGGGGCGCTGGAAGGCGCTGGGAAAGTGGGTAATGTTGCCCGATTCGGAGTCTTCCCAACCCAACCAGGCAAATCATATCAAATCATGGGCAGTTTAGGTTACCTAAGTACCTACCGACTTAGTTGCTGGTACTTAGGTAGCGTCTGCTGGAAGATACCTCTACCCTATACCGTTTGTAGTACTGTGCATAAAAGTGGGACAACGGGATGGGGATGTACGCTGTTGGTCCATGTCCTGGTAGGTAGCGTAAGGTAGGTAGTATCTAGGCCGCCGCGGTAGCACGTTTCCTCATCCCCCATCCCATCCCATTCCACTAAAATCATGCTGCAGACGCCAGTCATAGGTTGAGGTGCATCGCCAACCCACCTAGGCTACTTAAGTAAGTACTTAGACTAGTGGCCTACAAGTATAAACCACTTCCTCAATTTTTCATCACCACCATCCTTGGTATAGGTATACTTTTTCTTGGTTGTTCGTAACCCCCCAACGTAATCCACCACCTCCCCTCTCCAATAGCCAGAGGGGAATTCGCTGGTTGGGATGCGTTGCCTGTCCTGTCCCCCAAAAGCTCCGCAGCTGCCGATGCAGTCGACGGTCTTTTTATCGAGCCACCATCCAGTCAGGACGTCGGGCTGCCATAGAGATGCTACCCCCCTTCGAGGTCACGCGTGCTGCAACCCCAGACCCCAAATGGTTGTGGGAGCAAGCTATCAGTGGCCTGGATTCTAGTTGCAATGCAGCGCTTCTGCATACTTTTTTCTGCCCTGCCTGTGCCATTGGGCGACGATCAGGCTTCGAGACGGGAACGAATGGGCTCCCTTCGTCCCACGCCGTTCGTTGCACTGCATCCCATGTCGCCCATTTACTTTCGGGGGCTCGGCTCGACTTAATCAATTTCGCCTGCAGCTCTAACTCGCCCATGTCTTGCATAGAACTAGACGTTACTATAAACGTTGCCGTCTTGTGGCCTACTCTTAAAGAAATGGCGAATTCCTCAGCCGATCTGATCTTAGACTTGTCATGTGCATCATAGCCGTCTGGTATGAGGCGAGGGAACTCGGATTTGTAAAACAGCCGTTCTGGCGGCTGCTAGTACTATTAAAGTTGATAAGACGGATTTGCACAGCGTATACTGCTGTTCTTCTTACAAAGCGTAGTGCAAGTAGAATTAGACAAGTGGTACTAGCCCCTACTTAGAATCTCATAGCTCCCTGTCAGAGCTGGCAAGCCCAGATTTTCCATCAGGGAGCGTGGCACTATCGAAAGCAGCCCGAGGTTCAACGTGAGAATTGGAGAAACAAAGCAAAAATAGCTTCCTCTTTTCTTGCAATCATGCAAATCCACATCACTCAAACTTAGTATTCAGCCTCAACGTCACCTTCAGCCTCGAGGGAATCGGTAGCAACCTCCTCATAATCACGCTCCAGCGCGGCCAAGTCCTCGCGGGCCTCTGAAAACTCACCCTCTTCCATACCCTCACCAACATACCAATGAACAAAGGCACGTTTCGAGTACATCAAGTCAAATTTGGCCGACAGCGCGGACCAAGCTTCGGCAATAGCGGTAGTGTTGGAGAGCATGCACCTATGGTAATGTTAGCGCCCGATTCTTGATAACGGATACGAACTTAGGCATACACAGCACGATCAACCTTGGCTAGGTCGCCGTTGGGTACTAGCTGAGGAGGCTGGAAGCAGATTCCGAGCTTGAAGCCAGTAGGGCACCAGTCAACGAACTGAATGGTACGCTTAGTCTTAAGCGTAGCCACTGCAGCGTGGGCGTCCCTGGGGACAACGTCACCGCGGTAGAGCAAGCAGGTAGCCATGTATTTTCCATTGCGAGGGTCACACTTGACCATTTGGTTGTAGGGCTCGAAGCAGGACATGGTCATCTCCTGTACCGAGTTGGCCTCATGCGCAGCCTTGGCAGCCGATATGACAGGCGCATAAGCGACTAGAGGGAAGTGAATGCGAGGGTAAGGAACGAGATTGGTCTGGAACTCGTTTAGATCGACGTTGAGAGAGCCATCAAACCGAAGTGAGGCAGTGATAGAAGAAACGACTAAGCTATGTTAGCATTAAGCTTGGGGCAAGCTATGGAAATTTGGGTTGGTACCTTGAGCGATCAAACGGTTCAGGTTCTCATAATTGGGGCGCTCCAGACCAAGATTTCTGCGGCAGATGTCGTAAATGGCCTCGTTGTCGACCATGAATGAGCAATCGGAGTGCTCTAGAGTGGTATGGGTTGTAAGAATAGAATTGTAGGGCTCAACCACGGAGGTGGCCGTCTGAGGAGCAGGGTAAACACAGAACTCCAGTTTGCTCTTCTTGCCGTAGTCAACAGACAATCGCTCCATCAAGAGAGCGCCAAAACCAGATCCGGTACCACCACCGAATGAGTGGAATACCAAGAAACCCTGGAGACCAGCACAGCTATCCGCGACACGTCGAATCTTGTCCAAGACCTGATCGATAAGCTCCTTGCCAACCGTATAATGGCCACGTGCGTAGTTGTTGGAAGCATCCTCCTTGCCAGTGATCATCTGCTCAGGGTGGAAAAGGCTTCGGTAGGCGCCGGTGCGGACCTCGTCGACGACGTTGGGCTCGAGATCGCAGTAGATGGTGCGAGGAACGTACTTTCCCTGGCCTGTAGGAAACACAGCATCAGTGATCTAGCTACCCGTTGGACAGTTTGAGCGGTTCCTACCGGTCTCGGAGAAGAATGTGCTGAAGCCATGGTCGGGATCAGCTGCTTTGCGCTCTTCGGTCAGGTAGCCATCGGGCTAGCTCGCAGTCAGCTATTTGCTGCGTCCCAAGGACAGTTACACGAGCGACATACCTGAATTCCATGCTCAAGGCAGTAAAGCTAAGAAGATGTAAGCTTAGTACTAAGACTCATGGCTCGATACGTGTATTCAGATAGATCTGTTGCCGATGCGAGGGTCTCCAAAGATGAAAAGTGAAAATTGGAAAAAGGGCGTAGCATGACTTTTCTGTCATATACTTACTTCCCAGCAGGAGTTGGCAATCTGGCAACCGGCCTGACCGACTATACACGATGTTTGTTAGCATGTTCATAGTTGTGCCCTGCGTAGGATAGGAGTGGCCCGGAAGTCGGGGATCTATGCTGAGCGGCGATTATGCGGTGAAGAGATACAGACGCGTGTCTGGATTGACATACCGTTGATGCTGATGATCTCACGCATTGTGACAGTAGGCGAGGCGGACGAGGTTAAAAGGTAAATAAAAGGAGGACAGAATCTCGAGGGAGGGGAGTGAGGATCAAAAAACGACGGCCTAGGTGGTTGAAGGCAAGAGAGAGAATGCAGCAGCCTAGGATGAAGTCTGGTTGAGAAGTTCTGTTGATCGCGGAAAGGTCGTTTTGAGCTCGGTGGGGTCACTTTTTTTGTCCTCCCCTGTTCTTGGTAAGCGCATTGGGCCCCCAATTCCACTCTGCCCCGTCAACACTGGTGACCAACGACGGGATTGGCTAGAGCTGGAGCACAGGCCATATGCCCCTGAGGTCAACCCTCTGGCAGCTACGGGGAACCCGTCTCGTTTAGGTATGGGCTAAATTGGGATGCTGTGTTGGCGCACTTTGTTCCAATCACCAGTTCGAAGTACTTCATGTTTCTAGGTACCTGCCTACATTAGGTACACGTGGGTAGTAGACGTACTACTACATAGTACAAGTAGAGGTACTACTACATAGTACACTACTACCTTCTTGATCACCCCAGTCCGAGATAGGTCGCACATTTTTGTCCTCTTCCATCGCTGCAGTATCGTTGCAGTCTTGCTACATTTAGTAAGTCGTCGATATGTTAGCCTTGCGCATCTGGGTATTATTCATACTTCCTTACGTATGGGGGAATACCGAGAAGACAGTTTTCCTCGGCCCGTCGCCGGTTGATCTTGAATCAACTTATCCCACGCTGGGTCACTTACGACTTGCTTCCCTCAACCCTGACGAGTTCACTATTCGGACACATCTCAGATCTAAATTCCCCGGCAATGAACTGAGACACGGAGAACCCTCATGGTTCTTACTCCATCGTCTGACTGAAGGCCAACGCTACGAAGCACGTGTTTGTTGGGCAGCAACAGTAGGTCAAGCCGCTCTGCATGCAGATTCAGTTGTACAATAAGAGATGCTTATTTCTGTTAGGAGCCAACCGTGTTCAGGCTTGAAGTCCATGAGCTCGAGACTGTCTTCAGAACTCCAGAACTGGCATCGGAACTGTCCTCATATGCATCCACACCGCAGGTTGACATGAAGAATACTGTTGCCATATCTTCGCGAACTTCAGAGCCGGACATGGGAGATTCCGTCTTGCTACTCAGGATTACTGCGGCCGCCGACTTCTATACTCCAAACCAAACATTGATGAGAAACGTGCCTCCCACCTTTGTGGACATCATCCTAGACCCCTTCATATTCAACATACTTCCTCGATCGCTTTTATATACGGTAACTTATATCATTGCGGTAACCATTGTCTCTTGGCTTGCGAGCAGACGGATATCATCATGGGTTTGCCTAATAGCAACAGAGCCAACAAAACACAAGTATCAATAGCTTTCTCGATATTACATCCGACCCAATGTCAAGACCACGCAGCACATCCTTGACAACCATCGACAAATCCAACGCTATTGCCATTGGGGATCTCCCATCGCTACAGATCCCTCGGGATACAGGCTATTCAAACATGAACCTCTTAAGTAAGATGGCCACGAGATTTTGAGAGATAACGACCAGTATTTGAGCGAAAACATAGATGCTTCCTACTAGTTGCGCTACACTATTGATCAATCGATTCCTCTATGAAATCTCTACTACCAGTTCGGACCTCCGTGTTGACCATGTTGCGGGGCGGGCCCATGGCTGCCGTACGAAGCTGGCTCGGGGTACTGATGCGGCGCAGCCGTTGAGGGTGGAGGCGGATACTGTTGGCTATAGGCAGATGGAGGGGCATATTGCTGTTGATGGCCCCCGTAAGGCGGTTGGGCTGGGGATGTGTATTGATTTTGTTGAGGAGCTGCTTACGTCAGACAATCTGGTATACTGGTCGTGATCGATATAGTGTCAAGTTACTCACGATATTCGTGTGAAGCTGGGCTATGTCCGTAGTTGGATGGGGGTCCTCCGCTTCCGTAAGGGGGATTCGGTCCGCCTGGGGCATACGGCGCGGCACCATGCTGTCCCGGCGGAGGTGGGAAGGATGGTGTACTATGCTGACTCGAAGGGGGAGGGTTGAATGAAGGTGTGCTGTGTTGGTTAGAGGACGGGGAGCTGTATGGATGTGCAGATCCATTTGGCGGTTGATAGGATGTTGAGGGAGCTTGGCCACTATAACTTCCCGATTGGCCAGAATTCGAGTAGCCATAATCTTGCCCCTAAATATCATGTAAACAGCCTGCATTGCCATTTTCAGCTACTTTCTTCAGAAAACTTACTGATTGCTTCCCGTGATGTCCTCCAAATATACCTGCCACGCCTCCCATTACTTGTCCGGCTAGCCCACCTGACGAATGAGATTGTCCACCATGGTAGTTCTGGGGCTGCCCAGGTTTATGTCCCGACGAGAATATGTTCGAAGCCAATTGGCCGACCAAGCTACCGGAGCCGCCACTTCCCCCAGAATGACTTCCAGGGGAACCACCGTGGCTACCACCATGGTTGCCACCCTGAGTACTGCTAAAGCTGCCGATAAGTTGACCGGCTAAGGTTCCCAGGCCCCCTGAACCATGACCGGTACCGCCATGTGGCTTCCCACTACCACCCGAGAACTGGCTCAACAGCGCGTTTGTAGCGATGTTCTGTCACGATGAGACGGTCAGTGTTGCTTCGTTACGGACGCTCGATATTCTGACGAAGAGCGTTTGAACCAACATACGCCAAAACCTCTATCGCCAGTCGGTCCATCGAGGCCTCGCGAAGTTTCCGGCGGTAAGATAGGCTCCATACGGCCATCTGGGTGTTTGAGAGTCTGTGTACCATCTGGGTGTGTTATAACTTCTCGCGGGCCCGGGACACCATAGGGATGTTCGCTTGACTGTGCGGGAGTGCCGCCTGGGGCGGCATCGGTAGGAATCTCCCATTGCGAGACACCGGTTGAGAGCTGGACATAATAGTACTTCTTACTCGAACCATCCCACTGCGCAATCCATCCAGGAGGGAGGTGTGGTGGCTCGAACGTGGGACCCTCATTAGGAGAGGCGGGGCCAGCCATCATGACTGTAAGGCGTCTTGAAGCGATCCTCAACTGCTGGGTAAACTGACAGCAAATGAGACGATCTAAAGCGCGACGGAAAAGGGCGTCGAGGGACGGGTTTGTGGAAGGACAGCTGCATGATGAAGAATTATTCTTAGCAACACTAGACCTCAACGTAGTTAAAGACGTGGTATCCTGAATAGCGGGCGTGACATACATACCTGTTTAATTCCGGGGCTGGTGCTGAAAGAAGGACCAAGAACCTGGAGCAGCTGGAATGGAATCTTGGAGGGGTGAATGAAGAGGGCCGTCGATTGATACTTTAAAGTATTGACCGGCTGGCTACCTCAACATAAAGTACCTACTTTAGGTTTCAGGACGTGGTCACAACTGCTGGCAGGTGGGGATAGCATAGCCTCTCACCACCTGCTGACACACGTACTTACTACCCGCCCAACATCCAATAAGAACTTGAAGTAGGTAGGCAACTCCTGTAGGGTCTTGCTCAGCTTCAGCCTGTACTTCTACCTAAACTGAATCTAATTATACATTGCTTGACCGAACTCTTTGGATGCAGAGTTATTGTTTGCATTCTGCTTTTTCAAATGTAACTAAGCAGATACACGAGTACATGTACCCAAATATGTATTCTCTTAAGTACACGTCTCTGATCGCATCCTATATGCAGATTTTGTGCAAGTATATAGCTATGCCATAGCCGTCCCGATGGGCTAATATAATATAGACAGCTGCCGTGATTGAAAAGGAACTTGGAGGGCTTTATATAGGTAGGCAAGGTACTAAGTGGATCGTCTTGCTACGAGTGAGCATGAGGGCGCACGTATATACTCGGTAAAGTATTATGAATGAGGGGCACGGCATGTCTCGATGGCTCGAAAGCTTGCTGGTTTGTACCAACAAGAGTTCCCTTTTACATGACGTAGGAGTGGGTGGCCGCTTTCTGACAAATTATACGATTGCTAAGATTCGTAAGATTCGGTCCAGGGCTTTCTGCCTAAACCGAGAAGGCGCCCTTGTGTCTTTACCTACCAGTATACTGAATTTAATATAGGTCCATACTTACATGTATGTAGGTAGGTATCTACTTATTGATACTGTAGAGGTCATATTGTTAGATGCGTCAACTGCCTGACTGATCATCAATGGGTGGAGATAGTGGGGTAGCACAGTCACCCACTAGGTACCAGATACCCTACTAAGTATATCACTTCAGTTGTACCTACCACTGTTGCTGCCAGCGACTGCTGAGGACTCGAAGAAGAAGTAATCACATTTGGTCTCGAAGATCTAGGCTACAGGTGACGATAAGCGCTTCACTTCAAGGCTATAAAATTGTGTTATGCCTCTCGACTTAAGATATATGCCCAACAGGCTTACATGTATCCTTAGTCTTAAAAAGTATCTACGAGGAGGTAGGTGCCCTTTCTTCAGTGCCTACCTTATGCTATAGGGGGTAGTAGGTAGGTGGTACGAAGGTGCACATACTAGAATTAAAGATAGTTATTGGAAAAGTTCAGCATCATAACGACCTATTTACCATCAAAGGCACACATAGGTAAGTGATGAAGACGAAGCATCAGCCGGTGCACTCTAGGACGAATAGCGCCATAGGTAATGCTGTGTAGTCTAAGTACGGTAGTGTACTTACTGAACTTTGTACGGCGTGGGGTATCATGGTCAAAGCTTCCCCCACCTGCATTTTGTACCTACCTAAGTGCTAGCAGAGACCTAAGGATACAGGCAGGTACCGCAGAGGTACCTATAGCTAGTCCGGTAGTGGGCGGTAACACGCTATTATGGGTCCTGGGTACCTTTCGATACTTGTTTGATAATCTGGGTCCTACACAATACAAGCCTCAACCACGCTATCAACCACCATTACATTACGCAAAAGGCCATACAGGTGCGACCTGCTTCTCTCAACCACAACTTCTTCTCTTCCAAACCATTCTCCCCTTCTCTCACTCCATACTCCATCCACGTCCGTCCTATCACCGATCACGCTATTCAAGAGGCGCACGAGCGGGCTCAACTCACCTCGCTATCCCTATTCTCCTGGCGGATTTCTGCGAGTTGGCACTAACGGCACAGCGGTCTGCACCCGTCTGGTCCTTTAGCCATCTCCGGCGAACCGTATCAAGTCCCTAACAACATACCGCAACCTTAAAAAATTTCCTATCCTACTCTCCGACTCCCGTCGTCTGTCCTTATTGGGAATTCTTACAGACACCCATACCAATACTTTCACTCTCCTCCCTGCGCTCAACCCAATCGCAAACTGTGAGCGCCACGGCGGCGAGAGTGGGCTACCTCCCTCTAATCACTCCACAATACGACGGCTACAAGGCTGAGCTTCGGCAACACGGCGGCTTTTGAACAGCTTCTGGTTTCCCCTCCTGTGGATCTAGGAACAGAACAACAATACAGCCAGCCGGGGCAGTCCAAACCACTTTGGACGCTCCAAGGCCGCCACGTCAAGCTGTTGTTCCCGAGTGTCTGAATAGTGGCAGTGGAGGGGGCGAGCTGTTACCGTTTCTTTCCTTTGCGGCTTAGCCGCTCCAACCTTCATCATGGGAAAAATAACGAAGGTCATCCAAACAAAACATAAGGAGACTCTGGTAAGCCCCCTACGGATGCGTCCCTAGCTTTGCATCTATTGACGAATGTCTTCTTAGACTCCTTGGTTACAAGAATTCGTGGATTCCGCGACGTCTACACCGTTGCCTCTCTTGCCTCAGGTTCTTGCGACATTCCCTTCACGATGGCCCTTCCCGCGTGGCGATCTATATCATTGGATATCTCTTCTCAACCGATTTGATGGCGTGTTAGAGTCGTTCAGTGCAACCTATAAACTAAACGAGGGTCCCCAAAGCCGCGATTTTGGCTGCGAAGTACTTGAACGGAGCCAGCTTGAGCTGGAAGAAGTTGAGCCACGCCAAAATCTCGCGGAGCTCGGCTATAAACACGATGGGGATGTATTCCTTGTCGAATCTATTCTCAAGTTTACCCAAATGCTTCTAGACCATTGTGGCAACCGCAGCATTTACGCCAGCAGCGCTCACCTGAACGATCTGCTGAATAGCACAGATTACAGGATTTTATGTGCTACACTCCAAGTTGGCGTTGAGCTCGCTCAGCGTTATCAAGCATCGGTTAAACGCATCCATGGAATGGCAACCCGTCAGGTACATACTACTCTATTGTCAAATCACTACAACATCGACCTCGACCGTGTGCAACAATTGGCCCAGCCATTTGTAAAAACACCGATCGTTAAGCCTTCTGATTCTGGCGTCCTATCTACCCCGGGCAGTGCCAGTAAGAACAAAGACAAGCCATTAGGAAGTTCGAAGAACGTAGCCACAATGTTCGCGAATGATCTATGTGCCATCGCAAAGCAGGAGCCAAACGAAACAAACGATGTCCAAACACGCTGGAATGGGTGGGCGGACATGAAATTGACGTACTATCCGTCTTCTAGTACGACTTCTCACGAGGTTCCGCAGCCACCTATGCCGGATCGTGGTATTCCAAATGCCCCTTCGACTCCCACACCCTTGCGGCGCAGCAATTCCGCTAATGCCTCACATGTCACTCCTCGCACAAGTCGTCAAAGTCAGGGTTTATCGGAAGAATCTCCTGCATCGGCCTCTCGCTCTCCTGCTCTGGGTCGCGAGGAAAGCATATTTCCTGGCCAAAGGGTCCTAGAAGTACCTCAGTCTACTGTCCTTTCCTCCCCATCATATCACATTTTGGGCAAACTACCCAAAGACTTACCCAAGGAGACCAGATACGAATTTCTCAATCGCCTACGAGTAGCAAAAGCCTTGACAGGTTCGACAGAATCCCGCCAGCAAGCTCTCAAAGCACGGTTACTTGCCATTCAGAACTTGGCTTACATCCACGTTGAATCTGCTTTTGTAGAGAAGGTTCTTAGGCAGGACAACGATGAGCCGCGTCGGTTTCAGTTAGTTTACCAACTGGCTGAACTAATCCGCCCTGGTCCGGATGGTACAACACAGGTGCCTTTAGATCTTCAGTCTATCGCGCTCTCCCTCCTGGAGGCAATCTCGTCATTCCACTCTAAAGTCCCCGACATTTTCTCTGCCTTAAACGCAACGGTGAATCACGGTGTGCTCCTTTATGTCATCAGGAAGGCTGTCGCGGATATGAAGGACGATGACACAGGCGATCAGTGGACCCTAAAAGATGAATGGCGAGATAATCTCTTCTCTCTCACGCTCCATATCACAATGGCCATGGCGAATACTTCTACACGAAACACCCCAGAGATTGTTTCGGCAGGTCTGTTGGACATTCTAGTTGAAATCCTGAATCTCAGATCGAGCATCGCTGAGCGAACGCACGGCACGCTAGTCGGGTTCCTGGATAGTCTCATCTACAATGTACAAACGTCATTTCAGCCTCTAGCAGCCGCTGATGGCCTCGAAGCAATCACTAATCTGATTACGCACGAGGTTAATCTTGCTAAACAACTGGTTACTGATGGGCGAGGGACACCTCCTAGCCAGCGGTCACAAGTTGTAGACTACGAGATTCCTTTCTATCAGCAGCAAAATCTTAAGTTCCTCTTGAAGTTCATCCATCATCTGATGACAAATTCTTTCATCTATGGTGGGAACACCGATCGCCTGCTTCGGAATCTTGTGGATAAGTCTGATCTCCTCCGTAGCATCCGCGAAGTTATTGAAAACGCGGCACAGTTTGGAGCGCTAGTTTGGACAAATGCGGTCACCATTCTAGGAGACTTCCTTAATAACGATCCAACAAGTTTCCCGGCGGTCCTTGAAGCTGGACTTATTCACAGCTACCTTACTGCCTTAACGGGCCGTCCTATCACCCTTACCCAACGCGATGAATCAGGGACGCCGGCGCCAGAGCCGGTGGAGGAAGATAATTCCGAATCCTCGGAGACTTCTCCTCTTTCGGATGCCCTTGAACCTGATACTCGGCCACATCCGCCCCCTCAAGACGTTCTTGAACAGACCCGGAATCACCCACTTGCTGGTGGAATCCTTGCATCTGCAGACCCTATTTCAACAGTGCCTATTGTCCTGAACGCCATCTGTCTGAGCAATATCGGTATGAAAATGGTTGTCGCCTCGCAAGCATTCGACAGCTTCTTTGAGATATTTGAAAGTCCGGACCACGTGCGGCTAATGGCTGCAGACGAGAACCTCTCTAATGCGGTTGGAAGTAGCTTCGATGAGCTCGCGCGTCATCACCCATCCCTTAGACCCGCTATCGCCAATGCAGTTTTGGACATGATAGCTCGAGTTACACACCTGGCTAGGACGAAAGCTCGAGATTGCAACTGGGGAGCCAAGCTTGTTGTGAAAGATTCTGGGCAACGAGAATTGGTCGCTGACGAATCAGTCATTGGTTTTATCCAAGGCTCGTTAGAAGAGGTGAAAGCCAGTCATGTTGTTGCTGATGCGGACATCCACATGACGGATATTGATACCGAAGGTACAGAAGACTCAGAAAAGTCGCCTGGCCCAGTATCCGCTCATACATCTATTTGTCCATATGTCGATGCTGTCGCCGGGTTCCTGTCCCATTATATTTACAACCAAAATTTGAAGACAAGCTTGATTACAAATGGTGGTATTGAGCAGCTTCTAGACCTCTGCACGTCTCCGAGCTTACCCCATGTTTCCCGGGGGTCTTTTGCCGCAAGACGTCTCCAGTTCGTCTTATCGTCGTTAATCGAATCATCCCCAATAGTCGGTCTGCCTTCGTTGCTAAAGCGCACGCAGGCAGCGGTCGATGTACTCAATGCCATGATCCAATCTGACGGCTCGGCTTCTTATTTCAAGCCCTTCTTTACACAAGACGCACATCTAACTGAACACACCACTCCTGATTTGGCAAAGCATCTCGCAACTGGTACTCATGTTGTCAAAGCATTGCTGAATGCTCAATCTCTTATGAGAATTCTTCACGACTCTTTTCCTTTCTCGACAAGAACTCAGACGGTCACGCTCCACGCAATCAATGTTTTCGACTATCACAGTCAGTTGATCAAATCATTGGGTCCCCTGATCCGCGCCGTTGTTTTAGAAGAGATAGCTATGTCAACTATTGTTCCGCAACAGTGGTTTGGCAAAAGAATTGAGGATCAGGATCAGCATAATGCTGCGGCGGTCTCTTCACCTAAGAACGACGCTGAATCTGGCCTCGATTCTGAAGACACTCCCTTTACTGGCGGTTATTCGCCTGCCGCTGTCTGGCAATGGGCTTCAGCGAAGAAGACAAGTCTGGGCCAGGAGGAGTCCAAGATTCCGCAATCAAGTCCAGAGTATCGCAATTTTCAAACAGTCAAAGCCCTCTTCGAAGCTCTGCTCCCAACCGCTCTTCCTCTTCTACAAACTTACGGGAAATCACTACTCCTGAGACGTGAACGTGAAATGTACGTTAGATGTCATCATATGCAGCTCGCGGAGGATATTAGCCGGGCTTTTCTTCAGCAATTACAAGTTCCGGATCACGGAAGTACCGCTCAAGATTTGCTGTATGGGTATACTATGCTCAATGCAGCTCATGAGCTGTTGGTGAACCCCATCTCAGAAGGTAAACGACACCTTTCAATTCTTCGTAGTTCGAGCAGCTGACTTTCATAGGCCGTTCCGACCGAGCAATGCACGGGCACTCCCATAACGTAATACCAGTGTTACTAGCCTTTAAGAAACAAGGCGGCTTGAAGCTGCTGAATTCGATGCTGGTCAGGTTCAACAATGAAATCTGTAACAAGCAGGACAGCGACGACGGAATAGTCAGATCGCGACTTGCCTCTCTTGGCCTCAAGAAGATACTGGATATCTACGCTATGCTTGTGAACGGAAAGCTCATCAGTGACGCGGTCGCGAATGTAAATGTTCTGCCACAGAGAGCTACAAGTAATGAGCGCAGAGGTGAGACGCTCGTTGCAGCTAATCTCGTCGTCGAACTCAGGGCCACAATACTTCCTGTTGTCCAAGAATTATGGGAATCGCCTCTCATCGAGAATGGTTCAGCAACGACTGTCGCTAAGACTATCGATATCTTGAAATCCATATCCTTGGCCGATTACGAGAACACTGCGTACAGACGCTCGGATAAGGTTTGTGAATAGTCTTTGCTCGGCACTATTACAAGAACACAAGAGCTAACTTGTATTAGAACCTGCCACCTGCATACCTAGAACCTAACAATGTCAAATTTCAGTGGTCGACGCAATTACAAGAAGTAAAACAGCTGACTGAAAGCTCTTACTCTGAGAATCTTGCGCAGGAGGCAACTTACCGCAGCTTTGGCAATCATCAGATGGCTTCTGATTACTGTTCAGTGCACCAGAAAGGTATCGCGGGCACAGGCAACCCCATCCCTGAACATGATACGCCGACGGACGTAGAAACCGGATCTCCGGCTGAACGCATCGTTCCGGCTGATGACGAGGCAATGGTTCTAGATTTACCTGCCGACCTTCCATCTGGTATTCTTGACGAGGAACTCATCGGTGAACTTCGCGAGGCTGCTGTACTATCAAGTGAGACTGATCGGGACACTCCAATTCCCTCGGTCATACAAGAATCCAATGGTCAAGGATCAGCGTCGACAAGCCCTGCACAGGGCTCTAGAACTAGAGCCGAAGCAGAGCCAGATAACGACGTACAACCGTCATATGTGGCGAAAGAAGATCTCGACGAGGAACGAGCAAAGCTCCGCTCCAACCTGATTGATAGATGTTTAGACGTCATAGGGGCTCACCCAAACACTACCTATGAGGTGTCCGAATTGGTTTCATCGGTTGTCTTGCGGTCTCCGAGCGATGATTCGTCTATAAAGCAAGAAATTGGCGAAACATTAGTCAACGCGCTGATGTCCTTTGCGATGGATGACGATTTGAAATCCAACGGGAGGAGCATTGCTGCTTATGCCCATCTTCTGTCCCTGCTCCTCCAGGACGGGCCCTTTCTCGAGGCCACTGTGGGAATCTTAAAGGAAAACGTGAGCGAATTCCTACGGTTTCTTCACGTTCCTGGTTCCTCTTCCACCGATGAACTCTCGCCTTGGATCCCGTATGTACTTCTTGTCTTTGAAATTCTGCTCAGCGACGACGAACAGCTGGGAGACATCTCCTGGAAGATCCCTGAACCGGACAATGATTCCATTCGACCTCTGGAGTGGGCTGCCAAAGATCTGAACGTCAAAGTCAACGAGAGGCGGACTCTTCTAACCTCCATTCTCGAGATTCTCCCACGAATTGGAAAGGAGGAATCCCTCGCAGTTTCGGTCTTGCGAATCTTAGTAATACTGACTAGAGATCGTGGAGTCGCCCGGCAGGTTGCAGACAAGAAGAATCTACAGCGTCTTTTTGTTACCGCAAAGCAACTCTCTGGGGCCGGGTCACTCCGTCTCAGCGAGACACGGATATCTTCCTATATACTGACAATCCTCCGCCATGTGATTGAGGATGAAGAGGTTATGAAACAAATTATGCGAAGTGAGATACGCAGCTATCTGGATGGTGGTCGCAACAATCGGCCGTTGGACCCTACAGGGTTTTTGAAACACTTCTCGTATCTTGTTCTTCGCGATCCCAAATTATTCGTCGAGGTTTGCAACGAGGTTTTGAAACTGAACCGATGGACCTCTCGCGACGGTAGTACCGCACGACCTCAAGTAGTCCTTCTCAAGGAGTCGCAAGGAGAACCAACAAAAGATGAAGTTGCTCCAACCGTCCGAGCTACTGAAGATCTATCCATCCAAGACATCAAACCCTCCACAGAAGGAGAAGATAAGCATATGGATGACGTATCCAAAACTGCGACACAGGATCTGAAGCGTCCAGTCGTTGAAACGCCAGACGGTGTAATACATTTTCTTCTGTGTGAGTTGCTGAACTACAAAGAAGTGGATGATAAAGATGCATCTCAGCTTAGCAAAGATGGTGGGCAGGCCGGTGACCAGAGCTCTGCCTCCGCTGACGTAACTAGCGAGATTGACACTCGCGTGGCTGATGGTAAAGATAAAAAAGGAAAGTCTTCGTTTAAGACGGATGAGCATCCCATTTTTATTTACCGCTGCTTCCTTCTTCACTGTCTTACTGAACTCCTTCAAAGCTACAATCGTACTAAGGTTGAGTTCATTAACTTCAAGAGAAACGCACAACTGTTTGCCAATACACCAGTCAAGCCTCGATCCAGCGTACTGAACTATCTCCTTAGCGATCTTCTTTATCCAAGCAATATGGATGGTCCTTTAGATACCATCGCTTACAAGAAGAAGTATGCCACAGCAATACAGACGCAGAATCTATTGGTGGCTCTTGTTAGTAGGACTGGCGAAAAGCCTCTGGAACGAGGCCGAGACAAGTACGATTATGATGATGAACCTGATCTTCTTTTCGTCAGGAGGTTTGTCCTCGATACTATATTAAAATCCTACAAGGATGCTACGACGTCTCCTGAACCCTTTGACGCGAGGTATTCTAGGATGCTTGGTCTCGCAGAAGTCATGCATCTTATGATGGGCGATAAGGATAAAGATGCGGCCGCTTCGTCGCGAAACCATACTGATTCCCTTGATCGTTCCCAGTCACAGCTACGGCGGCTAATGTACGAAAAAGGATATCTCGCCGCTTTAACCGCCTCCATTGCAGATATTGATCTCGCTTTCCCGCCGGTGAAGAGGACTATTAAATACATTCTCCGCGTATTCCGACTACTAACGAGCACCGCCATCAGCTTGAGTCACTCTAACATCATATCCTCTGTTCCTCAACACGACAGTGCCGAAGATGAACTCATATCCGCGAGCTCTCTCTCAGATATAGAAGACGACCGGGAAGAGACCCCAGACCTCTACCGCAATTCCGCTCTTGGCATGCATGAACCTGGTAGGGACATGGATGATGACTATTCCGAGGACTCAGAAGATGGTGAGTCTCTCCTTGATACCCGACTAGAAGCATTAGGCTAACCGCTATAGACGATGACGACGAGGAGATGTATGATGACGAATACGATGACGATATGGCTTACGAGTCCGAA
Source organism: Nemania serpens (assembly GCA_022578855.1). Lineage (NCBI taxonomy): Eukaryota > Fungi > Ascomycota > Sordariomycetes > Xylariales > Xylariaceae > Nemania > Nemania serpens. Next base: position 580,401 of record MU396683.1, on the reverse strand, counting down.
GATCGCGAGGAAGACGTCAGCGATAGAGAAGAGGAGGATCTCGGAGACATGGGGCCAATTGAAGGACTGTCTGGTGAGCCTGGCGTAATTGAGGTGACGATGGAGGATGATGATGACGTTGATGAAATGGATGAGGATGATGAAGAGGATGAAAGCGACGAGGAAGAGGATTCCGACGACATGGATGATGTCGAGGACCATATCGAGATTGTTGACGATGAAGGCAATCCACTGGATGACGATGGAGCTTCAGACTGGGAAAGTGAACCAGACGATGCGGCCGAGGAGGAAGCCGAAGTCGACTACGAGGCGGAAGCCCAAGACCCGCCTGAGGTTGTCTTCCATGATTTAAATGATCCCGACGAACTGAATCGTTTTGGAAACATCATGCGTGCCATCGGAGATGGAGACTTCGAGCCAATTGTTGAGGATTTAAACCATCTCAATGATCGCTTTTTGGAAGAAGAAGAGGATGACGGTATGTTATTTTCAGTTCCTTATAACTGGATTACTAATAAGAAATGTAGAAGAAGAAGACGACGATGACGATATGGAGGACGAGTATGCATATGAGGAGGAGTATCCGAGTAAGTTGTCCTTTCGTTATGATGCTGAGATCACTCACTTACACTGCCCAGATGACCCCCCGCCACGAGAAATGATCACCCCGAGTTTAGGATGGGACCCGCTAATAGTAGACCATGGAGGTGGCATGCTTGGGGGACGTCGTCGACATCCACATATTGAACGTCAACCCGTATCCCTTCCCTTTATAATGGGGCAACGTGACTTGAACAATTTCTCCGGTACGTCTGAAAACATTTCCCATGTTCTTCGAGACTGGCACAAATTGCTGCAACATTATTATTGTCTACTGTCATTACTGCTTGATTGAAGACCCACAGGATTAACATATGTCTAGATGCACGGATACGCAGTGGTCATTCCCGTGATGCGCGGATACCTCCCAACGAGGATGGTATCAATCCTCTATTACGCAGAGCCAATGAAACCCGACGAGAAGGATCACCTCGTCCCGTGAATTACACAGGTGGTAGTCTTGTCAGACTGGGGTTACCGGGCGGCTTTTTTACCGCTGGGCATGACAATCCGGTGTCATTCATTAATGACCTGGTTGCGTCACTTCCCGTCCATCTAGGTCGCCATGGCCACGCCCTTCACTTCTCGATTGGTGGTGGACCCAGAGGACAGATTAGCGACGTGCCTTTTCCCTTCAGTATTCCCTCACGCGAAACCAGGTCTGATAACCGTCGTGATGCCTATCAGGAGCCTGTCCAGTCAACCTCATTCAGTGCGGAGTCAACTATCACCCGCTGGACCGAAGAAATGAAGATGATATTTGGCTCAACTTATCATGAAAAGGCAATTAAATTACTTCCTGCGATTTTGTTCCATCTTGTCCCGCCAGCTATTGTCGAAGAAAAGCGATTGCAAGAAGAACGACAAAAAGTAGAGGAGGAGCAACGGAAAAGACGAGAGGAATTGGAGCGAAAAGCCAAGGAAGCTAAGGAAGCGGAGGATAAAGCCGCCCGTGAACAAAAAGAAGCAGAGGAACGTGAGCGTGCTGCGGAAGCTGCCGCCGCTGTGGAAGCCCAGGCGTCCGCTACTAATAAGGATGTTCACGATGATAATATTGAACCAGACGCCATGGAAGGTGTCGAACCATCAGCCGATACTACCGGTGCCATAGAGGAGAATACAGCTGCGGCCAATCAAGTACGCTCATTTACCACGATCAGAGGAGAACAGGTCGACATTACAGAGCTCGGCATTGATCCCGATTATCTGGAAGCACTACCCGAAGAGTTCCGCGAAGAAGTCATAGCTCAAACAGTCAGCTCCCGGAGAGCCGAAGCCCGCGAGGCTCCACGAGGCACCGGTGAACAAACAGAGATATTTCAAGAGTTCTTAGACGCTCTTCCGGAAGAGATTCGCGAGGAAATTGTCAGGCAGGAAGATTTAGAGCGACGCCGACGAGACCGAGAAGAAGCTCGACGACGAGCCTCGGCAGCTGGCCAAGCACCTGAAGCACAAGATATGGACCCTGCGAGCATTCTTCTGACATTTCCTCCTGCTCTTCGAGAACAGGTTTTAATGGAACAAGGGCCCGAAATAATTGATTCCCTACCCCCGGATTTAGCAGCTCAAGCACGACGTGTATTCCGCATGGCGCATCCCATTGCATCCGAGGACAGGGTACCTTCCGGGGCTCCCCGTGTCCGGGATACCATTCAGGCAAACAGACCAGCAGATGAAGAAAACAAGCCCCAGAGAAGACCTGTTGTTCAGATGCTAGATAAAGCAGGAGTAGCTACTTTGCTTCGCCTTATGTTCATCAACATGAAGGGGGGTTCTATCGAGAATTCTCTCAAGAACGTATTCAAGGACGTTTGCGAAAACCGACAGAATCGCCTTGAAGTCATCAGCACTCTACTTCAGATCCTGCAGGATGGTTCTACCGATGTGGACGCTGTTGAGCGAAGTTTCACTCATCTTTCCATCAAAGCCAAGCAGCCTAAGGAAAAGGAAAGCAAGACCCAAACTCCACAGGGGCTGAAGCGCACATTCACCAACATCAACAGTCACCACCCACCGCAAACGACCTCGGAGACATCGCCTCTTCTCATTGTTCAGCAATGTCTAGACTTGCTTTGCTACCTCGCAGACCAGAATGTCCATGTACCGTCACTTTTTCTGACCGAACATGAAGTGGTTGTGAACGCTGTCAAACGTAGTCTGAGCCGAAAGGGGAAGGGCAAAGATAACAAAGCCCAGAAATACGCCATCAACTCGCTGATGTCCCTGCTTGATCGTGATCTTGTTATGGAAAGCTCGGCCATAATGGACAGCCTCTCTCAACTGCTAAGCCGCGTTACATTTCCTCTATTGACACTCGATCGAAAACAAAAGGAAGCAACAGAAGCAATCAGGTTATTGGAGGCTGAAACTACGGTTGCAGACGAGGAGTCAGTAGCGGCAGCCAGCACTAATCCGCAAACTCTGTCAGAAAATGACAATGTAGCAATTGTATCAGGGACACAGCCTGATGGCCAAGCGCCGGTCACAGCGGAAAATGCAGAGTCCTCTACACCCCTCAGTCCACCTGATGTCGAGTCAAAAATGCCGACGGCGCTAGAGAAGAAACAAACGGCCTTGAAGAAGATCAAGCAGCTTCATCCACCCGTCATTCCTGACACCAATTTGATGCTTATTATCAAGATATTCGTCGCTCGAGAATGCAGCTCAAAAACATTCAAGGAAACTCTATCTACGATCAAGAATCTCTCGGTTATCCCTGGCGCATTACTTATTTTCGGTCACGAGCTCGCTCGCCAGGCTCAGGTGCTAAGCGAAAAGATTGTTGTACACCTTGATGAGCTACTGCCACACATCCAAAATGCCGATACCGGCACAGAAATCCAGGGTGTTGCACTATCCAAATTCTCGCCAGGTGCCTCTGATCAGAATAAGCTGTTACGTGTGCTTACGGCTCTTGATCATTTATTTGCGCAAAAGAAGCCGGACATGACTGGAGGACCAAGCGTAGAAGAGACTCAGAAACAGGACCTGCTAAGCACACTATACCACAACTCAACATTCAATGCTTTGTGGGAAAAACTTAGTGCGTGTTTGAGCGCGATCCGCCAGCGTGAAAGCCTGTTGAATGTGGCTACCATTTTATTACCTCTAATCGAAGCACTAATGGTGGTGTGCAAGGACAGCGCTCAGGCTGAGGCCGGCACCTCCACCAGCCAAGCATCCAAGGATATGGTGCTCTCAAGTCCGCAGCCCGAGTCCCGTATGGCAGGACTATTCTTCACCTTCACAGAAGACCACAGACGAATTCTCAACGAACTCGTGCGCCATAACCCTTCGCTCATGAAAGGCACATTCTCGCACCTAGTCAAGAATCCAAAGGTCCTCGAGTTCGACAACAAGCGAAATTGGTTCAACCGTAGCGTGCACAACAAGCAACAGGCCAACCATCGGCCATTCCCTACCCTCCAACTGCAAGTCCGCCGCGACCATGTCTTCCACGACTCCTACAAGTCTCTTTCCTTCAAAAACGGAGACGAAATGAAGTTTAGTAAACTCAATATCCGATTCAATGGTGAAGAAGGTGTTGATGCAGGTGGTGTAACAAGGGAATGGTTCCAAGTGCTCACCAGACAAATGTTTGATGCCAATTATGCCTTGTTTGTTCCCGTGTCCAGCGACAGGACGACTTTCCACCCGAATAAGTTGAGCGGCATCAACGACGAACATCTGTACTTCTTCAAATTCATTGGCCGCATTATCGGTAAAGCTCTGTATGAGGGGCGCCTGCTTGATTGCTATTTCAGCCGTGCGGTTTATAAGCGGATCCTTGGAAAACCAGTCTCGGTGAAAGACATGGAATCATTTGATCCCGAATACTACAAGTCTCTCTCCTGGATGCTGAACAACGATATCACTGATATTATCACTGAAACGTTTTCAGTGGAGGATGACGAATTCGGCGTTACCAAGATCTCGGACCTCTGTGAAAACGGCCGTAATATCCCAGTGACGGAAGAGAACAAATATGACTACGTCCGTTTAGTAGTCGAACACAAACTATTGACCTCGGTTAAGGATCAGATGGAGAACTTTTTGAGAGGTAAGGCCGCACTACCCAACTTGCTGTAGGGGGCGAATGCTAACACACTTGCAGGTTTCCATGACATCATCCCCGCTGAACTAATCTCCATCTTCAATGAGCAGGAGCTGGAGTTACTAATATCGGGATTGCCGGATGTTGATATCGATGACTGGAAGAGTAATACCGAGTATCAAAATTATACGCCATCGTCCCCACAGATTCAATGGTTTTGGCGAGCATTGCGATCATTCGACAAGGAAGAAGTTGCCAAGCTTCTACAATTCGTAACAGGAACCAGCAAAGTGCCCCTAAACGGCTTCAAGGAGCTAGAGGGTATGAATGGAATTGCCAGATTCAATATTCATCGCGACTACGGTAACAAGGATCGTCTCCCGAGTTCCCATACTTGTTTCAATCGTAAGTCTCCTCCTTCACTGTCCACGTGTACACAGTCGCTAAAATCAGCATAGAACTTGATTTACCCGAGTACGAGAGCTATGAGACGCTACGTCGCCAGCTCCTTAAGGCTATCACCACTGGTAGCGATTACTTTGGCTTCGCCTAAGAGGCAGGGTGAAATTCGATCAATGACGCTAATTATCGAAGAGACCTTTCATCATTCCGATTCAACCGTGTGTATTTGTACAAAAGAATGAGCATCGGGCGAATTTTGCAGAGTATACGCGGTATACCCATGCGCTGTCTGGTTTTGCATTTCTTATTTGAAGGGTTGCATTGAGTGGCATTGAACCAACCATGTTGGCGGAGTGCAGACCGCCGATCGGCCAGGTTCATTCATAGATGAGCAATGCTGAACTATCTCATAGCCAGAGGCCCGTAGCTACTCCTCAATTGATACGAAATTTATGCGTAAAATGACTACATTAAACGGCGGCGTGAATGACATAGATATTCAATATCTGATATTTATAATCATGTTCATATACAATGCCTCCTCGCGTAAGAAGACAGTTTGAGCCTGCTTAGCTCGAAAGAGACAAAGGGTCCAAACACGCAAGGCCTAAATGTATTTTGTGAGCGATGGTAGTATGCCAGTGTACTATAAAACCAATGGAGTCAGTAATTACTCTTTTCAGCAGTTCTGGTACTCTTGAATCGTGCTCCCGAGATCGGCCTGGGACGTTTCGTGATCGCTCGAGTTGCTAGAAAGGGAAGAAAATGACTCCAGATGTTACTCACGGCTATTCCCGACGGCGGCTCCATGCCATAAATGTAATTTCCCCACCACTGACAATAACAGTTAGCTACTGTCGTCCGCCGCAGAAAGATGAGAGAGGAACGTAATCAAGGAGAGCACTTACGGGCCCGGCTCCCCACCACAGCCAACCAGTCCAGACATCCGTGTTCTCACCCATATACCCTAGCATACCCTGGATCGCGGCAATGCACTGCGAGTTGGAACCACCAGCCGTCTCGCCCAAGATACCCTTTTTGCCGTTGGCCTTTAGCCACTGCGTGGCGGCCTGAAGGCGCTCCTTGCCGATCGTGGACGACACACATGCTGTCGATGTGCCTGACCCATCGGTATCGAGGTACTGGTGCATCTCAAAGACGATTTTGTTGGAGGGGTCCGTCAATTTTCCCATGCTGTCGGACGTGCCGCTGGATACCTATGTCGCTAGTTAATCGGCGTATCCCATATGGCCTACCTCTTTACGGTGCCACGAAGCGGAGGAAGACTGCGGTTGACTCGTTACTTACCCAATGCCACGCACCAGTCCACGAATTCCCCTCGACAAAGATGTACTGCGAGGTAGCGCCAGCAGCTCGGATGGCGTCGATGGCCTTTTGGTTCAGGTTCGCGACGAGCGTGTTGTCCTCGTCGTGGAACTCGTTGTTCGTGTCGAAGATGACCTTGGTGTTGGTAGCGTACCGCTTCGCCATGGTCGACCACCAAGCGCCGAAGCCGTTCACGTCCGTGATGATATTGTTGTAGTATCGCCCGAAATTATGGGGGTCGATGATTGCGTAGGCACCCCTAGAGAGCCACGTCGATCAGTCAACCAGTCTTGCTTGTGTGCCTCGCCGAAATGAGAAGTTGTCAAGACCGTTCGACAAAAAGACTAACCTTCCGGTGATGTACTTGACCATCTGGTCAAGACCAGCAGCGTAAGTCTCATTCACCTTCCCCGTCATCTGGTTGGGGATGAAGCGCTCCCTGCGCCCAGTTTTAGCATTCTATGCGGCCCTGAGATTTTGTATCCGGTTTACTGACATCATGATGGGGACTCTGAATGAGTTCATCCCCTTGCCAATCATCGTCTGGATGGACGAGTCAAGTTAGCGTCGACTCCTTGGATGATGAAAACAAAGAGAAGCTCGCTCACGTTAATGGCATTTTGATCAGGCCAGGTATAATCCTTTCCCAGCTGACCGGGCAAAGCCGTGTTGCCGAACTCGGCGCCAGACTCATTGACGCCGACAAACTGAAACTTGGTCGCTCGCTTGTCCGCGGGCGCGGCGACGGTGCCGGCGATTGAGGCCGCCGTAACGAGGATATCGACGAACTTCATGGTGCCTAGGTGTCACGAGATTGAGAGTGTATCTGGCCACAACACGACGAGCGAAATATCATATCGAGCGTCTTATGGAATCACCCGAGTTTATATACGTTTGATAGATCTACGGAACTATTCTATTAGTCTATTAAGGAGGAAGAAAGCGAATGAGGCGGAGGTCGTAGCTCCGCCTCGCATAAGGGCAGGGAGGTCTATAGTCATGACGAGAAAGCAGTGATCGGCACCATCGACGAGCCTCACCTAGGAACTAGGGACCATGCGGCCGTCGTAGTACCCCGGCAATGCCCCGAACCTGCAGATGGAGGCTTGCGAGACGACGTCGTCCATCCATCGAGTGCCAAGGCGGGTGCTAGTGCTCCAAGAAGGTCACGGAAAGATGTCATATCCCATGGTACAAGACTGCAATACCCCAGTGCGTATACTAGATGAGTGTACTGATTACGTGTCTGCGTCATGCCATCGGTGTGCAGCATCTACATAGTTGGCGTACCTGATGGGCTCCTTCATCTCAAGGGCCGGCCGGGTTGCGCATCGTGAAATTATCAAAACAGATCTTATTTTTCGGAAACGCGTCCCAATATCCCAAGGGGGGCCACAGATCAATGTGCGCATAAGTGACCTCACTTCCGATCTGGCGAACAGCGTTGGACATCAGCATCGCCATCTTGGAGTGGTCTATCGCTTCTTCGAGGGAAGCGGGGGTTCGCGCTCCGCAGATCGTAGCAACCTAGGTAATGAGTTGCATTCCACTCCTCAAAGAAGAATCCCATATATATTGAGGCTCCAATGTCCAGACAAGCAGACAGGCAAATAAGGAATTGACGGGCAGGGATAAATGGGAATAAGGGGCTGTCTGGATCAGGCTCTCTCCGTTGCAGGAAAAAATATGGGGACCACGAGTTCCAGACCCCTGTGAATGAACAGATGCTGGCGGGCCGGCTGACCCGCCAGTGTGTAAGCCCCGGTAAACGCATACATGCACCATGCACGAAGATATGTACATACGTAGGTAGGTAGGTACCTGAGGTTATGTATCTAGCGATTCGATCAGATAAGAGAGGTACATGAGTCGGACCAAGAAGGGAAGCATCAAACATAGACCTCACGACCACCATCGTCGCATATTCCAACAGCAAAATGCAGCCCACGCGGTATCTGCTCAAGGGCCGATCTGTGTGGAAAGGTGAGCATTTCCCACCTATCTGTCCAATTGGACGATGTTTTCTCTTCAAGTTATTTAGAAAGTGTTGCTAATCCATCCTCATCACCCTAAATAGGTCCGCATATCGTCCCGTAAGACTCCTCTCTCTCACCCCCCAGTTCTGTCGAGCCCAGGCGAAGAAAAGAAAGAAGGAAGAAAAGAAAGAAAAACCGAATGAGCAAGGACCAGGCGACAAATTTTCGGAATCGCTAACGCTCTCCTTTTGCTTCCCCCCGTCTACAGTCTAGCCATCACCCGTCCGAAGCCGGGCGAGCGAGTAAGGCCGATCCGGACGCAGGCGCGCGCCGCCACCATCCTGCCCAACTTCGTGGGCCTCAAGTTCCAGGTGTACAACGGCATAGTGTACCACGACGTGACCATCACCGAGGACATGGTCGGGCACAAGCTGGGCGAGTTCTCTCCGTGCGTAGAACACATCCCGCCACCACCCCCTCCTTATTCTCTCCCTCTCTGTCTCTCACCATGCTAACTTAATGGCCGTCCGCTCCCTTGATCGCAGTACGAGAAAACCCTTCGTCTGGTCTCGACCGTCGGGGGCGAGGACATAGACGTAGGCGGAATAGTCCCCGTCTGGGAATCACGATTAGCTCTACGACCGCGGATAGACTAGACGGCTAGATAAGGCAGAGAGGCGAGGAGCCGGAACATACCAAATGACGTTTTAACGGGGACATCTAAAAGAAGAAGCAATACCATAGTACACACGGGGTGGTGCGGTACGGTGGTGACTTAGGTATCTACGTTGTTGAAGTGTTTGTCTGATGTACATGACATTACACGCAACGGAACGGGACGAAACAACCCCTGAAATGTACAACATCACGCATCATCAAAGACCATCACCAAAAATGAATAGAAAATGATCAATCAATTCGTGCCTGTTAGTTTTCTTCTTGTATGGTATCGGGACAAGTCCAAAAAGTGCAAATAATAAAGCAACAAAATACTACTGTTTTTTTGGATAGATGGAGGCGATCCGTCAGTTTGGCAATCCCTGCCTTTGACGATTGGTCTCGACCATGCTGTTGATCCTATGTTATGCCAGATGCCCCTATGCCAGTCCTGAACGCCTTGCGCCTATCTAGGCCGCAGCCAAGTAATCCTCTTTTCATTACTGTAAAACGAAACCCTTCCAGTTCCGGGACGTCGCAAAGACCCAGGGGCGGTAAGCGCTGGGAATAGTACCAAGTGTGCCCCCCAGAGATAGTCCGTCTACCGGTAAAATTCGCTACGCTTGACGTTGACGCCGTACTCGCCGACCGCCATCCCGAGGTCCTCCATGGTGAGGACGGTGCGGTTCTGGCTGCCGCCCTGGCCGCCGCCGCCGTAGCCGGCTCTCTGGATGCCCAACGGAGCACCCCGTCCCTGGTCCTTGCCGCCGGCCGGAGCCTGCCCGGGCACCGCGATGCCAACGGCGGCGCCTAGGTTTCCCATGGGGTTGTTCGTGCTCGTGTTCGACGCCCGGATGCGGCTGTACTGGTACGCGTCGGCCGCGACGTCTGCGACAAACTTCTGCACGGCGAGGGCGATCAGGCGCGCGAGCCGCGGGTCCGTGTGTGGCGGCGGGGGGAGACCGGCTTTCGTCATGTAGTAGTTTGTCACGGCCTCTGGGATCTGCGGGCAGCAGGCCGTATTGTTAGATGACGGTGTGTTAAACGCGAGGAAGGGATAGATGTAAGTAAGTGGGGAGTGGGTTGGGGGTGGGGGGCAGAGGCAGCTTACGATGGGGGCGTAGTCATCCATCTTGGACAGAAATTCCTTGAGCGATGTGTCTTTCTTGCTCGCCACCTTGGCTTCTTCCGTCGTCAATAGATGCTCTCCTTCACTCTGGGGTGCCGTCCCTGATGGGACTTGCTCGTTCCCGGTCGGTGCGCTCGCCATTGTGGATGATGCTTTGTGGTGTCTGAGAACGAAGACGCGGGGGGGCAGGGTTACGACGTCTTGACGACGGAGAACGGAGAGAGAGCTTGCTCTCGCGGTGGATGTGAAATTGGATGCCGGTTGGGCGGTCCGGACAGGATTGCGGATCCTCGAGGCGCAAGTCGCGTTGTACGAAGTCCCGGGAATGCGCTGGGACTCGGGGTCATGCAAGTGGCAAAGCGAGGGCTTGCAAAAAGCGATCGCGCCAAGTCACGTTGATTCCAGTGGATTTCTATTTGCGCCAATGGGTGTTTATGATGATCTATGGCTCCCGGGCAAAGTTGATTTGCTAAGGAGTTGTGGTTGATGATGGAAGTCGAGGTGGTGATGACGGCTGGCGAATGAGGTGACGTTGTTGGGCCAAGCGTGGAGAAAGGGTGGCGGGATTAGTCTGATACAAGACGTGGTCTGTGCGCCGCCGAGATGCAGGCCTTGCATCTTGGTAAGGTACCTGATGCTCCAAATTTCTATTGGACAGCGAAATGTATAAAAACTACGAAGTCCCTACTTTGTAACTTTACCTAGTATCTAATTCCGAGTTGACTGAACTATTATGAGATCCCAGCCTACTTCCAACTTCGGATACTAAATATAAGAAAAATAAATATCCATCGGTTGTGAAAGTTGGTTTAACATTCATGCCGCCTCGAAGGCTGAAGCGTTATATCACCTCGCTTTATCATACTAAATCTAAAACGTGTCTCTGAACTTGTCTTATGCATCGTTAATACCATAAATCATATGACAATCATATTGGTGGAACGACACGTGGTCTTGTCTCTGGCCGGAGCCGCAAAGCTACAGCTGCTTCTCGTGGCTCCGTGTCGGCTAACACTACCATGCGAATTACCGTGATGTGCCCCGGCTTATGTTGAGGGACGCGGTTCCACAGGCGGCCCAGCGGTATGATTCTCGTTACCCTGCGGCACTGCTTGTGAGAGGTTCCTGGTTCAAACTCCGGTCAGGCCCGTCCCATCGGATCATCAGCTTTTGCTCTCTTCCAACTTTTAAGTTCTTAGTGTAACAGTTACATATCCAAGCATATTTTGATTCGGACAATCTGAGCCCGATCTTCCGCGGGCATAAGCTATTTTTCTTATCTAGGGCAGTTGTCCGGTTTACAGCGACAATACATCGTGTACCTAGCACATGTAGGTATCTACGCAGAGCAATGACAAGGCAGGTGGGGTACATACCGACTACCTACACTAGATAAGTGCAAAGATTTGGGCCAATTGGCAATGTTTACCAACCAAACTCCCATAGGAAGCTGCCTCATTGGCTGTCAATTCGGCAGTTTCAACAACACAAGAGAGTCTTGGCACACCCTCGAGGTTTGAGATCGGATGTTAAAGTAGATACCTGGTAGTGGCCTGTAACCAAGTAGGTAGCTAACTACATGTACATAAGTCTGGCCCTACGGAGTACCTATAGCATCCACTGAGGGGGATCTTTGGATAAGGGAACCAACTTATAAAGGTTGCATGTAGGCATGATATTGTGCTGATAAGTGGTGGTAAGAGTTTGGCACGCATATCCACCCATCCATCCATGAGCCATGTTTAATGTGATCAAATTGATTATTGGCTTGCGAGAAATAAGAAATCAGCTAAACTGTGAGTAATGTGTCACGCTCTCATCTAAGTATGTTATCTACCAGGGAGAGGGTGTCCTGTACTCCATCTAAGTACTTATATATTTTAGCATGTATGCAAAGTATTAGGTATGTTATTGCTGTCTTAGCTGTCGTGTACTATATCTAAGAACCTACTCAAAATTGATGAGTTTTAAAGAGATCAGCCGGATGTAAAGATGTCTAGTTACTTAATACCTGTCTATCCTGCTAGGTAGTACATGCATATATGTATGTGATTCCTGGTATCACTCAAGTATGGAAGACTTGAACACATGGAGGTACTACCTTACTTGGTTGATGTTGGTGATACGGCTTTCTGTACCTATGTAACCCCCACCTACTCCCATTCATGTTTTCACATGCACGGTACCTAGGCGCCCACGCACTGCATTCAATGTACAAATGCCCCCATTATGGCCCGTCTACATGGTAGTAGGTGGTGTACCAAAGTATACAAAGTACCTTAGGTACATAGAAACAATGAGAGTCATTCTTACAAGCAAAAGGTTTAGTATGGTCTGCCTACATGTACTAGAAGATATGAAATTCAATGGCAACCACTGTTCAGCCCCAACCTATAAAAAAAAAACAGTTCACACTTGCTTTCTTCCGCTCTGTTGCACGCAACATCTTTCTGTGCATTGCCAATCAACTACTTGTACTTGGCGTCAGGTTAACCCATAACGTTGCAGTATCAGCCCACCCAAGTACCTAGACTACAGGTACTGCACCCCGCGGTTTGCCACCGATCTGTGCCGATTGGACTGTTTCTCGGGTGCTGCTGTGAGACAGCTCGATTTTTTTTTCTTCTCTCCCTCGCTCCCTCGCCTGTCCTTGCGCCCTCGACCAACTAGAGGCCAAGCAGCAGCGCTTCTTGTGGCAGGTTTGCGCCGTCCACGATTGGGCTTATAAGTCAACATCAATTCCCACCATCTCGCAGACCTCCCCCCTCCCTCTTGGTCACAATGGGCGACATGGCGAACGAGATCAAATTGCTCTCGGGGAACAGCCACCCGGTGTTGGCCAAACTGGTCGCTGACCGGTAAGTCTGGCAGACGAGATGAAACATGTCATCGCCCTTCTATTCTTCCTCTACCCCCCGTCCCGGCGAAACCCGTCTCTTCTCCCTTGTGCGACGCCGGGTGCGGCTATTGAGGGGCTTATCTAATCCAACCACCTCCGACCCAAGCCCAGCCTTCCATAGTGTAAAAAGATCAACAGTAACTGACCAGAGCTCCTGTAAAACAGTCTGGGCATCGAGATCGCAAAGACTCTGAGCCTCAACTATTCCAATCAAGAGACCAGCGTGACGATCGGCGAATCGGTTCGCGACGAAGATGGTACAACACCCTCTGAATCCGTATAAAAAAGTTATCCTATAAAATTCTGTAAACCAGCCCTTCTGGGACAAATCTACTCTAACAGCACCATGTCTCTTCAGTCTTCATCCTCCAGTCCACCGCCCCGGGCGACATCAATGACGGCCTCATGGAGCTTCTCATCATGATCCATGCCTGCCGAACCGCCTCCGCGCGGCGCATTACCGTCGTCTGCCCCAACTTCCCGTATGCGCGCCAGGACAAGAAGGACAAGAGCCGCGCCCCCATATCCGCCAAGCTCATCGCGAACATGCTGCAAACCGCCGGCTGCAACCACGTCATCACCATGGACTTGCATGCCTCTCAGATCCAGGGCTTCTTCAACGTCCCCGTAGATAACCTCTATGCCGAGCCTAGTGTGCTGCGTTGGATTCGTGAGAACCGGGGCACCGAGGACGTCGTCATCGTCAGCCCCGATGCCGGCGGCGCCAAACGGTGAGTTGGCCATTCTGACCAACTGCGTCGCGATCGTCGCAAAAAGCTAATCCCGTTCATTCGCAGCGCCACCGCCATCGCCGATCGCCTAGACCGGGGCTTCGCCCTCATCCACAAGGAGCGCCCCCGACCCAACGTCGTCGGGCGCATGGTGCTCGTCGGAGACGTCGTGGACAAGGTCGCCATCCTCGTCGACGACATGGCGGACACCTGCGGGACGCTGGCCAAGGCCGCCCAGACCGTCAAGGACCACGGCGCCCGCGAGGTCATCGCCATCGTCACCCACGGCATCCTGAGCGGCAACGCCATCAACATCCTCAACGAGAGCTGCCTGAGCCAGATCGTCGTCACCAACACCGTCCCCCTCGGCGACAAGGTGGAGCGCTGCAACAAGCTGCGCGTCATCGACGTGAGCCCCACAGTCGCAGAGGCTATCCGACGAACACACAACGGAGAGAGTGTCAGGTAATAACCACATCCCCCCCCCCCCTTTTCCTCACTCGTCAACGTCTCGACTAACGACGCCGCAGTTTCCTGTTTAACCATGCTCCCGCCTAGCGAACATGGGTCATATGTGGGCGATTAGCTCGGGGGCCAGGCAGAGGGGAAACGTAAATAAATAAAAATTTGGTGTGGAGTGCGAAATGTCACCGCGGTAGAGATGGCCTTTGGCAGCCTTCTCCAGGATCTAATTGGCGTTAATGGTACATGGGAACTCTTTTTTCTGCATCGGGCGTCGTAATGGCGTCACAGCATATAGACGACACAAACACGTGGAGGTTTTTTTTTTCTTTTTTCTCTTGAAGATTCTGATCAATCGTCTTGCGTGGACAGGTGTATCTATAAGAGGCTGTTGGGTGGTAGGCAGTGCCATGTTGCATGAGCGTCATTCGTATTGGGCGTACAAACGGAAATTTGATAGACGAGATCATGCACGAGAGTTCAACTTGGCTGTGAAAATCTTTGGCACATCACCGAACTAGACCGCAATCTCGAGAGGATCACACAGCAATACAATATACAAATTGCCGAACAAAAGTGGAAATGCTGTACTTGGGAATCTTCGTATCGTTTCATTTTTTGGTGGCCTCTGGGGAATACACTATAGCCACTGGCCTATCTGAAGCCACTCATGACCATCCCGTAATGCCTGTCATAGCCATGATTTTCATGCCGAAATGCAATAACCGAGGGACACCGACCGAACGCCTGGAAGCATCTACTTGCGCAATGAGCTTGCCCTTCTCTTGCGGGCATCAGCCTTGGAGGAGCGTGTCTCGGCGACACGCTTAGCCAGGAGCTGGGCGTACTCGTTCTGTAATAAGCAGATTAGTAGGTTAATCGGGGAATCGGGTAGTTTGCGGGGCTCGAAAACGTACGGCCTCATCCTTGACCTTCTCAGCCTGGCGGCGCTTGAGCGCAATGCGGTGGCGCTTGTGCTGGAGACGTTGGGGGGTGACCAGTCTCTGGATACGGGGAGCCTTGGTGTAAGGCTTCTTGCCCTCGCCCTTGGGCTGAACCTCACGTCGGATAACGTACTTGCGGACCTACTTGGCGTAGAGGGAAAACCCAAACATATTAGCCATCCCGTGTTCCCATGTTTCAAGTGTGGTTTTTTTCCTCTCAGACTCTACATCGGTGGTTACGCTGCTAAGGATTCTTCTCTCTCATCCCGCAGAAGCAACGACCGAGTAGGTGATGACGAGTATTGTCGTTCTACTTACATCGTCATCCTTGCTGAGGCCGAAGAAGCGGCGAATCTTGGTGGCGCGCTTGGGACCGAGGCGCTTGGGGTGGACGACGTCGGTCAGGCCGGGGATCTCGTTGTCGCCCTGCTTGGCGATGGAGAGGGCGAGGACAGCGAGGTCCATGCCAACGATGCAACCGCGGACGGACTTTCGCTTGCGCTCGCCGGTGCGGCGGGGTCGGTAGCAAGAGTGGCCTTCGGAGAGTAGGAGTCGGACACGGGTAGGGTGCAGGACACCCTGCTTCATGGGGAAACCCTGCTTGTCGTTTCCGCCGGTAATGCGGAAGATGTAGCCCTTGAACTCATCGCCGAGGTTGTCACCGGGGACTTCCTGGCCCATCTGACAGCACCAGCACGTTAGCAACCCGAACTCATATCGTATCGATGTAGCGTCTTTTTTTAGTGTCTCTTTGATGTTCTTCAAGGTCGAGATGGCCGAGGTGGTTGAGATGGATGGTCGAGCAAGGCCAGCTAATGACAGACTTGCGAGGCTTGCTGGCGAAGGACCGTCCGTGTATTATCTCGCCGTTGCCTGGCATCGGGAAGAGGATATCGGAAAGAGGACACCGGGAAGAGGACATCGAGAAGAGGCGGCCGAGAGAGAGGAAAAGGCCGGACGCAAAACGTACTTTCTTCTCCATGAAGTCGCGGAGCTTACGCTCATCTTCGATCTCGATCAGCTTCTGGCTGCCATTGGCAGGGTAGGAGATGTTCAGCTTCATCTCGGCGGTGGGTGTTGGCGATCGACTTGGGCGGACGTGGGTTGAGAGAGGAAGTCAAATCGTGACCGAGAAACTGCCAGAGACAAATCGAGGGTTGTATGTGGCTTCGATTTTGTCGCTAATCCTAATTTTTCTCTGGGTCCTGCGCAAAAAAGGTGGGCTAGACGCTAGGGCAAGCGAGAGCGCACTAGCCACTTACCCTCTTATCTCTTATCAGGGAGATATAGAGGTATCCACCCACGATGTATTAGTAGGTACCTGCCTCCTAGTATTATCATACACGAGGGCTTCGTCGTCCCTCGTTTGCGCTTCCAAGTTTGTAATTACGAAGTACTGAGCTACCTATCTTATAAATAATCTCATCACCTCTTTATGCCCACGCACAGTTCACAGCTACTCAAGTAGCATAACATGTCGTCCTCTGTAGCCCTTCATGTACGGACAGCGGTTGCTGAAGCTCCTTCGCCCAATCCCTTGCCCCAGCTTGTGCAGACGCCCTCTGGCTTAGCCATTCTCGAGCTGCAAGGTACTATCAACTTACCGGCGTTGGATGAAAATGGCGGCGAGGCCGGTGATCAGGATATTCATATTGGCCGTCTCTCATTCCCGGATTTTGATCCGGAAGCGCAAGATGCCGCGTGGATGGGGCGAGTTCACCTATACGTGGGACACCACCAAAGGCTCACGGGAGAAATGAAGAAACTACCAAAAGCTATAGCCATCATCCGAAAGAGATCTCGATCCGGACCAGATGTGGAAATGACCGATTCAGCTTCCGAAAATACGAAGGAAGATCTAGAGCTCGTTGAGATCGTCAAGTATAAGCTGATGTTCTCGCATCGCCCTGAGCCTGTTGGAGGCGTTTGAAAGAGATGTTTGCCGTCAGGAGGCCGATGCAGACACTACCGCAACAGCCCAGCATTGCTTCGAAATTGCGGATTGCAGACGTCACTTTCGCGACCATGCCATGCGTAACGACCATTTTCTATGCGGAGCATCGTCGCTTGGGAGCTACTCAACGACTGGCCTTGTTTAGTCTCCGAGGACACGGTGACGTGCTTAGGCCCTCACGTACTTAACCCTCCAGCGTACCCTTGACGCGTCTCGGAGCCGAGAGACAATATGACTCTTCGTGGACAGCAAAGCTAAGGCTACACTATGATACTCGGATTCATCATGTTAGTTCTGTGGCTACATAGACTGGTCGCCCAATGTACCTGGACAGTGCTGCAGCTCCGCCCGCGACTGTAATAAAATAATCGACCATCGATTTGGATCCTCGCATGGTACAGAAAAGACCCACGCTCCGTGAGCTCTCAGGCGTCCGGGGAAGAGTGGGTCACGGAGATCCTAATGGAGGTCTTACGTGTTTCGAGATGCGATATCTTCCTATATCACTAGCACGCCACAATCCCTACTTTGACGCCTACTGACGATTTGTGGGATTTACCGAGGTGGCCTGCTCTTGATGTTTCGGGGATTTTAACCTTACTATAGCCTTCTCCTTATCTGCATGGGACATGCAGTATTAAGGGAACGGAAGCGTCGCAAAATATACTTGACTGGTGAGAATACCGCTCAACCGACTGTAGTACTATTGGCGTAGAAGATAAATAAACTGTCGGGTATTCAGTAAAATTTTCGGTTAAGACGGCCGACTGATTGTTTAAAAAAACCCCTAGTCAATCGGTTTCGAGCGTTAGATAAGTTCTCTTACCCACAGCGATGCTCACGAGATCCCTTGCCTTACTTCAATCCAAGTTGCAAATGTTTACATACATTGGTGAGAGCTGGATGTCCTGTTTTGACACTCTTCATTTACTCTGTGAAGATCATCATTGGTCCTAATCGTAGACTACTGCTCGGACTTTTCGATTTTCATTTGCCTACCTATATAGCCAACCGCATTGGGCAGACAAGAACGAGTATCTTGGCGGTATAGTCGAGAGGCTTTACACGGGCCACTTTTTACCTTGTTATCGTCGAACAAACTTCCCTTCTGCCCTCGCCGCCGGCGAGTATCGGGATGTTTTAAGAGGGCGTAATAAGTGAAGGTACGATTACCTAAGTGGCTACCTTACTCACGATTGCTCCAATTCCGTGAAATTGATATTGCACGGAAGATACGAAGAAACAGCGTTTGTATGGACTCTCTCCCCATAGTAGACTGTTGGGTTCTCTGCTCTGTCCCTTCTCGACATCAATATCCACTACCAATTGCAAACAATATCGGATATAACAAGACCAACGTATACCGGACGGATTTATTTTGCGTGGCCCCGAGACGAACAAGCTTCCATTAGACGAGAATGCATCATCTTTGTGTACAAAATTACAGTGTAGAGTAGTAGAGCTCGAAACGTGATTGATCCGCCCCGCCTAACTGTTCCGTTCATTCAAATCCACTTTCCGTTACCTTCGATGATGATGATGGACACTTTTTCCCACCCACCGTTCTTTCGTACAAGACCAAATCCCAAATTGTACCGCCGAAAACGCCAGTCGTGCCTTTTACAAGCTGTGACCTTGATGATGATGATGATGATGATGATGAAAATCGATACTGATGGCACGAGTCCGCACACGATTCAATGCGTAGATGAACTTCGTGAATCATTTGTATCGAGGAAGCTTCTAGCACTCCCTCTCTCTCTCTCTCTCTCGAGGAAAAAAGCCGAGCCTAGACCCTCGCCGTCTCGTACTCGTATGGGCTCGTACTAGAGTGCTTTGTGGGCGCCGATGAGGCTCTACTCCTCTCTATACAGGTAGCTTGAATTTCTTGCCCTTCATGACCTTGGTGTAGTAGATCCAGAAGAAGTCCGAGTACAGGATGGTCTGAATGATGCCGGCTACAATGGCGATCCAATCGACCTTAAGCTTTGGCTCGGTCATGTAGCGGTAGATCCAGTTGGGGATGTAGAGCCCACGGTAGATGCCCAGAGCGAACAGGTAGTGCGTCGTGATGGTCTCGGCCTCGCCTGTGCGCTGCAACATGAACAGCTGCGGTAGGATGGCCACCGACTCCAGCCAGATCGAGAAGGCCCACAGGATCTCGGACAGCGTGTATTGGTAGGGTACGAGGACAGCGAGCACCGCGGCACCGCCTAGTAAATACTGCACGCGGAATATGTCGAGATGCGGGTCGTGCGTCGGCTTGTACTTGGTGGTCATCAGATAGACGATGAATCCCTGTGAGCTGATAAAGAGGATCTTGAAGATGATGTTGTAAATGCTCTCGGTGATGAAAAGATCTGTTTGAGGTCATGATCGGTTAGCCGATTACGCAGTGTTCATCTTGGATTATACCAGGCGAGCAAAGTATCGAAAAGGGCCGTACCCAGGTAGCGAGTTACGTAGACTATGAGGTACAAGGCTTGCGATTTGAAAGATATGCCGGTGCAGCCCTGGAGTTCTTGTGAGTTATCGCAGCTTGCCGGATTCCGATCGGCACAGAGGAACAAACATTGAGCTCGGTCATCTTATGAAGCAGGATTAAAATCGACGCGAAATGGGAGAAATCCCCTAGGGACAGCAAATAATTTAGTCAGCGATCCAGAGGACCCTACGAGTGGTAGAGTACGCACCCAGGATTCGAAATAAGTTGAGTGCCATGATGTGATTCGGTGAGGGGGAGCGAAGCTCCCGGCAGCGGCTTTCTCGACACGATGCGCCAACGCACTTTTTGAAGACAGATCGTCAATCAAGAGAGGATGTTGGGGGACAGGATGGTCGGATATCGTTGTTTGCCGCGAAGACCTCGCATTCAGGTGGTTGTACGGAGTACAGATGTTGAAAAATCGAACCCAGAAAAAAATGAATCGGGAAAAGTCGAGATGTTGGTCCATTTGAAAGGACAGCAATGCACCTAGACAACCTTGAAGACACGCGATGGGCCTGTGATTGGATGCATTCCTGTGCTCTAACCTAAGTAGGTACTTAAGTTAGGCCTAACTACCTAGGTAGCTCCAGCTGTTCGTTCTTGTTTGGGATCGGAGCTGAGCTGAGAGGTGGCCCGTGCTCATTTGTTCGCTCGCTTGTTCGCTGCGTAATTGCCCCGGCTCGGCATACAGTAAATTTAGTTTACGCTAAGGTATCCAACTATGCCGATTCAGGAAAGCTAGATTGACGTTCAGATGATGTCAATGGCCTAGACTGCCTGCGTTGCCAAGCCTCGGTACCCAAGTGGTAGTGTACCTAGGTAACTTCTATAATTCGCTCTCTTGCGTATTACAAAGCTGCCTACAAAGCAATGAGGTGCACGATGCCTACTCGGCGCCACACGTACCTGATTGTAGAACCTTCGATTCGATAGAAAAGTTGTCGTACTACTAACATGATTGTTTCACTGGGCTGAAAATACGTAGGGTTGTTCAATGTTCTCTCTGTTCTAATACCTTCGCATTTGTCTGTCTGCGCTATCACGAGATACTGATAGTATTGCTCTTCTTCATTGGTCTCCTACTCAAGAGCACTCAACAAATCCGATAGAAC
The DNA here is from genome assembly GCA_022578855.1 of Nemania serpens. Classification (NCBI taxonomy): domain Eukaryota; kingdom Fungi; phylum Ascomycota; class Sordariomycetes; order Xylariales; family Xylariaceae; genus Nemania; species Nemania serpens. The sequence continues at coordinate 559,667 of MU396683.1, read as the reverse complement.
CTCCGCTATCTTCTCCAAAGTCCCCCGGACCTGACCCAGCGCTCACGAGAGATAGAACGAGAAGACTTTGTAAATCAAGACCCAAATGGTTCCCATCACCTTGACCCATCATGGCGATTCCCATACATATGACATGCCGCCCGATGCGACCGTGATCGACCTGGCCAACAAGATCCAAGATGCCCTGCACATCCCCGTCGACAACCAGAAGCTCATGGTAGCCAAGCTGGGGATGCTCAAGGCCCCCTTCGCCCCCCGCCCCGTCGCCGACCTGCAGAATAAGAAGATCGCCCTCCTCGGCACCTCGAGCGCCGAAATCGCCTCCCTACAAGCCGCGTCCGAGAAAGCCGCGGCCCGGGAAGCCCACCTCGCCTCGGCGCGCCGGAACGCCCCGAAGGCCTTCTCGCGGCGCGACCCGTTGCGCGCCCAGGAAGAGAGCCAGTACACGTTCATGGCCCTCCGGCCGCTCCCGAACCTCCCGCGGCCGGAGCGCTCGCTCGCCTTCCTCGAGCGGCTCAAGGCGGACCCGGGCATCCGCGCCGCGATGCGCGCCCACAAGTTCGCCGTCGGCCTGCTGACGGAGATGGACCCGCTCTCCTACACCGAGTCCAGCCACGAGGGCACGACGCGCATCCTGGGCCTGAACCGCAACCGCGGCGAGGTCATCGAGCTGCGCCTGCGCACCGACGCCTACGACGGCTACCGCGACTACAAGACCATCCGCAACACGCTCTGCCACGAGCTCGCGCACAACGTGCACGGGCCGCACGACCGGAACTTCTGGGACCTGTGCCACCAGATCGAGCGCGAGGTCGCGAGGGCCGATTGGAAGAGCGGCGGGCACAGCGTTGGCGAGAGCGAGTCCTACGAGCCCAGCGAGGAGGTCGCGTATGATCATGGAGGCTGGACTGGAGGTGAGTTCGTGCTTGGTGGTGGCGGCGGTGGTGGTTCGTCGCGTGAGGGTGCGAATGCGGCGCCTGGCACGACGCTCAGCAGACGCGAGATCATGGCAAAAGCTGCCGAGGAGAGGATGAAGAGGCAGAAGCGGGCGCAGGGCGATCCGCCTGGAGATACATCTGCGCCGGAAAGTTCTTGACTGCCCTGTCTATTTACCTACATTGTTCCTGCCTTGGGTTTGGTTGGGCTTGGTTGATTTCTTATCTCTGCGACGGCATTTACAACTTATACCCCCTATCTCCCTCTGTACTTGATGGAACCTCCACAATTTGTATATAATCGAAGAGCTTGATAGAAAGGTTTGTGAGATCACATGTTTGTTGAAGTTATCTCCTGGTGGTGAATCGACACAGAACGGCTCAACCACATATTAAAGCTACAACGTATTCCTCGAGGGTATCTCAAACTGAGGGCCACGCACCACCGTATATCAACAGTGAGATGGCCTGAAGCGCCACCTGGCAAACGAATAGGCATGTATATATATACACAGACAGGCAAATGAATAGTTGCCATCACTCGACCGCCCGTCTCCTCGTAGGCGTGTCGTTGTTGAACCGCTCTCTGTTCCTCGCCCTCTTCTGCTTCAGGGCCGACCACTCCATCTTCCACGTATCGATACTCTCGCGAAGCTCTTGGTCTGCGTCTTGCGGCACGTAGCTCAGGCACTGCACCTCGATGGCCTTGAGCTGGATTTGCAGATTTAAAAGTTCTGCGTCGCTCTCCTTTTGATCGCGCTCGCTGTCGTACGTGGTTAGTGTGCGTGTTTGATAGATACTTAGATAAGAGGTTGGGATATCTAGCTGGGGTTGCGGGATGGAAAAAGACCGCACTGACCTGTTTCGGAGCTGTTCCTCTAGGTGGATAATGCGCTGCGCTGCGCGTTCTAGCCGTGTGATCAGCAGCGCGTGGATGTGCTGCGACAAGTTAGTAAGATGTGCTGATAGAATCGATGAGGATGAGGGGGGGAAGGGGCTGGGCTAGCTTGCTTCTGTCTCTTCTTGTCGATCGCGGAGGTTTGAGATGACGACTTCCAAGCTTTTGTATAGGCCTTGCGCCTGGGCTGCCATCTGCTCGGCCTGTGTTGCTGTCATCTTCGAGGCGCGGGGTTTGGCCTTCGCACCGGCTTGGCGGTCTGCTCTCGTCTTGGCCGACGGAGATGGTCGGATGAGCGAGGCAAGACTGGACACGTTAGATGGCAGATCTGGGTGTGATGACGCCAAATCATGGCTGCCCCCATCTTGGCCGTCATCTGCTGAGCTTAGGGATTGTCGCCGAGCGGGCCGAAGACCACCAGTAGTCCCGGACGAATAGTCAGGGGTAGAAAGGACGTGCTCCAGCTCATCAACCTTGGCGTGCAGGATGTCAATACTCTCGTCCTGGACACGATGCTGTCGTCGACTCAGCCGCGCGGCGAGGTCATTCAGGCGCTGCACTAATGCGGCTCTGCTGTCCTGGGCGATGTCCTCGTGGTCCTCGTTATCTGGACCCGGATTGTCCGACTCCGATTGTGGATATAACGGAGAGGACGGAGCCAGAGTAGGAGGCGAGAACGGGCGGCGTAGCGGCGAAAGTGGAGACAGTCCCAGGGAGGAGAGGCTCAGGGACGGAGAAGCGGGCGGAGACAGGGACGGCAGCTTGTCATCGTCGCCGTCATCGTCGCTGTCATCTCGGCGACGCGGACGATATGATGGCCCTGAGCGAAGCCGCCGGTGTTGTGATGGCGGCGTGCGCGGTGCCGGGTAGCCGTGCTCGCCGTCGGACTCTTCTGCGTCGGCCATGGGAAAACGGCGCCAGGGAAAGCCCCAAAATCACATGAAAGAGAATACCTACCCTATGTCTCTACCTACATGTAGGGTACCGTCTTATCTACCGTTGCAGGTACCGGAACCTAACGAGACGAGATCCGAGGTATTTGACTGGACGGTCAGCAGTGTACGCGCACCTAAGCCGGACACTGTAGAATAGGTACCTCCAGTACATAAGGTAAGTACTCAAGGTATCCGACCTAAACTTATTTGAAGCTACTAGGTACCTAAGGTACATGTAGCTTGTGGCTTGACATCAACGTGGGGTAACTCTTTTCCTATTCGCTCCTTTTTCCCCGAGCTTGGATACCTGGAGCTTGAATACATGTATTTCCGCATCTGGAATACTTAGGTTTGATCAGCGATTTGGAAGACTTGCAGACTTGAAATAGTTTACGTACTAGGAAAAGTAAGAAAGAATGAAAAGAAAAAGGGATATATACCTAGACTTTGACGGATGGCTTCAATAAGCACCCTAGTACCTACACCAGGTTGTTCGAAATATAAGAGATAGGTTGCGCCGCACATGAGAGCCATGCCTAGAATGACTGGGTATGTACAAAGCACAGCATATTTCATATGTTTTTTAGAGCAGCCTGCCAAGGACGAGCGAACAAACTTGGCGGCGATATAAGTATATACAAGTTGTCCTCGGCTGGTCGACTCCTTTGGTCGCCGAGAAACTTATACATGCGCACCAAGCAATGACGAGACAACTCAATTTATGTTATTACTGCCCTAGCTGTGTTGCAGCTATATACCGCATCTACTCTCTCTTCCGTCGTCAATAAAATACCGCAGTCGGTCAGAAACGCCCCCTCTTGGCCAGTTTGGCCCGTGAAACTGGCCTGTTATACGCCACCAGCTACGACGACACGAGAGGGTGCAGTCAGTAGATGTCAGATGATGAACTGGCTATGTAACCGAACCTCAACTTTGTACGTTGCTGTACATACCTACTACATGCATGGAGATGTGTTCAAGTACTGAAGTATACTACTACTTGTAAGTACACATGTTCAAATGCACAGTGTCGTAGTTACAGTACAGGATAGAACCTTGTAAACTGCCACTGCGGCACCTACAACAGCTGTGGCGAGGGTTACCAGAAATCCCCCAACTTCCTTCCGGTGATCCGTCCAGTAGCGTCGTCTTACTATTTGCACACTGTCCTCGGCTATGATGGCACGCATTCGGCAAAGTCGCAAAGCAATAGGTACTTCGTATGGGGGAAGCTCTTGCTGTGATTGCTGTGGGGGGGACAGCACTGACAGCACAGCACAGTAGCGCGCGGTGCGCTAAGAGGAAGCTAGCCCAAGACCACCGAGCCAATCCCGGCCCATTCTCAATTCGCATTTCCTAGGTACCAGGTACGTACAGCTTTTCCTTCTATCCTACATGTAGCTCGAGTCTATAGGTAACTAAAGGTACCGTACCGAGCAGGCAGGTCGATCCGCCGCCGCCTGTCAAGTCTTGGTCCTCGTCACACGATCGCGAGTCATCCTTCGAGCTCTTTCACCTCTTCACCTACTGGGTACCTACTAGCTATCTACTTAGGTAGTAGTCTGAGTCTTCCGCAAGAGCTTGAATTGACCTGTCCATTTCCATATTCTCGTCCCTGACGCCCTTTCTTCGACCTCTCCTCTTTGCTCTTCGCCCTTCCGCCACTCTGCTCGTCATCTCCTCATCTCCTCATCCTTGTCCTGTACTATTACTAGGTAGTCTACGCCACTGATACCGATACCTACTTCGTACCCTTCGGTACAGTACCTGGTTCACGGAGAGAGCTAACCTACGGTGCTGTACCTATACATCGTCCCTAGTATACAGTACCGTACTCCGTACTGTATATAGCATTATACCTACCTACCTACCTACCTAGCTCCAGCGTCATCGCCTCGACCTTGACCGCGGGGTTCCGTTCCCGTGGCCAACCAACACCGGCTCACCTCTCTCTCATCTCGCTCCGCGTCCTCTGACTCCAGCTCCATGGCCCGTAGAGTTATTCGAGTAAATCGTTGAAACCCCTTCCCCCCCCAGCCCGGGGACTCGGGAGAGACAGTCCATCCTCGTTTATCTGCCGTCAATCGTGTTGTTCTAGGTCACGATGTCGTGGAAGGCCTCGGAGAGGCTGATGGACACCATCCGTCACTATGCCAACTTTCCCGCCACCGGAGTGAGTCTGAGGCAGATGGTGCAGTTTGGCGAAAGACCATCAGTCGGTATGATTGATTCCTCAGCTCTTCTTTCATGACACCGTCATCTACGGGGCGCGGTCTAACCGTCTCTTTCGCATCAACAGGGACCTTATTCCGCGCCTCCCAATTCCTCGCCGAAGAGTTACCCATTCGCCTCGCGCATCGCGTGGAAGAGCTCACGAACTTACCCGACGGCCTCAACGAGATGCCGTCGGTCAGGAAGGTCCAAGACTGGTATGCGCAGTCGTTTGAGGTCCGTAGCTCCGCAATCCGGAAGGTATGCTCTGTGACTCATACTGACTCGCGCCACCTCACAGGAGATCACCGGCTTACCGCGGCCCAACCTGGAGCGGAATGTACGAGACCGGCTCCTCAACCCTGGGAAGTTCCAAAATGGCAGAGGCACTATGCTCTCCGAAGCGATACCGAACCCCAGCATTCGCGAAGGGCAATACGCCTCCTCGCCCGTAGCACACAACGGGTTGAACAACGCCAAAAAGGGCCAAGGAGCCAGGAGATATTTCGCCATGGTCGACGACATTGGCGATTGGCCGCCTGAACTCCAAGCCTACAACTCGAAATTTGCCCAGTGCTTGCATAAAATCAAGAGGCGGCATGATGGTGTGGTCACGACCATGGCCCAGGGTATCTTAGAGTATAAGCGCAAACGACAGCGGATGCAGATTGACAATAACATTCAGTCGTTCCTTGATCGTTTTTACATGTCTCGCATCGGAATACGGATGCTTATAGGCCAGCACATTGCTCTAACAGACCAGAGCCACCATCGGGATCCTACATATGTCGGTATCATCTGCACGAAGACCAACGTACACGACCTCGCCCAGGAAGCTATCGAGAACGCTCGGTTCGTCTGTGAGGATCACTACGGGCTCTTTGAAGCTCCCAAAGTTCAATTGGTCTGCAACCCAGAACTGAACTTTATGTATGTTCCGGGGCACCTTTCACATATGCTATTCGAAACCTTGAAGAATTCATTAAGAGCAGTGGTCGAGGCCCACGGACAGGACAAACAAGATTTTCCCGTCACAAAGGTCATAGTCGCTGAGGGCCGGGAAGATATCACCATTAAAATTAGCGACGAAGGCGGTGGTATTCCTCGGAGTGCTATACCACTCGTGTGGACGTATATGTATACTACTGTGGACCGGACCCCCAGCCTGGATCCGGACTTCGATAAGAGCGATTTTAAAGCCCCCATGGCGGGTTTTGGGTATGGGTTACCTATCTCGAGACTTTATGCTCGTTATTTCGGTGGCGATTTGAAGCTCATTAGCATGGAAGGGTAAGTCGGGTTACGTTCACGATCTCTACATTTTCTAGGCCCCGGGTTTACTGACACTTTGACCCCACCACATCAGATACGGCACAGACGTCTATCTGCATCTGAACCGCCTCTCAAGCTCTTCTGAGCCGTTGCAATAGCAATTAGCAGTCATGAGGGATGGATTATCCCGAGGATTGGCGATGCCCTTAAGAACGATGCAGAAACGACTCAAGCTTCTCGAGATATCGGAACGCAAGCAAGTTGGCGACGCCGAATCCATGATCTCCCAGGAGCGCGGCCGGTTGATATGGGACGATACCGGTGGCGAGCTATAAAAATGGAAGAAAAAAACGACCGCTCGACGAAGCCCCACCACACACACACACACACACACACACATAAATGGGCCCCCGCGGAGAACAATTCCAAGCCTAGCGAAATTATCTACATCACGAAAGAGCGAAGAAAGAAGGAGAATTCATAGGTAATGAGCAGGCCGAAGGAGGGGGATGGTTTATGTGTACGAAAACAAGAAACCGCCCCGACAGCAGAAGAAAAATGACACAACCGAGTTTGGCATAACAGGATTCGAGGAAGAACTACCCACCCATCCATCCATTGAATCCGTTCCCCTGTCCGTGTTCTTGGCTTTATTCGATTTTTGAAAGGGACGCGACTTTTTCTTCTTCTTTGGCGCAAGAACTTGGGAAAGAATTCTTATGGATGGGGAGAACGGGAGGCGAATGGAATGGATTGGGTTGGAATGGGATAGGCCCATAGTGCCTGTTATTATTGCCATCATCATCATCATCGAATATCCATCACCAATCAATTACCAGCGAGCATTGATCATCGATCCTCGATTCTCGGACATGGAGTATCTATCTAGCACATAACCTAGTTGGTAAATAAACAGATGGACATAGTGTACAATCTCGTTTCTCGCTTGGTGTGGCTTCTCTTTCCTTGGCGTCTATTTTATTCTTTTCAAGTTTTGATCGATTGAGGCGTGGTACAATAATCACAGTAGAGATAACACAAGTATGAAAAGCTATCTTGTTTCGAATATCCATGGGAAAAAATCTTGTTTTGATTTACATTATGGTACCTCATGTAATGAGGATTTCGTCCCAGCTGATATATACAATTGTTGGCGATGAGACGGGACAGGTATAGATAGCTAGCTGCCTAGTATGTACAATGCGCCCAATGTTACACACCTTGCGTATATCTGCACGTAGGCAAGTACTTAAGATGTATATAGATATTATATGGTAATGATATAACGGAGCGATGCAAGTAAGTCCCTCGGTCTCGCCGCATCAAGCTTGCTTGCTTGGACATGGATGCGAGGTGGATATGCACAATGTGCGAGTGAGTAGTAGGACGGACAGATAAGATGCAGATGAATGAACGGATGAATGAATGAGAATGAGAATGGGAATGATGGACACGAGTCCCCCAAAAAGATCCCAAACCTCGTCGACAATTTTACAGTATGCACGCCAATCCCAATGCCAATGTTGCCCACTCTTACAATACACATCTCATCTCTACCTGACCCCCCTTTTTAAACCGCGGTATCAGATTAGGGGAACTACGCCTTGTACATGAGGTCTAGGAAGCCCGTCGCCAGATCGACGACGACGGCCTTGTTCGGCAGGGACCCGGCCACGCCGTACAGGGCCGCGGCGTCGCCGGTCGCTTTCCCCTTGGGTCCCTTGCCCTCGACGGCGCGGACGCGCTCCTTCTCGCGCTCGGCCTCGATGACGGCCTCGAGATCGGCGGCGAGACGCTCCCAGACCTTTGTGATGGGCATCGTGACGGCGATGTGCATGGCGGGCGGGTTCTGCAGGGCGTTGAGGTGCCACCCCTTGGCGGACATGCCGTCGGCGATGTCGTAGATGTTCAGGTTGCGCGTCGTGAAGGCGACGACGGAGACGAGGGGCCGACCGATGATGTCGAGTTCCGCGGCCAGCACGGGGGACTGTGTGATGTGTTCTGCGATCTTCTTGGCGCAGCCGACGATCTTGACGCATGCGTCCACGTACCCGGCCTCGCCCACCTTCATCATGCTCGCCCAGCATCCCGCGATCAGGGCCCCGGGGCGCGAGCCGGCAATACCCGGCGATGCATATACGCCACCGGACCAGTCGGGTGATACGAAGTACTGGTACGTGCGAAGCTCCTGCGTGCGATAAAGCACGGTCGAGTTGCCCTTGGGCGCGAAACCGTACTTGTGCGTGTCGCAGGAGATAGATGTCACGCCCTTCAGGCGGAAGTCGAACGGCTCCGTCTCGAACCCGGCCCTCTCGAGGAAGGGCACGAGGAAAGAGCCCAGGCAACAGTCTACGTGCAAAGGCAGCCGGCGCTTGAGAGCTAGCTTGGAAAGGGCGGATATGTCGTCCATGATGCCGTGAGGGAAGTTGGGCGCCGAGCCTACGAGCAGGATGGTGTTGGAGTTGATGAGTCGTGATACCCGGTGGATATCTACCTGATGGGTGGGCGCCGGGCACGGCACTAGGTGAATCTTGATCTTGAAGTAATCGCCGGCCTTGCGGAATGCCGTGTGGGCCGTCTCTGGAAGGATCCTATGCCCGAGGATCAGCATGACAATGCTAGCTATCTACGATTTCAAGTCTTGCCGGAAATGGAGTTCACCTACATCTCTGGTTCCGTGACGCCTCGCTCAACGTAGGCCTTTTGTCGTGCGCTGTAGCAGGCCATGAGGATACTCTCGGTACCGCCACTCGTCGACACACCGGCGGCGTTGGGTGGCGCGTGGAACATGGAAAGGACCATAGCGACAACCTCAGCCTCCATCTTACGAACGCCAGGGAAGACATCTGGATGGATGGGGTTCGCGACGGTGAACTTGCCGTAGGCCTCGGTCTGCAGCTTCAGCAGATCGTCTTCGCCGTGGTATACGGCGCCGGACACGAAGCCATCCTCCCATCGCGTGTGATCCATGGTGGCGAGGGTCTCGAGCTCCGTCCGCAGCGCGTCGTCCGTCCACCCTTCCTTCGGCAGCGCCAGGTACCGCGACCCGGTGGCTGGGACCATCTTGGTCTGCAGCTTCGCCAGCGACTCGTTGATCTGCTTGCGCACCTGGGTCCGGATACCCGGGGCGCGGAGGAAGTAGCCGTATAGTATGCGGCGGGCATCGACGTACAGCTCGACGATGGTACCGATGAGGCCGCGGCCTTTGAGTTTCCAGAAAGTGCGACGGACGATGCGGAAGATGAAGAAGAAGAAGACGATGTTGCGAAACCTGTGAGAGAATAGGAGAGAAAGGGGTTTGGATTAGCGACTGCGTTCTTCCACTTCTTCCACTTCCGCCATCTGTTGGACCTGTGGGACCTCTTCGTCTTGCCTTGCTTTGTCTTTCGGCGAATGTCGTCCTGGCATGACTCCCTGATCTCCTCCTCCTCCTTCCCCCAGACTGAGTGGACTGAGTGGTACTCACAGGTCGAGATTGATAACTTGTAGCGACTGCAGCTTCAGCGTGTTGACCGGCCTCGCGCGCTTGACGATATTCAAGCTCTCCCGCAAGCTGATGGGCATCCGCGACGTGCCCGGCATGATGTCGACTTGAGCTCCGCGAGTTGGTTGTCTGCTGCTGTTGCTATGCCTCGGTCCTTCGCTTCGCACGTTCGTCCCGTCTGTTCTTCAATTATAGTATAGGTAAATCAGAGATGGCACGCGAGCTTGGGTCATCTGGTCGGATGTCCACGGGACGCTCAGCTTCTCCTCTGTAGTGTGTAATTAGGTAATGGGGGCGAGGACGGACATGACGAATAGAAGTTCCCGTACCTTAGGTACTGTAGACTTGCCGGCCTTTTTAGTTGGTTATAGCCGACCCAAGGAAGCGTCTCTCGTTCACCCTGGCTCCGAATGAGCCCCGCACAGGGGAGCCCTTGCATGTATCTATCTACCTTACCTTATGCTAGGTTTGGTACCAGCTGTGCCTCGGCAACACTAACTGAAGCTAATGAGCCCCAAGAGCATCAATACATCTAAAGGTACATGTACCTGTACCTAAGGTACTTCCACTGACGTTTACATGTGATCTATGTGTAATTTTACGCCTTGCTTTAATAAAATAACCCCGTTAAAATAGATTATGATAGAACAAGATCATTTTCACACCAGAACCCTGGAACTGGTTATTTTTACCTACCTTGAGGGCGTCATGGGAAGGGTTTACTTTACTACAACCTCGCGGCCGGAAAAACCGCCGACCTCGGAGGGGCCAGGCCGGGATCGAAGCTAAGATAGATGGGGGGGCATGGCCGAGGCGGGCGCGGACTTTGGCGAGGATGCCGCGGGTGCCGATCTCGTCGACCAGGTCCTCCGGCCCCAAGAGCCGCGACGGCGTCGAAGGAGACTCCCATGATGCCGATGTCGAACGGTACGTCGGGTTCCGTCAGGCATTTGACGTGCTCGTGACGGGCACACGTCGAGATGCCGGAATGGGGCGGGGCTGACTATACCAATGACAAGTATTGAGAATCGAATGTGGATTAAGGAGCACCCGCCACACTTCTTGCCAGTAGCGTATATTGAAACCGCACAGATGCTCGAGTTCGGTTTTCCTGCTGGTGGTCTGGGGCGGCTTGTTTTCTTGCGCATCCATTATGCGCCGGTTGGCGATCAACCGTAGGCACGAAGGCCTCCGGCTATAGTAAGTAGCGCGTGACTGCAACAAGTAGGAACGCAACTGGAACTGTCGTGAGGAACAACATGTATGAGGCTTCGTTCCCTAGTCGGAACCTTTTTTCCGCGAGGGTATTCATCGTAGCCGTAGCATAGGTTATGGAAACGAATAGAACAGAATAGGGCGAATCAAACTGAAGTAATAGTATGTTCTATTAAGTTCTCCCCAAGCAACGAGTTTTCTTCTATATTTGCCTAATTTCGTAGTATTTTGGAAGCAAGACTCAGTATCAGGCCCCTTATGCTAACTATCTGCCATGTCTACGTGGTTCGATCCCTCGCTTAACCCCTTATGCGAAGCAGACAAGATGATGTAACCGTCGCCTACGAAACTATCCTTGACACGACAGGGACGCATGATCAGGCAAGTGTTGCAGTTTATATTCATTCATCTGAGAAGGCGCTGTTTTCTCACTGCAGGACCTCGGACCGTTCCTTAGCCTAGGGACAATCTCCTCACGTATATCTTTACTCTTTTGCGTCCACCAGCCAGGACAACCTAATCTAGAACCTCAATTCCACGTCCGTGGGAGGCCCATTCACTCTAATTCGAGAGGAAAGCATAATCCTAGTCGGAGCGAATAGCGTAGTCCTTTTCAGTCGAGCGGATGGCATAATCCTTATCGCTAGATCGTATAGCGTAGTCACCCTTCTCTGAGCGGATAGCGTAGTCCTTGTCGGTAGAACGAATAGCGTAGTCATTGTTTTCTGACCGGATGGCATAGTCCTTATCCGTAGAGCGGATGGCATAGTCTTTATCCGTAGAGCGGATGGCATAGTCTTTATCCGTAGAACGAATAGCGTAGTCGCTCTTCTCTGAGCGGATGGCATAGTCCTTATCTGTCGATCGGATGGCATAGTCCTTGTCGGTAGAGCGAATAGCATAATCTCCCTTTTCTGAGCGGATGGCGTAGTCACCATTCTCTGAACGGATAGCGTAGTCCTTGTCTGTAGAGCGGATAGCATAGTCCTTGTCTGTAGAGCGGATAGCATAGTCCTTGTCTGTAGAACGAATAGCATAATCCTTGTCGGTAGAACGAATAGCATAGTCACCCGTCTCCGAGCGAATAGCGTAGTCGTTGCCCTCGGTGCGGATGAGATGCTTCACACCGCGAATGGCGTACTCCTGAGACTCAGGCACGGGAGCGGCAAAGACGGCCCCGGTCAGGACGAGGAGGGTGAGTGCGTACTTCATCTTGACGGTTGGGAGTGGTGGGCTTGAGGGATGCTTTGTTGAGATGTTTGGGAACTTCTTGAGATGGAGATCTTGTCTTCCAGGCCTCTGATAGAATGCTGAGGTGTCGAGCGGCCCCTTTAATAGACAGTGTGGCGGTTTCCACAAGACTCTTCACCCTTCCCTCTCTCTCATCATCTCCTCATCGCTATTCGGAATTTCATCATGCCTGCTTACGCGCTCCCAGGAAACGAACCACCAAGTTCTTCCGGATCGTGTGCCGTTGCCCCATCATTTCGCCATCTCAGCTGCTTCTCTCGTCCAAGCACTGCTTTTGCCGTGTGCTGGAGAATGATTTCCTGCGTCTGGATCGGTCCTCTTTGGCCAAGTCCAGCAGGCCGCTCACCGAAACCACGCGATATGAAATACCCCCAAAGGTGCTCTCTTAACGCCGCCCACAGCCCGCTCTGCTAAGAGGTAGGGATGAACAAGTGTGTATCTTATAGTCAGACGCGGGTCGCGCAATTTGTGCGTAATCGTACTACTTTGTTACAGGTTGCAATGTTGACGATGATGTTAGAATTTACATTTTTATAGCAAGAAGGGTCTTTTGAACAGATTGACGTCGCGAATCCCTGCTGCACATATAGTCGGTACGGCGGGGTATAATTTGACGGTAATGTCAGCGTCTCATCCAATGTGACAAATCTCGTCGCATAACCTCCAGAGTTATCTGCCTAGGCAGGTGAATATCGTATCGTATAATGGAGCTGCATTTTCAGGGTTAATGATGGCCCCCGAGATTTTGGCCGTGGAAGGCGTCTGCCTCTTCCCGTCATCTTCTAATTATACGCTTTGCTGCTCATAACGACCGAGTTGTTTACACGAAATCCAAAACCTCAAATCGTTCACCATTACCTTGTTCTTCCCGTTTCTTTGCGTGTGCAGTTGCTCATACATAACTGATTATCTTAACATCATCCCAAGTATATTCCTCGCTCGTTACATTGGACTCGCGAAAAGTCCCGGCTTCGGCAGAGGTGCAACATCACCCTATGGATCTCAAACCGAAGGACGTAGAAATGGGGGAGCCTATACTAGCGAGCGCCTCATTCTCGTCGCGGTCCTCAGAGTCCAGCCCAGGCCGGCAGCCTTGCCATACCTGTATCCTCCACGAGACCAGAAGGACCCCTTTTTACAAAACTAAAGGCTTCTGGCTGACCTATCTCAACTTGGCACTCTTCCTCACCAGCATCATCTTCCTGACCAAATCTCGTGTCGCCAGCCCGGCCGTCACAGATCTCCGCGAAGCCCTCAAAGCTACCTCGGGGTACTCGCCCGTTTTCGACAAGGTCGACCTTGCGCCGGTGTGGACCACGGTGGACGGCCGGTTGCACACCGCAGCCAATGCCTCCATCTACCGTGGCCAGCCTTCCGCCGAGACAGATGAGGCATGGGACGATCTGGCGGCCGAGGCGTACGAGGTGATCCTGGCGAGCGCAGACGACCTGGAGCGCGCAGGATACAACCCGGCGCAATACTTCAAGGCACCCGCCTCGTGGGGGTACGGCGATGACAAGTTCCCAGTGCAAATTGACGTTTTCCACCAGATCCACTGCCTCAATGCGGTGCGCAAGCAGAGTGAGTCCCTGCCGCCCCCTTTTTGCAAACTTCTCAATCCATATTCCAGGGAAGTTCGGTCGCAAGCCACCAATCCCAAGATCGAGCCCCCCTGACGCTAATAAACGCTAACCTGACATCCGCTCTGCAGTGTATTTCCAACACTACTACGGGGAACAATTTCCTAACGGTCCTGATGAGATGCATTGGATGCATCAACGCCACTGTTTGCACATGGTGTTGCAGAGCCTGACATGCAACGCGAATGTGGACATCGTGCCGCATAGGTGGGTAGAGAACGACGAGATACCATTCGCCCAGTTCTCTATCAAGAGGAAGTGTCGAAATTTCGACAATCTACGGCAGTGGAACCGGGAAAATGCGATTAAGAACGTGCGGGAGGTCTGGCCCCATACAAAGAATGCGATGCCCGGGGATGCCTTCGTCTGGCCGGCGTTCGGGGAGTAGACAGTTGTAGCTGTCGCACGCAAGTCGGGAAACCATGTAAGGCATTTGTATTAGAATACCGCATCTTAGAATTGAGCCATGATTTTCTTTTCAGACTTTACCGCAATGAGACGCTCTAAACCAGTTCAATTCGGTATCGTGATGCCCTGTCTATCGCACAATCGCTTGAACATGGTGTCCGTAGCAAGCAGATCAGAGGGCCTACCACCCTCGACCAGCTTGCCTGCATCCATAACCACAACGTGATCAAAGTCAATAATCGTATTGAGCTGGTGCGCCACGGCAATAATCGTCTGGCCCTCAAATTCGGTACGAACGATGTGCTGCATGATATTTGCAGTATGTATATCGACGCTGTAGGTATGTTAGGTATGCTGCTCGCCCTAGTATTCCGTTGGAGAATGCTGCATCGGCCTCCTAGTTTAACTTACCTGCTGGTTGCCTCATCGAGTACAAGTATTTTACTGGGCCGTAGCATAGCCCGCGCAAGTGCCAACAGTTGCTTCTGGCCCTGACTCAAAGTTTCGACGTTCAGGTCTGATTCTAGACCGCCACTCGATTCGAACACGTTCCACAGCTGGACTTTCTCAAGGGCAGCTCGCATGGACTCGGAAGACGCGTTCCCAGACGGATCCAAGTTTTCCGACAGCTTTTTATGGAAAAAGTAGGGTTCTTGAGGGATTATATTGAGTCGTGATCGAACTTCTGAGCGAGGAATGGTACTGAGGTCGAGCCCATCGATGGTGATGGAACCAGACGTCAAGTCGAGCATACGGGCGAGGGCCATGATTATCGAGCTCTTGCCACCTCCACTACGACCGCAGATTGCAAATTTTTGGCCCCCTTCTATTATCAGTGACACGTCTTCGAAGGCTACCTTGGGATTTTCAGAGGTGACATAGCTGGCGGAGATACTATTAAACTGCACTCGGCCTGTATGTGGCCACGACGCGGCTGGTTTGTCCGTTTCGCCCGCCAGGTTCTCGTTGGCAGTCTTCTCTGAAAAGGTCTTCGTCCGTGCAATAGCACCAAGAGATGTCTCTAGGGTGGCCCAATTGATCACGATCATCTTGAGTTCCTGGCTGATGGACATGAGATTGATTAAAGCCACGCCGATGAACCCGGTCGAAGTAGACCGGAGTTGGACAGCTACAGCGATAAGAACTATTGCCGTAACAGCAATCATAAGTTCCAACGCCAACTGGAGCCATCGTTGCACCATGTAGAGAAGATATACTGGCTGTTGCGATGAGTCGACTAACCTGTGATTCATCTCGTTATGTGCATCGGACCAGCCAAACGAGCGAATGGTGGCGAGGCCATGCAACGTCTCGAGGAAATGTGTGTACAGCGGACTCTTTGCCTCTAGATCCAGATGTCTCAGCTGTCGAGAAGTGCGTAGATAGAAGCTCTGAAGCACATAGAGCATGGCGATCAGGAAAGGATAAGAAATTGCGACATAAGGAGCGGCAACCGCGATGAGAATCATCTGGACAACGGCAACCAGAGAAGCTGACACGGTCTCGAGCAGAGCCGTGGGCAATTCACTATCGATGAGGAGAATATCCTGAGAAAAACGATTCGTTGTGACCCCCGTGTCCACGCTACTGAAGAACGATATGGGTGCTCGCAACACTGTTCCAAGCGTGACTTCGTGCAATGAGGTCCCGGCCTTGACGGCCATGGTGGTTAGGGTATGCCCGGCAAAGAGTGCCAAGAATATCAGGGCAAGAGTTTGAAAAGCCGCATACACCCCGATATAATAGCCATCTCGGTCTTGGCCGGCTTCGTTTGCCGAAGCCCAAAACTCGAGCCAGACTGGTCCGATAGTATAGAACACAGCATAGCCACATTGAAAGGCCGCAAACAGCAACATTCGCCAGAAACCAATATGTCCAAAGAAGTACTTGTATAATGAAGTGTCTCCTAAACGCCTGGTGATATCCTCCGGATCATCGGCTTCTACTATCTCGCCTTCAAATGACAGTCCATCTGGTACACCAACGGTCTCACCCGCCTTACCAGCATTAACATCATCTACTTTGTCTCGAATCCCCAGTGACTTGATATACTCGGAGGCTTGGCCCAGGTATTCAAAGGTCCCGCTATCAACCACCTGCCCGTTTTTGCCCAAAGCAATGATATGGTCTGCTTTCGGAAGCAATTCGACATCATGCGTGAAGAGTATAACGGTCGACCCCAACGCCCGGAGCAACCCTCGAGGGCCAAAAACATTTTCGAAGACGTGTTCCTTCGTTATTGCATCTAAGCCACTCAAGACATCGTCGAATACGGCCATGGGCGTCCTCGCATACACGGCTCGGGCTACAGCCACGCGTTGGCGTTGACCTCCGCTCAAGTTGATGCCCCTGCTCCCTACTTGCATCTCATCCCCACCCGGCAGCGAAGCCAGGTCTTTCTGGAGATCCACAGCATGCAAAACGGAGTCATACCAGCTGCGTTCGAAATTAGAAAATCCCACGATGTTGCTTCGGAGGGTACCATTCATAAGAAATGTATGCTGGTCGCAAAATGCAATCCCGGACCGTGACATGTTGAGAAGGAGTTCCCCCCTGGCGTACGGGACCTCGCCAATGATCGCTTTGGCCAATGTGCTCTTCCCGGAGGCCACCGGTCCGACAATTATGGTCAATTGGGAGCTGGGAATGTCCATGTTTATATCCCTCAGTACAGACCTAGAGTCTACCCATCCAAACTCTCCATTGCGAATCGTAACAGTATTTGTAGATGTTGCGTCCTTGTCTCCCATCACCTCGAGTGACGATCTCGCGCTGGCTGGGAACGAACGCGGTTCCATCCTTGGTTGCGCGTTCAGGTATTGACCGATGCGATCTAGGCATCCCAGTGAAGCAAAGAAGAGCGGCACAGCTTGGAACAGCCAGACAAGAGGTTGCGTCATGAGATTCAGTAGAGAGAGTGTTGTGAATATCGACGTCCTGTTTAGGTCGGCCCCCATACTGGGCGATATCAGGATGAAAACCAGGAATGTGAAGATCGGAGAGAGAAGAAGCGGCGCAAAGGCGATTGTGGCGGTGAGCACCTCGATGTATCGGTAGTATCGCGCGGCGACAAGCTCGACAGTTCGGAGCGTGGAGATGATTGTATGTATACTCTCAGAAAGCCCGAGAAGTTTCACTCCTTTCATGGAGGCTATCACGTGGGCTGTGGTAGCAACTCGTTTCTGAGTAGCCTCCAGCCATCCCATCTGTGCCTTGTCCACAAACGAGCTCATCACCACAGACCCAATGCTGGAGATAATACAAACGACCACCGGGGCTACAGAAGCAACCCCTAGTTCCCTGTAGAGCAAGAAGATGGCAATGGCGACCTGGACGCAATTGGCCCAGATTTCATGAAGATCTTTACAGCCCTGAATAATGCGCTCCATGTCGGTGCTCATCAAGATCACTGGGGCCGTCATGTCGTATCGGGCAGCGTCGATCTCCGTCGTTTTCTTGTACAAGGCGGAAACAAGACATCCGCGCATCTGAACCAGGCACTTGTAGGTGAGACGCCAGTACCAGCATGTCGCGAGCGAAAGCCCGAAGTATACGAGGCCGTAGGCGCCGATAAATCCGTATCCGGCACTCTGCACGAAGTTCCCGTTGCCTTCAAGGTACAAGAGAAACTCGCGGAGCAACAGAGGTTGGCTGAGGGTAAGAGCAGCCTGTACTAGACGTGGTACCACTGGCTTCAAAAGCGGCCATCGTAATGTCCTAGCAAGAACCAATGCAGCCGCGTATCGACTGTCTTTCTTTCTACTAGAGGACCAAGAGTCCCAGAAGGATTGATACAAGCGCGATGTATCTAGGCTTTCATCGAGAGCATATAGATCCCGGTGATATAGGATTCGTTTCCGGCCCTCCCCAAGAATACGACGGAGCCACAAAAGGATACTTTGGCTGTAGATGCCACTCTTCTCCTCCGGACTCCGTTGGCCCCACGACCCGGGAAGAAATCTGTCTTTCTCGACGGCCTCTAGAGTTAGCAGGCCAATTTTGATGGATAGGGCCGCGCTGAAAAGAGCGGGGATAGCCAAGGCCGACTCTTTGAGCCAAAGGGTTCTGGTCTGAACGGCGTCAAATACGACGGAAAGCAGGAGGAACAGATTGATCAAAGCGGACGGGCGAGGCGAGTACGCGTGCTCCAACCACGAGAGCGCGGCTAACCCAAAGGCATCGACTAGGGACAGTATGGCAGCGGCCAGACTTGTCGGCGTGCCGTACGTACCGGGTCGGGCCCAGAAGATGACCAGCGCTGTCTGAACAGCACCATAGCAGACTACAGTCGCGAGTTTGATGCATTGGAACCCGCCACCGGCAACTTGCCGCCTACTCGTCCGCGTCCTGGACCACAGGGCACCCAGGCGAGCGGCAGCACACAGGAGGAAGAGAGCGGACGGCGCAATGGACAGGAAGGCCTGCTCAAATAGCAACGTGAAGTCAAAATCGCCCCGGCAACCCGTTACGGTCGGGCCAAAGGCGCTGTCGTCGCAGAGGGTTACATTAGCCATCTCGCTGGTCCGGAAACGAGGGAAAGACGAGGAGGCAGGAGAGAAAAACGATGGTCTTGCCCAGATAGGTAGCTGGAATTTGCCTATTTGTACTGCATATTAAGCGGACCCCAAGATAACTACTACAGTCTAGAAGGAGGTGTCGGAATTAAGCGAGTCCATATTTTGATTGGGTTGATGATCTTGTTTGATTTTATATCCAACAAGCTGTTCGATGGCGTCGGAATGAATGTGGAATATGTGTTGCTTCTGCACACCTACCTATTCCGTCGAATTTTATCGATGCAATAGGCGTCTACCCAAAACCAACCAAGGTGACCGGCAGTAGCCTGCTGTCTGTACCTTCACTGATATCTTGGAAGATCACCTCTTCCCTCGTCAGGTCCCCAGGTATGTGAAGGTATGGCATATTCATATCGAGAGATTTCATGCGGGAGAAAGTCCTTCGCGACGGTCAACCTATCATTAACACCCAGCTGAAGGAGACGAACAGTCGAACTCGAATGCTAATCATACTGCCAGAATATCGATGAAGAACGTCGGTTGAGGTGCAAGTTGTGCGAGCCCAGGTGACAAATGTGAGGCCATGGCGGTCACGAGATCTGCAGGGCCCGGACCTCCCATCATGGCATCATTTTCGTAGCTGAAGCGAGCAGGCATCGCAATACACCCTTGTATTGTCGGCCTGGCAGAATGCAAATCTTCGTTGCTTTCTCTAAACCACCTGGGCGTGCACAGCTCGCTGTTCAACTAGGTCTGATCCGGTTTATCGCACTGCTGTCGCCATCTTTGTCTCTGTCTGTGCTTCGTTTCGGTTTCTACTTTGCAAAAACGAGATAGTCCTTCTATCGCCTCTTCATCTTTTGAGGGCGTTCTTGCGCTCTATGGCTAAGGATGAAGATAACTTTGCAGCAGAAAAATAAAAACAGGAGAAGCTTTTCGTTTTACTTAGAGGCATAAAGTGGTCAGGTACAAAGCACTTCTATTTTGATCTAGATTGGTCCGTTTATCTCCGAGGTACCTAGGTACACCGGCTAGGTTAGAGCATGGATCACGGCTGCGCTACATATCCCTGCTCCAGGAAGCTCTTCTCCGAGCCGCCTCCCCGATCATGATCACCCTGAATCTCACTGGCCGAAATCTTTATTTACAAGCTGTTCACATCTCTGAAGTCTGAAAAAAAAACTTCCATTTCCCCTCGCGTCACATAGACCATAGTAAATGCACAACGGTGGAATTCTACAAACATCGATGTAACGCCTGTACCGTAGATATACTACTAATAAACATGAGCACATCTACATCTAACACTTGATTGAGAATATGTCATAGTGGCCAATTTTTGGCCTAGAGGATCTAAATAGTCTCCCAACATCTCCCCGGTCTAGGAGGAAAACATGACTCCTAATAAACAAGGACGAAACAGTGACAGGTACGCAAAAACACCCATGTAAATGCCAGAGTTCGTATCTATCTGGCCCAGCCATCAAACCAGAGGATGCCGCATATAATGATATCCATAAAACGCCAGCCTTGTTGCCATGCCCGCCCTCCTCCTCCCTTTTCGCCGTTTCGTAATGGGCACATAGATCATCAGTTATTAGGAGCCCGCGCGTCTTGTCTCGGTATTACATATTCTCGACTTAATGAGCGGCGCTAAATGACGCCCGCCACCGCTGCGAGTAGCGTTCGGCTTCGTTGGCACAGCTCTGGGGCCCTGTGCCCAAGCATTGGGTAAATACGACAGCAACGTCGCCGTCTTTGTACTGTGCGCCGCGATCCGCTGTGGAATAGGCATTGATGACACGCTGCGGGACGATTGCCAACTTTGAAAGAATGGTGGGATGCCACTGGACAATATGTTCCTGCGAATGATCAATACGGGAGCGTTTAGCTAATAAGCTGAGCATGGGAGGACGTACCAGCGCATGTGTCTCAGCCTTCTGAAAATTATAGCTTCGGTACAATGGGTCGAACCACGTATCGAGGAAGAATTTGGCCCATTCGCCATTCCTGAGGACTACGCTATTTGTCGACAGACCATCCTTATCCTGCGTGATGACAAGGTTGACATCGCGAGCTCTGAGGTGGGAGAAGGTCTTAATGATGCTCTCCGGTGGCACAATCGAATGATCCTTCAACATCATCTCCTCGAGCGCTTGGGCGCCCATCACATGCTCTTCCACTCTTGACCCGGGGTTCATTATGAGCGCATGCTGATCGAGATACCATACGTATTTGCAGTCGGGGAATTTGGTGATGGCGTGTCTCATGGCCACCACCTTTGACCAGGAAGCGGGTGCCCCTGATCGGTCGTAATCGCCAGCCTTAGCAATGAAGGTACCATATCCTGGATTATGCTATTAGAGCTGGGCATGATAGCTATAATTAACTGGTCCTCTTACCGTGCTTCTCGGCGTACTGTATCCTATTGTCCTTGATGTGTTGGGAATATGCGGTATTGTCGTACTTGTCATCAAAGACGGTGACTACGACCACGGGTGGCCTACCCGTTAGCGGGCGAGGGCCTTTCTGTTTCGAACCGGAAAAAAGCCATATTATGCCGACGATGGCCAGTACAAATAGGAGTATTGTTTTCATATGGCTTCTTCGTATTACTGGGAAACGCGATCTTCGAGGTCGGAAGGGGGCAGGATGAGAATCCTTTCGAGGCGGGTAGGCGTAATGCATCGTGCGTTTGACTCCTCACCCTGCCGTGCTTGCCCTGTCGGGGGGCCGAGGAAACTCCAGCAAACGGTGCGACCGATAGAGGCAGGATTCGTTTTCGTCGTTGACCCGTCGTAACGTAGCAGCGATAACACGACCTAGGTCCCGTGGGACTCTCGTGTAGACACCGAGGCGAAGGAGAGGGCTTGTTCGATACGCGCTATGCGTTTCGAGTAAACAAGTATGCGTTCGAGGGCCGGGTATGATGCGGTAGAGGAGCGCAGGCGATGCGATCGATCAGTCAATTCTGGAATCGTTATGCAGTGAAATGCGATGATGGGCGACAGACAATGGCGGACCAGGATCGTGTAAGTAGAAGGCTCTTGAAATGCACGCTATAGATCTAGCTCATGGGCGGCTAGAGGGAATAAATCAACAGGTTCAGGAAATTTTGACACACAAATAAAACATGACGCCAATTCGCAGAGATGAGAGATGCCGCATTCTCTTGAAATCGCGAGCTTGACTTGACTGTCAACGCCAAGTGCAGGTGGTAGCAGGTCTAGATTCCAGGAGATAAAAGGGACTTGGCTTGAATAGGCATCGGCCGACCCACATAGGTATGCCACGATCGAGAAAATACCCGAGACTAGACTAAGATAGTCTTAAGACCGGTGTTACCTATATGCCTTTGTCGGAATTAACCTTGTATCGGATTAGGAGAATCAGTGTGGCATACCTTGAAGTTATTAACTGGCAGATTCTGCACCCTGCACTACAAAATTTTACTATTTATGTCAGGCTTGTGATGACCTGACCACGACTTAGTTAATTGTATATCTCCAAGAATAACAAACCGGTTGAAATGATGAACAGTATATTGCTAATCAGGGCCAAAAAAAGCATTTTGATATCTTGAATGTGAGACAAGGTAAATGCCTATCGATGAACATCAGGTAATATCACGCACGAGTCAACTAAATTGTAACAGAAGATGAAAAAAAATTAGTATATATTTGCTTCGATATACATAACTGGGATCCAAGTTACATTTGAACAATGTATCAAGCTTTTCCAGAGCACACCTCCACTCAGAGAGGTAGATGCCTAAAACGGCGAAGGCTAGCTGCATCCACTCGAACAGCCCCGAAAGGCTGACGCGGATATTTGGTAGTATGCTTGATTTCCCGGATTTGCTGGTTTGAAGTACAGTCAAGACGCCCGTACTCCTCAGCTGGATTCGGGGTATCAATCTTTGCACACAGACTAGTTGACAAGGCATGGAAGAGCAGCTTCGAGGCAACTTAAGAGTGTGCAAATTGAGAAAACATAGCGTCATTACAGGGTGGTTGATCATGACAATGGGAGACAGTCATTCATGAGATGCGTCCTAGCCATTGATCCTAGTCGTCCTCGTCGTCACTATCTCCATCATCAGTCTGAACATTCATAATCTTCTGGCTAGCTCTGTCGAGCGTTTGCTCTGTGTATTTTCTGGTTGCTTTCCATACAGTCTAGGTCACTTGTCAGTTAAATGCCGTCGAGCAAGAAGGGGGGACTTACATAGAGGAAAGTTAGAACGCCAATGAGGACCAACGTTAGGTTGATATTTTCCATCCTGTGTCGCCCAGTACCCGCCCTGCGGGCTCCTCCGCTCACAATTCCACTCGTGCGGAGATTCCACCATTGCCAAGGGCTCATGGCAAGAAATGCTTTAAGGAATCCTAGGAGACCGAGTGAAAAAACGCCTTTGAGTAAATGTTCAAACCATCCATCTTCACCCAGGTCGACAGTGTCGTCATCTGTAAATCTCCTGCGAGGGATGACGCTATCTGAGATAGTCCCAACAGGATCAAGCCAAAGACCGAGGATAGGATCAGTGACGAATCCGAGCAGGAAAACAGTGACGAAGAGAATGGCAAGTGTCATCACGAGAGAGATGAACGGGCTTCGCAGTCGCTGGGCCCATGTGAGGCGCTCCATCTGGTACTGGTACTTGCAAATACCACATTTATATCCCTTCGTAGGGTTTTCATTCATCCAGAGTTTCAAACATCCCTCGTGCATATATTTGATAGAGCCTTTGCACAGACATGGACTAATGAGTCGGTCCCCATCTTCAGAAATGTACTGCCTCCTCGGGCGCCCGTTGCGGATTCCACCAAGTATTCCGACATCTTCATATGTGGGTGGCACCCATTCCAGGCATATCTTACACCTTCGACTGTGCTTCGGTTCACCGTCTGCATTGGTTTCAGGAAGCGGTGTATCTCGCCCGGCACGGTCTGTGCCATCAACAGAGGTAGAATTGGCCTGGGGACTCGGACGCTCATTCGCGTTCTTGTCTGTAGAAGGGGGGACATCTCCCCAGTTCCAACCTGTTAAGGCGGCTTCCATAACCGACGTAAGCTGTAGAGTCCGTCTAAGACGAGAAGGTTAAAGAGGAGCGGGGTTTAAAGTAGTAAGTAGGTATTGCCGATCCGTATCAGCCTAAGGAGGGCTAGAATTGACTAGTTGAGCAAGAAGGCGAGGGCACATGTGATATGCGCAGACTCTTAAATCACTAGAAAAGTATCGGTGATTCAGAGCTGAAGTACAAACCATTGTTCGCCCAATCCGAGCTTTGAGGACACGTGGGACCCAAAATTAGCAGGCTCTATACAGATAGATAGTGCTGCTGAAATCCTTGGCGAAGCTGAAGGAATCCAAATAAGTTTGAAATGGACAGCAGAATCGCTGTAAGAGGGTCAATGTCCTTCGAGTTAAGGTAATACGAGGTGCAAGCAGAAACAGATCGTCGAGTTGCTGCCTCGAATTGGATCTGTGCTCGCTTTTTATTCTGGAAAGAGAGGATAATTCATTATGGTCAATACAAAGCCTTGTACAATATGGCGGAAGAGATCAAAGTGATTGTCAGGCTTGTCTTGTTCATATGAATTTTCACCATGAAAGGCGCGATGATGTAGAAAGAAAAGATGATTTGTGGTAAACAAGACGCAGATAAAGAAGTTATTGCCTAGGCAGATCAAAATAGTGGAAGCGACTTAATCGTGACTAACCTAATCCTTCCGGCTTACTTGATCCAGACAGCTCCAACATACACTACTTCGTACAGGTACAGTATGTACAAAGTACTTAGATAGGTACATGTGATGTACCCTTAATCTTGCGGTACGACGTCCTGGGCTATACCTCTTTAGGTAAGTACCTAATCTATAGGTCATACTCCACTTACAAGCTGAGAATAGGTACCTCCTACGCTGTAACTTCTGACGCGCGCACTGGCGATGCCTGGAGGAGGTCAGAAAAGCAACACCGATAGGTACTTCGTACAATTGCAACAAGGCTTCACAGCCGCGCGTGCATCTCCCTCATCACCAAAAACTCCCACTACGCCATACAATCCCATACCTACTACACTCGACCACGTCTACGTACACGGCCACACTCATACCCATAACTCAACACTCTTGCTCCTCCCATAACCTCAGTAGCCATGGCGGACCGCTACTCATTCTCGTTGACCACCTTTTCCCCAAGGTACGCTTGCTCCCTCTCTCCCTCGGCGAGGCCCAATCGTTCGCTCTAGCCTAGCTAATTATATGACAGTGGGAAGCTCGTACAGATCGGTACGTCTTTCCTTTGATCGCATGCTCGATCCTCAGGTCATCGGCTCTCCCTCGCGAAGTCTCCACCCCACCGTAGCTGTGCTAACGGCCTGGGAATGTCATAGAGTACGCTCTCAACGCAGTCAACCAAGGTGTAACAGCTCTTGGCATCAAAGGTAACCCCTCCAAGCTGCTTCGCACTTCTCTACAAGGGTCCTAACTGTGTTAGCCACCAATGGCATCGTCTTAGCGACCGAAAAGAAGTCGTCATCGCCTCTCACCGATCCCGCCTCTCTGTCTAAGATTAGCCTCATCACTCCCAACATCGGCATGGTATATGCCGGTATGGGTCCAGACTACCGAGTCCTTGTCGACAGGGCCCGCAAGGTTTCTCATACCAACTACAAGCGTGTCTACAACGAGTACCCTCCGACTCGGATATTAGTGCAGGATGTCGCCCGTGTTATGCAAGAAGCTACGCAATCTGGTGGTGTCCGACCCTACGGTGTTAGTCTCTTGATTGCTGGATGGGACGACGGTATCCTACCCGATGAGCAGGCGGCAGTCGAGGGTGAGATCGTCGAGGGCCAGAAGAAGCCCACGGGCAAGACTGGTGGCATACTTAAGGGTGGACCTATGCTTTACCAAGTCGACCCGTCAGGCGCTTATTATCCCTGGAAAGCTACCGCTATCGGCAAGAGCGCTACTACTGCGAAGACTTTCTTGGAGAAGAGATACACCGAGGGTCTTGAGCTAGAAGACGCCGTGCACATTGCACTGCTGACATTGAAAGAGACGATTGAGGGAGAGATGAATGGAGAGACGATCGAAATCGGTACGCTTCTTTTCGACTCTGTATCACGAATGCATCTACTGACAAGCGCCAGGTATCGTTGGACCACCCGCGGATCATCTTCTTGGCGTTGAGGGCGTCGAGGGGGCAACAGGCCCTCGTTTTCGGAAG
This sequence comes from Nemania serpens, assembly GCA_022578855.1. NCBI lineage: Eukaryota > Fungi > Ascomycota > Sordariomycetes > Xylariales > Xylariaceae > Nemania > Nemania serpens. The sequence continues at coordinate 533,665 of MU396683.1, read as the reverse complement.
TTAACGCCGCAGGAGATTGAGGATTACCTGACGAACCTGTGATGTTGGGCGTTATGGACTCGGCGCAACCTGACGTGTACCATAGATCAATATCATAGAGGGCTAAGATGGACTTGCTAAGCAAGACGAGTATCCTTTGTTACGATGAATGAGCTTCGATGTCCTGCTTTAACACCCACAATGGCCTCCGCTGGGGCGGTCAGGGGAACCTTTTCCCATCTTGCAGCTCTCTCAGATGGCAAACCAAGTTGGCCGTTGGTGTTATCACCAATGATATACACGTCGCCACCCGTACTCAACACAATGATGTGCGCTTCGCCTACCGAGAAGTCTAGTATATCGTTCTCCTCCACATCTACCGGGCTGGGACTACCTGATATTGTGAGAACCGGCCGACGGGCTGGGTGACCACCCCAGGCGTAAAGATCGTGTCCTTCAGTCAAAGCGAGTATTGTATAACCACCGGCCGCAATTTTCTCTATCTTCCCAGTAGGCAAGTCTTCTAGGTCCTCTACCAGGCCGGGTCTGTCTGCAGGGCTAGGGAATGTCAGCCTTCATATTTCAACGCGAAACCAAGCAGTCTTCTTCACCTAGAAGCTGTAATATCCCTTCCCAGGGTAGCAGCATATCGCTCATCCCCCCATGTCCAGACCTTACCATCTCTCGAGAGGGCTACAAAGCCCGTCTCAAAAGCAACTATCTGGACAATGTCGCGCATACCAGAGAATGTCTGGCCTGTTCCCACCTCAGCAGAGCAAAGTAGAGAGGCGTACTGGATAATTGCACCGTGTCCATCATATACTCGACTTTAGTCAATATGTAGCTATCATCAGTCTATAAGGGCACGCAGGAACCGACCTGCAACAAGTCCGTTCCCAGCAACGGCCGCCCTGTTAGATAAGAGCTCGTGTTTAAGCGCTGACTCAATACCCTCGTCGACGGCACCTGCATACCGCAGACCAGAAGAAGTGCCGACTTTCCATGCCAATTATCAGACACGGGACTGCGTCACGGCGGGCGTTTCCACTCACCTATGGTGCAGGTTAGGGATGCGTACTGGATCTGAATAAGCTCGTCGGAAAGCACTTTCTGAAAGGATGCGATATCGTCTGGCTCCTCTGCTGAATCTAGGAGAGCCGAGAATTGTAGTTGTCGCCAGGCATTAAAACCCGCTGCATATAAATTCATGTTTTAACCTGGTCCGCGCTTATGCTTGTGTTAATAACAGCGTGCCAAATATCGTGACCTGGTAGTTTCTGTTTCCTGCGTTTGTGGTGCAGCCTTATAAGTTCTAGCTACAAGTACGTTTACACAACAAACTACGCCATGGCAAAGTAGGCATTACCTACTTATATAGTGCGGATACTGCAGATAAAGTACTGTGTCGAGGGTGTCACAACAGCCACTCCACAGTACTTGGTGACCAGCCAGTCTTTCAACTTCCACATGAAAAGGTGCATCTTTCGTTCATCCCTCCCTTGATTTGTCCGGGACAAGAGAGCCTGACAAACTAATCACAGACCGCCTTTTTAGGATCCCGCTGCAGCGTTTGAAATCAGGGGTGTGGAAAGCTGAACAACCTTGAAATCTAGGCTCACTCCAGCTTCAACCTTGGCTGATAAACAGCGCCCGAACAATTGGGCCTTTGTGGCTATCTCGCTCTCAACCCCATCCTATGCGTGCCTTGGATATTGATTAACATGTTGCTTGCGATCCCGAGCTGCGCAGCATCGTCTATCGTCAACCACAAAGGCCTATCCAGAGAAGAGAAACCGCTCCTGTATATCTAGGTCAGCTCTTTAGATGCATTCACATACAGAAGGCTCCGTTATGCCGGTTTTCGAACACGATGGTTCTTCGAGCGACGAGTACTCGACGCCTCTCGGAGGGACTCCCATCCCCGAAGAGTTGCCTGATCATGACGCCGAGTTCCACGATGGAGCACCCGTCACATCGACCGGCGTCGAGTCTCTCGCTCAAGAAAACGCCGCCATAGACCCCGTGGAGGAAAATATAGTTATAAACGCTCGCGGATACCAGATTGAGATGTTTGAGAAAAGTCTCATACAGAACATCATTGTTGCGGTATGTCCAAAGCCGCCAACCATTTGCGATCTCGATATCTATCTAACACATGCTGCAGATGGACACAGGAAGTGGCAAAACACAAGTGTAGGTCATTTATCAAGCAACCCGCACTGGAATTATAACTATTCCATATTATCCGTTCACGTTATTCGAGACTCTCTATGTGTAACTTAAATGATGACGAGAATGATGATGTAGCGCGGTGCTCCGCATCCAGGCTGAACTCGAGAAGTGCTCAGACAAGGTTAGCATATTTGCAATCAGATCAAATTAATTAGACTAACGTGTGTTTCGAGATTGTATGGTTCCTTGCGCCAACTATTGCCCTGTGTGAGCAGCAATTCCGGGTGATCAAGTCTCAAATTGGAGCGGCCCAAATCAAGATCCTCAGTGGCGCTGACGATGTCGATACTTGGTCCGAGAGTCGCATTTGGGACGATTACCTTAGGGACACTCGTGTTGTGGTATCAACTTATCAGGTCCTTCTTGATGCTATAACCCATGCTTTTGTACAGTTCAGTCGACTTTGTCTGATAGTGTTCGACGAAGGTAAGCCTATCGACCACCATTTCAGGCATCTACCGAGACTGACAGATTCAGCACATAATTGCGTCGGAAAACATCCCGGAAGTAAGATTATGGAGCGGTATCGTATCCATAAAGAGAACGGTACGCAATGTCCAGCAATACTCGGTCTTACAGCCAGTCCCATCATGAGGTCGAACCTCGATGGAATTGGGAAAATCGAGCAGACTCTAGACGCTGTATGCAGAGCCCCTACCATTCATCGAGAAGAGCTCCTGTCCGCGGTAAATTTACCTACCTTATCATCCGTGATCATTCCCTATTTGGGCGATCGTCCTCCCGCCAGTAGTATGATGAGTCTGGCAAAGGCCACCCGCAGTCTCAATATTTACGAGGACCCCTATGTATTACGTCTTCAAAAAGAAAGAACGACAAAAAGTGTATACAATCTTCGAAAGGCACTAGAGAAGCGAGACACCCCTGTTATAAAGCAAATGGAGTCTTTTTATCGCAAAAGCGCAGAAATCCACCGGCAACTCGGCCCTTGGGGTTCTGAATACTTCATCTACCAGTCGGTAACCCAATTCCTAGAACCAAGTGATCAAGATCTCATATGGTCTGAGCCTTGGTGGATAGCGGAAAAACGATATCTAAGTAACAAACTCGGACAAGTTGAAACTCAGCTCCCGCAGCCATTCAAGAATACGACTACGCTCGACTTGTCTGACAAATTCATTACCCTAGTTCAAGAGCTGCAATCAGCGCCAGCCAACACCCGCTGTATAATTTTTGTCCTCGAGACAGCTACTGTGGCTGTATTGGCTCAGATGTTGTCTTCAACAACATCGGTTAACAGTCGCTTCCAGGTCGGGACTATGATTGGGACCAGTAATTACGCTAAGCGGAGACGGAACTTGGGAGAACTCAACCAAGCGAAGGATACCCGCGACCTTGAAGACTTTAGAACGGGCAAACTAAACCTATTAATTGCCACTAGTATTGCAGAGGAAGGCATTGACGTTCCTGCCTGCAATCTAGTTGTGTGCTTCAATGCACCTCCAAATCTGAAATCTTTCATACAGAGGCGAGGAAGGGCAAGGATGGGAAACTCGAAGATCATTCTACTATCAGAAGAAACATCCGATCAACACGAGACCTGGATGGCGCTGGAAGACATGATGAAGAAGTGCTACGAAGATGACATGAGGGTTGCGAGGGATCTAGCCGAGCTCGAAGAACTAGATACTGATCCCGATATCGCGCCCTTGCGCATCCCCAGCACTGGAGCTCAACTCGATTTCGATCAAGCAAAGTCGCATCTCGAACATTTCTGCCGAAAATTAACGTCTAAGCAATACCTTGACCATAACCCTTACTACATCCCAGAAATCTTCAATGGGTTTTCTGACGGCATTCCAAGAATCAGCGCAACAGTCTACCTACCACCATCGTTGCCCCCCGAAATCCGCCGGGTGAAAAGCCTCAGGCTATGGTACTCGGAAAAGAATGCTTTCAAAGATGCTGCCTTCCAAGCATTTAAAGCAGTCTATAAAGCTGGTTTGGTGAACGACAATCTGATGCCGCTAGTGGATGATATCTTGGCTGGTATTGAGAAGCGCAGCTCGATGATGGAGGTTAATGACCTCTGGAAACCTTGGCGAAAGGTTGCTCAGCTCTGGGGAGAACCCCACGAACGAGTGCAGCGAGAACTAATTTTGAAAGACGGCGATGGAGTGGTGGCCAGATTTGAAGCATCGTTACCCTGTCATTTCCCAAGATTGTCCCCGTTTGAAATCTACTGGGACATGGATAATACGTGGACGGTCGAAACAAGCGAGCGTTCAACCTACATTGCGGTATCTGCTCTGAAAGATGATCAGAGCGCAACTTTGATTGACTTAGCACATGGTCATCGCTGGTCAGTAGAGGACTCGGCGCACATTCTGCACATTTGGTGTACCGAAGACATCCAATTTCGTCGGCATATAGGACAACGAATTGCTGAGAGAAGTTCTCTTGACCCTGACTACGTAGTTCGAAACAAACACGGGAGGCCTCACTTGTTCATTGAGTGGCTGACTTCCAAGCCATCATCGGAGCTGGTAACAACTATTGATAAGGAAGCGTGGGACGAGCCAGAGGATGTTCCTTGGCTAGCACTCCGGGCTTGGCCGCGGCGCCGAGACTTACTTCATCCCGTTTCAGGTCCTCCGAGACTAGATGAACGGTACCCCCGCGCACTCCCCGTATCACATTGCACGCTGGATACCGTCGACCGATCCAAAGTATATCTCGGTAGCGTTATCCCCGCAGTTACTCACATGTTTGAGATTTATCTCACTGCAGAGGAACTGTGCCGTACTGTCCTAGAAGGAGTTAACTTTTCGGATATTTCACTCGTTGTAACTGCCATCAGCTCACGTGCGGCCGGGGAAGCAACGGACTACGAAAGATTTGAATTCTTAGGGGATTCAGTCTTGAAGATCATGGCGACCCTATCTGTCATGATCCAGCGTGAGTCTAGTAGCTTTCCTCTCGTAATTTCTGTGCTGATCCTGCTGTACAGATCCCAACTATCCAGAAGGGTACCTGTCTGCAATGAAAGACCGTATCGTATCGAACTCACGGCTCTGCCGTGCGTCCGTTGAGAGGGGATTGGACAGATTCATTCTCACGAAATCGTTTACGGGAGTCAAGTGGCGGCCTCTTTATATAAAGGACCTAGTTCCTAGCGAAGAAAATCCTCCCGCCAGAAGAATACTGTCGACAAAGACTCTAGCGGATGTCGTCGAGTCATTAATTGGAGCTGCATTCGAAGATAGAGACATGTCAACATCTTGGGATGTTACGAAAGCACAGGCTTGTCTGCAGCTCTTTCTACCAGAAGTAAATTGGTACGACTTGAGTAGTGCACACGCCATCCTTTCCAGCAGGAAAGAGGTGGTAACGCAGTTACGTTCAGACTTCGAACCCCTGGAGAAACTCCTCGGCTACAAATTCCGCAACAAGGCCTGGCTGATGGAGTCTCTAACACATACTTCCTGGGGATTCGGCACACCTACGGACGCATGCATGGAGAGACTCGAATTCCTTGGCGACTCGATTCTCGATAGCATCATCGTCTTGGCTTTTTGGCCACACGAACCGAAACTCCCCAACAGACAAATGCATCTCCTCCGGACGGCCTGTGTCAACGCTGATCTGCTTGGCTTTTTAGTGATGGAGTGGTGTACCGTACAGGACGCTACCGAGATATCCCCCATCAGCTTCACTACTACAGTGACTCAGAAGCTGGTACCCTTTTGGAAGTACATGCGCCACAGGTCCTCTCACGTTGCCAACCTCCAACGAATTACAGAAGAGCGACACATTGCAGAAAGAGAATCAATCCTTGACATTATGTCGCACAGCACCGAATACCCCTGGACCCAGCTTGCTCATCTTGACATCCCTAAATTCTTCTCCGACCTGTTCGAGAGTGTCATTGGTGCCGTGTGGGTTGACTCAGGCTCCATGGATGTCTGCAAGGATATCGTAGAACGATTCGGTATACTACCCTACCTGCGACGTATCCTATCCGACAACGTCGACGTCAGGCATCCCAAGAACCAGCTCGGGGAGCTAGCCGGGCGAGACAATAAAAGAGTAAGATACGAGACAGAAGTACGGATCGAAGACGGAGTGAAGGACCTCTTCTGCAAGGTCTTTGTCGGCGAGCAGTTTATCTTAGAGGTCGGCGGCGGTGTCAACCCTGAGGAGGTTGCGACAAAGGCTGCTGACGAGGCGTACCATCTACTTCTCAGCCGAGCGAATGATTCAGATGATGAGATGATGACTGAATGATTTTATGACGAGATGAGGATCTCAAGAAAATTTAGCCCGTTAGGTTCTAAATACGCAGCGGAATCTTAGGATAGCGTTGAATTTATCATGATAATGAGAACCATGGCCTAACAGACATACACCCTCAACTCTCACTGTTGTGTCCTCAGCTGATAGACCACCTACCTATCTGCTATGATCTGATATGCGAACCTGCCTCTCCCGAGACGTTGTAGTGACTGCTAAATGAGGCGAGTTCCGTCTTTTAGACATCGCCAGCAACCCAGCACCGCGAAGACGTGCAGTTGTGAAATCCGACGATGCCGGCTGTCTCGTCTTGTGAATCAATGGTGTGGCACAAAGGATAGAAATGAAGGATAAGCTACATATGTTGTCACAGTTCAATGCCGGCGATATTGATAATTGCATTACTCTCGTCAGACCGAGTTGTTTCGTGTCGTATTAAACAATATCATCATTATGATTCGAGAGTCGCCTAGACCCTCCTGATTGTATTATCTCGAATTCCTGTTCGACTTTGATGCTTCCACGCGTGGTTAGCTCCTTCTCACTCTCTACCTCCGTTCCACCTCTAACAACATATGTTCTTGGGGGCCCGAGTTCCTCTTTCTGACCGCCAGCGTTGGTTCGAACCCAGTCCTGGCCTTCGGAGCCCTTGTATGGCGATAATGGTTCGTTAGCGCCGTACCTAGAATGTCTTGAGGTCCTAGCAGTGCTTCCGATATTCTTGACATTATTGACTATCGTGCCGTAGATGATAGGGAGATTTGCGCAGAGGATGGCGCCACACGGTTCCAGTGCTGACAGAATGCCTAGCGGGACTTCTTGCCCTACAAGACGATACTGACATTAGCAGAGAAGGCGATGTAGAGTCGCGCCAGATAGCAAGAGCTTACACGTGACATCGTCAGACCCAGCCGAAAAGACTACAGAAAGGCGCGCGATACTGAGGCCGCAAACTCCCAGCCCGATGGAGAAGAGACAGCAAAGAGCGATACGTTTCCCCTTGCTCACATTCAATTTCAGGATGATAGGGATAGGCATGATAAATATCCAAAGGTCAAAGAGGAGATTCAGGATGTTAGTAGAATACGTAAATGCCACTTTGTCGACGCACTTGGCCGTGGCATCCAGCGAGGAATCCCACCAGGCTTGGATAGGTTGACAGCCAAGACCGAGGACAACTTCCATCTCAATGAGCCAGGCAAACACGAAGCCGGCAGTGATCAGAACCACTATTCTCATCTTAGTTATCGCGAATATGCGGTGGTAGAGAGCTAGGATCGAGAGTTTAGTGCTGGCAATGGCGAAATCGTAAAAGTGGCTGAAGATGTAATCGCCCTTTCGCTTGTTAGAATAGGGAATCCTGGGGAGCTGCTTAGAATCAAGGTACGTTACGTTACCCGCTTACCTGAAGGTATTCCGATATACTTCCAGGTTTCAGAACCTGGATATGGCGCCCAAGTCCATGTGGTGGCCCTGAAGCAACAGGGTCAGAAGCAGTAACGGATCATAAGATATCAGGACGGCGCAGACCGTAAACAAGCCCGGCAACGCATTCTGCCACAGCAGTAATCTACAATGTGCGTTTTAGTAGCGGGTAGACAATCCCGAATGTCGAGGACTTCTTACCGTTGCCCAGAGGATTAAGTAATCATCGTACCCCAGGCGGCTGTCAGAACTCGGGCTTGCTTTGACCCAGAGTCTGAAGAGAGTGCTGAGAACCTCGAGAGGGATGGGAAGCGAGTAGAACGCGGTGACGAGGGGCCGCTGATCCTCAGCCAGATACTCGGCGCTGTAAGTCAGCGTGTTATTTGCCATGATAGATGGGTAGCAGCATTGGCCCACGGCGGTAGGCGAATCTATCCTACATATCTCAAGAGAACCAAAGGCATGGATGTCGAAGCAGGGTTCTCAACTTTGCCGGACCTGATGGTAAGGAGAGAGAGAATGTCTGTGATATAGCCTATAGGTATGTTTCTCACCTAAAGAGATCGGGCGAGGGGCCGCATTATGCCGATCGGTGGCCGTTTGGGGCCTACGGTCAAGACCCTTACCTACCTTCATGTGATGATACCCAAATTCCGTTTTCACTTTGGCTGCCTTCCAGGTCCATCTGCACCTCACCGAGCTCTACGAAGGTGTAGGCATAATTTTTAATCGCAATCCAGGTCCGAGTCCCAAGTACGCCAGCTACAAAAAAGACTCGAAACCCTTTTACGCTTGCGACTTAATATGACAGAAGCACAAGGTCTGCTTCAAATGACATGTCTCCAGTACCGACTTACATCCATGTAGAGACCTTATAGGTTATAGGTAGGCTATCTACATGTACGCCACAGGCCCACAGCTCCAAAAGCACTTACCAACTTGCCTATATAAGTAAGTCTCGCATACGCACCACGCCAATCCTGTTCCAAATCATTTCGACTATCGTTGCTTTTCTCACCATCTCGGTATCAGCAGACTCGTTTAAAGGTTGGACAATTATCAGCTTTTCATTGCCACCGTGTAGTAATCCAGGATAGCACTCAGAGGACTCTTGGATCTGTCTTATTCATGATCAATCAATCGATAATGTGACTGCTGTTCCCGTGAGTTATCATCTCCCCCATACCGCCCAAACCATGCTACAGAAACGTAGCATGTGTGAATAGTGAATGACAACCGAATCTGAACGCAAAAGCCACCGCCTGTAAATTTGTGGCCCTTAAGGATGGGTATTTGAAAATCCGCTGAAAGGAATAGACAACCCTAGCTACACTAGGCTAGCAACGGTAATCCGATCATTCCGGCTTCGTCGTTACCCCTAGAAAGGGAAAAAGTACTGCCAAATTGGTAAGCTAACGAACAGTCTCTTATTGGCGTCACAACACGACAACCGGCCACGATCTTGTCGAGAAACGTGTTCCGTGTTGAACTGAAGGACTCTCCTATTCGTGCGTGACAATCGCTGCGCGCACGGCTCTAAATTGCAAGAGTTCGTTCAGCGGATTTGTCGTAAGCAAGCGCAGTTAAACTTGGCTTTTCCGCCCAAGCTGTTCGAGCAAGGTTGGCATTGTCGACTTTCGACACGAACCTTGTAATCATGTATGACGGACGAGCCTTCAGCTGGCTCGCCTGGCTGGTGGTCGCTAATACGGCTTATGCTGGGAAGCCTGTCGAGCCCCATCTCCCCGGTTATGGTCCTGTCGTCAATCTCGGTTATGCAACTTACGAGGGTTATTACGACGATGCTTACGAGCTTAATATTTGGAAAAGGTACCGTATTGCTGCTGACGTCTTGCACGTCTTGCCCTATATAAGTTACCTACCCCTACCCACCCTCTCGCAATCCGAACGCCACAGCGCAGTAAGCATCATTGCTGATCCCGTCCTGTTAACGCCCGACTGCTCCGTCTAGTATCCGCTATGCTGCACCACCAACTGGACATCGCCGATGGCAAGCCCCTGAACCTCCGCTCTACGACGGCGATCATATCACCCACGCAGTAGAACAACCACCTCTATGCCCTCAGACTGGTGCTTTTGGCGTTCCTGAGATCTACGGCTTCAACTCCGGTCTGGGGAATGAAGATTGTCTCTATCTCAATGTTTACGCCGCGCCGAATGCAACCAATCTCCCGGTGCTAGTATGGATCCGTATGCGCACCCTTTCACTATGCCATGCCGGCCTATCTCGTAGACTAGATATGTTTGACTAACTATGTGTCTCCCAAGATGGCGGCGGGCATTCGGTCTTCGGGGCGTTATACGACCCGAGCGTGTGGATGAACACCAATAGCAACGGTTTCATCGTGGTCGAGATACAGTATCGACTAGGAGCATTCGGCTTTCTCGCATCCCCAGAGGTCAAGAAAGGTGGCCGTCTCAATACCGGACTGCTTGACCAGCGATTCGCTATTGAATGGACTCGCCGTCACGTAGCCAAGTTTGGCGGTGACCCGAATCGCATCACTATAGGCGGCGAGTCGTCCGGCGCAGCGTCAGCCGTGTTCCACGCACTGGCCTACGGCGGCAAGGATACGGACCTCTTTGACAACGTATGCGAACCCCCATACCCAACTTATCAGTACTTAGCTTACTGAGCCATGGTTAGATTATCGCTGCGAGCCCGTACTTCCCAACGGTGTACAGCTACTCCGACCCCTTTACCCAGGCCCGCTACGATAAATTCGTCGAGCTCGCCGGCTGCAGCAAGCCCGGTGTCAACAAGCGCACGTTTGATTGTCTCGTGGCAGCTGATACTGAGGTGCTGCAAAACGCCAGCGGAGCTGTCTCGACGACACTGGGATACTTTGGTAGCTTCGCTTTCTTGCCCGTGATTGATGGTGATTACATCCAAGAACGACCAGCCGCACAGCTGCTGCGTGGGAAGCTGAGCGGGAAACGTGTTCTTATCGGCGTAAGTCTTCCAACAACATGTGATGTCAGTAGTCCACACTCACACGGTAATAGAACAATGCAAATGATGGTGTTCCCTTATTCAATCCCAACGTCTCTACGCGGTCTCAATATGACAGCTTCATCGCCGAGATGTTCCCCCTGTTCACACCAAAGGACGTGGGCAATCTGAATAAGATTTATCGAATCCCGAACAATTCACCCCCAGATAGCGGGACTGTCTTTGATACTCTCGGATACACAGGGCCGACGGCGTTGACACAATCGGGCCTGGGGACCGGCATCCAGCAGACGGTATTCAACATCGCCGCCGAAACCGTCTTCGACTGCCCGGCTCAGTGGATCGCCGAGGCCTTCAGCACGGGGCACAGATCGGCCTGGAGATACCAGTACTCGGTGACGCCGTCGTACCACGGCGCCGATCTGAGCGCGTACTTCTCCGTCAACGCGACACTGCCCAGCGAAGATTTCCGACACGCCTTTCAGAAGATCTGGGGAAATTTCATCATCAAAAACACGCCCGTCATCTCTGTTGCGGACGCCATGGGGCAGTTCAAAAACGCCTCTATACCCGTCGCCGGGAATAAGAGGAATATAAACTGGCCCCAATTCACGCACAACAATCCCGTCCACATGAATCTCAACACCACCGGCGGGGAGATCGACCTCGTCACCGTCACGGACGAATTAGCCTATTATGTTCGGACGGGCCCAGGCGTCGTGAACGATTTTAGTTTAGCTAATTCTCTCTCCTGGGAAGGCGGTCGGGGTAAGCGCTGTGACTTTTGGCGGGCTGTTTCGCCGAGAGTGCCGCAGTAAGCTGCGAGGCTTGCCCTGTATAATATATTGCAAAGTGTAATGTTCATGTGATGTATAAGTTTCCTTCGATTCTCAACGTAAGCTGCGATACATATCGGCAGCTTGTTACAATCTTGTATAGACAGTTAGACAAAAGAAGGTCCCCTGAAGGCTGAAGGGCTCTACGATGCCCAGATGAGAAAAGATCGGTCAATATATCCTTGGTCTTCACTGTGTGTTAGATAGCGTCACTCTTATTCAATTATAATACAATTAAGTCGCCGGTTTATGGCGTCCTTACGTCTACGGTCTCTTTGAATAACGAATGACAACCACTGAGGTGATTATGTTGGACTACCTTATGACTGATGAAGTGGTGCACATGATATAATCTAGTGAGATTTATAGGGGCTGATAGTGGTTGCGATGCCAGTTCAATGTGCCCTTGTCACTGTTTTTGCATGCTTTCGCAAGTCTCCATCCGCTAAACCTGTAGATACTAAAACTTTGCCTAGGTCTCGGGGTACGCTTTTTGCTCGCTAGTTAGCTCATATTATTCTAAGTAAACTATACACACATATGTATTCAACGCTTTGCTCTCAAAAGTTCATGAGTGTGGTAACCCGGTCACACTTTCATGACCATCAAAACCATTGACTCGAGAAGGGCTTTTGATATGTTGACCTCGTCTTCAACTTTGCCTTCATCTTCGTCTTCATATGCGTCCCCCACCCGAGCTGGAAGGGATAGATAGAAGTCGACCGTGTCTTTAACCTGCTCTTCGAATGTCTTGAACTGCATCCCAAACCTTTGCTTCTTCCTATTATTCTTGAATCTGCAACTTATAACACGTGGCGGGGTGTCCTCCGTCGCAAACACGGAACCGACCAGTTCCGGGTAGTATTTCCTGACAATGGGGATAGCGCTGGGCCAGTCAGTCCCACGGCCGTCCAGGATATACTTGCCCTCAGGGATGCATGGTGCCAAAGCATCAACGTGGCACGTCGCCACGTCGTCTATGTGGATGGATGCCGAGATCATACTCCTTCTTGAGTTTCCGAGGACATGGTCCAACAATATCGAGTTTGTGCCCCTGTTAAAAGTTTTTTTGGTTAGGCACAGCCGGTCAGGGCCGAAGACGCTGGGCAGCATGAGATACACGACGTCGAACTGAAGATTATCCATTATGTCATGGAATGCATTGTGTGACAACATTATAGCCTCGCTGCCAGTGTAAGCTCTTAGGGCAAATACTGTGACTGGCTCGTCTTGGCCTTGGGTTCTTGGTTAGTAGGCGGACAGACAATACTCGGCGGTGAGGGGGATTCACTTCTAATCGTTTTCGTGATCGCAATATCGATCGGATAATCATTATTAGGATCTCCATCTGGGAGGGCCGAGGTTGGTCTCTGGGGCGAGAACCAATCGAGCTCAAGGGGATGAAAGAAGGCAATAATTGATGACGTGAATACTACTCGCTTGATGAGGGGAGATTTCCTGGCGACGCGAATGATCTCAAAGATGATCCTAAGGCTGACGATTGCTGCTAATACCATAGGGTTGTTGAGCTAGAGCCACGTGAGCGTATATTCGGCGATACTGAGGTGCAGTGGCAATTGATCTAACATCGAAAATCGCCTCAGAAGGCGTGTAAATTATATATGTTGCCCCCTCGATGGCCCTGTCGAATCCTGCTAATCCCTGAACTAGCGGATCTGTACCCATACAATATTCGAAGTGGTCAACACGGCTGGCGGAGAGACAGTCTGCAATGTGTTGGGGATGCGCATGGCTTCGCGGCCAAAAGACGCCGCGGACCCGGTATCCAGAGTTAATGGCCTTGACCGCCGTCGCAAAGCCTATGAAGGAACCTGCCCCGAAAATCTGTTGACTATCAGAACTACTGCTCACCTTGGGGGCGGTTCTGCCACTTCTGGTTGCCTTACCACCACGGTTTCTCTAGGTGCGCTCTTCCCAGCCTTGTCGTTTGTAGGTTTGTCATCTTCGGGTTTGCTGTCTTGAGGCTTGCTGTCTTGAGGCTTGCCGTCTTGAGGCTTGCTGTCTTGAGGCTTGCTGTCTTGAGGTTTACTATGTTTGGGCTTGCTATCGTTGGATTCGTTGTTTTTAGATTCGTTTTTTCCAGGCTGATGGTCTCGAGTAATGGTTTCTTCGCGCGCATCTCCCTCAGGGTCTCCCTCATTAGCCTTGGATTTTCCTGCTCTCTTTTTTCTAGCCATTAGGGGTGTCCTGGTCCTCGGACGAAACGAATAGTCGGGATAGAACTGATTCTTAGGAATGACTAATTGGGTATTCAAAAATACATCCAAAAAGACGTGCGACAATGCCAGGCAACAAAGAGAGGTGTTAGACCGGCGGACGACATTTTCAATGATGGTAAATTCTCTCTAGGATGGCAAATTGACTAAGAGGATGGTTCTACTACACGCACGGGCTGCAACTTCCATACAACGCGTGATTCTGATCAACACTTTCCGCCTCATATAAACTCGCTGTCCGTCCGGAAACGCCGCCTCGAAAGGCCGTTCTTTAGATTTGGGATGTTACGGAAGGCATATTTTACGCAATGCAGGTACCGGCGTAACTTGAACGAACTTGAACGAACTTCTGTCAACCCACGGAAGGACCAAATCGGCTTTTGATCTTAATCGGCTTTTGATCCAGCGCTAGGTCTCTATATTTATCGAAGACCTCAACATTGGTTGAATGCCAGAGCAGTACAGGCTCAACAGTTTATTTGAGACCAAACGGCAAGGTATCAATCACTATACTAAGAACTATGTGGGAATTTGCATGTGAGTATTGAGATAATGTTCCATCAACGTTTGCGCCTACTATCTATCCTCCGTTAGCGATGTGTTCCGGCTTCAGTGATGCTACGCCCACACTCTCATGCACACCTTCTGCAGAAATACACAATGCCTCGAGGTCGCTGTTTTATATGAGTTGATTGTGACCAACCTTAGTACTGGTAGATTGGATGTGAGATTTATTGACGCGAAGTGAACATGTAACACTCTACCTATGTTCTACGTTGCTTATACATTCAACTCCGAAAGAGGAGGGGGACTTATACGAGGAATATCAACTATGCTCACATAGGCCTGCTATTTATAGTAGTATAACGTTCTCTATCAATTGGTAAATTCGAGAGAGCACAAGAGAACAGAAAACACTGTATCTACAAGGAGATATACATGCTAATTTACACTGAGTAACGAAGGTACACTTATACTGCAGATCCTACCTCAGTTATTTACCTAACCTACAAAGTAGGTAAACGGCCTACCTATTATTTGAGTTGTCCCACCACCACGTGCTAATCGATGCACGAACCGTTACCTAAGGTACTAGCACATCGGCTAAAGTGTGGTGTGGCCCGGTCACGCACATGGGATGTTAAAAAAAGACGACAAAAAAAGCAAAAAATCAGGACTGAGAGACGAAGGGGGATTCAGCCAAAGGGGAGAGAGGAACAAAGGGAAGAAAAAGAAGAAAAAAAGGAAAAAAGGACAAGAAAGAAAGAGAGAGAGAGAAAAAAGAAGGAAAAAAAGGAAAAAAAAAAGGAAGGGTTGCTATTCCCAGTTGAACTGGGAGGCATTAGGAATTGAGCCCAATGCGGGGGTCGAACCTGTGATCGCAAGTTAGTATAAACCGTTATCCCTACTCTAGGATTGTCGTCGGTTTACTCACCCGCAACCTTGAGATTAAGAGTCTCACGCTCTACCGATTGAGCTAACCGGGCGAGATTGTTGGGAGCCGGGCGAGCGAAACAAGCGTATTGTTTGTGCGGACTCCAAGAGGTAGGAATTCGTTATCGTACTCGAGATAGGACTATCTACTTGGTACCAGTACCTAGCTACCTCGAGGGTAAAGTACCCCAGCTAACAATCAACTGACCAACGCCAGAGAACTGGGAACAGATAAAACCTTCCCCTGAACACCTTGAATACAAAAGAGGCAACTTTGAGGGCAAGATACATTTCTGAATGCCACGGCTGCGCATTTGACAACATGGGATGGCCATGCAGCGTTGCCGTTGCCTACATCCTACCACGTGTGGCCTATTGAGCTCGATTTCACCCAAGAATCGCTCCTACAATTTTCCATTTGTGTATGCATCTCATCATCAAGCTAGAGAGATACACCAGGATATCGCCCCTCAAAACAGCGCCCCTCGGTTCGCCTATATTGAAGATGGGGAGCCTCCCGAACGATATCGCCCTGGAGGCTATCACCCGCTGTCCATTGGCGACATCTTGCATCACCGGTATCACATCGTGCACAAACTCGGTTTCGGCTCCTATTCCACCATTTGGCTCGCAAAGGACATCCAACAGCTAGGCAGATACATTGCCATAAAGATTAAAACGGCCGAGGGTGATGACGACTCAAAGGAGACCCAGATATGGCGTCACTTGTGGGCTGCTGCAAACGACCCCCAACAACTTACACCATCACCAGACACTACTTCCCTCGGAGTCACCTACAGCATATCCCCGATATGGGACGAATTCACAATCGACGGCCCAAACGGCACACACCGATGTATCGGGACGGTTCCAGCCAGAATGACTGTCGCAGAAGCCCAGGACGCTTCATATACTCAGCTTTTCCAGCTAAAAGTGGCACGAGTTATTGTGGCCCAGCTGATCAAAGCTGTGGCTTTCATGCACGCGAGAGGTTATGTCCACGCCGATCTACACCTTGGAAACGTCCTTCTCGCGTTTCCCAAAAGTATAGCCGAGATGCCCCCAGATAAGCTTTTCGAAACCTTTGGCAGCCCTAGGCTGGAACCCGTAAAGATCATTGGCAACAAGACGGGGCAGCCACTCCCTATCGGTATTCCCTCCCATATAGTGATTCCAGCCTGGTTCGGAGCAAGAAGCGAAGACATCAAGCTTGACGAGGCATCTGTAATATTGGCCGACTTCGGTGAAGCATTCGAACCATTCACTGAGAAAAGATTTCACTCTAACACCCCTCGCACCCTGCGACCGCCAGAAACCACATTTGCAGCGGAAAAGCCGATTTCATTCGCTGTTGACATATGGACACTGGCATGCTCCATCTGGACCATCCTCGGGCAACGGCCGCTGGTTGACATCTTTAGCTTCACGGACGACTACGTGACGAGAGAACAAGTGGACGCACTGGGGAGATTGCCCGAGGATTGGTGGACACGCTGGGACGCCCGGTCTAAGTATTTCGACAGCCAAGGGAATTTGTTGGACCACACGTGCCCACGGCGGAGTCTAGAAGTTCGTTTTGAAGACTCGATTCAACTCCCCAGGCGAAAACGCGGCATGGAATCGATCGGAGACGAAGAGAAATCTGCTCTACTCAGCATGTTGAGGGCCATGTTAGCCTTCATTCCTGAAGAGAGGCCCACTGCTGCGAGCCTGTTGGACTGCGAGTGGATGGTGAAATGGGCTCTTCCGGATCTCCGCGAGGCCGGCATAGCGAGCCCTTAGATAGAGGCTTCCATTTTCTAATCCCAAAACCTTCAGTCTTGGAGGCGTCCATACCAACCCTTTACTAAATTACCCTGCTTTAATTTAAAAAAGTAAGACTTTTTATTTAAAACCCCTTTTTATAAGTTTAAACTTTTAGCTTATATTGTATTTGACAAGATGCTGCACAGCTCGTTAGGTTAAGAAATAAACGCTGGAATTATTTGAAACGAAGGCTAGAAGGTTAGCCAAGTATTTCAGACGATGAGGGATTCGAATCCGTTTCTATACCTACCTACCTAGGTAGTGTAAATAACCCGGCGCCATGGCGAGGGTAATTGGAAGGGTGTCTTTAGCTTCGTACACTACCGGTACCTTAAGTTACCTACCTAGTCCAAAACGTGGCGTTGGTTATGAAAAGATCCGGGGTCGGCCGCATACTTTAGCGTCAAGTGAAATGATACTGGCGCACTACATATACGAAACACACATTGCCCTACTTACCTACATAAAGGTAGGTACACTGGATAACCCCTTTTTCTGGAATAAAAGCTGAGCGCACGGTAGGTAAACTATACGCGAACTAGTCTGCTTGCTCAACGTCCTAGGGTCTTATCAAAAGCTCATTTAATAGTACCTATAGTACCTAAGTACCTAGTGTATGCATCTGTTCAAGTACCCGCTAGACTAACACTATATCTATATGTAAGTAGGTAGAATATATTGGTATTGATCTGTACAGTAGATATAGTCCGTTGTATCTCATGGGAGTGCCTGGTCTGTTCGCTAAGTACTGTAGCTGGGGTAGTAGATAGTATACCTAATAACACAAGACAGTTAACGCCCAAGGTAGGTAGGTAGTTTCGCCACGACCACTGAGCCAACAGTGCAACACAAATACATAGTTAGGTAGCGTGATAGTCACCAAGAGATCTACCTATCAGCTGAAAAAAGATAGGTAGATGCTGGTAGGCTGGTATATTCTAGTAATCCTGTCCGACCTGTTCTTGGTTGACATCAGACATGCTGGGACAGTAATTGTACAAGCAACCTTGCTGAGGGGCTGTCGATCATATACCACGCTTCGTACGAAGTAGTGCCTACCGTATGAGCGAAGCTTCAGCCGCAAGTGACGTATCTGTACTTTGTAGTTGGAGAGCTGATTTGGGTGCCACCATTGTGTCGATTGCGATATACATACATATGTCGTATATATTCTAGCCCTTAATTGCAAGACTAGGCAACGTTTGGTAGGTACTTGCCCTTCATCTTAAGGGGTTTGAACGATTCGTCGATGAGCATGGCGTCGTTTTTGACTTTTGACTGACTGGGGCCCACGCCTGCCTTGCTGACTGTTTCTAGAACTATTCCCTGTCGAAGGATCGACTCATGGGGCCACTAGTACCAATCATAGTAGCAATTTTGACAAATCATGCCCGATATGTCGTCAAATACCTGTATCTATATTGGGAAGAAAGGCCGTAATCAAGCAACAAAATACATGCTATTAAACGCGACAATCTGCGTGTTGAAATTGCAATGGATGGTTTCGCCCATGCCGTGCCTTTTTAGTCGTTCGTTGTGCTGTT
Source organism: Nemania serpens (assembly GCA_022578855.1). Taxonomy (NCBI): domain Eukaryota; kingdom Fungi; phylum Ascomycota; class Sordariomycetes; order Xylariales; family Xylariaceae; genus Nemania; species Nemania serpens. The sequence continues at coordinate 514,947 of MU396683.1, read as the reverse complement.
ACCGTGGTTTGAACGAACTTCCACTTTCTCTGCCATCATCGTATCTTGATCATCCTCGACCTAGAAACCCTTTCCCAAGATTTCAAAACAGACTGAATTCAGGATGGACCAATCTGGAGTTGCCACCATGAGACGATTGCATCCGAACGGGAGTCCGGCGGCAAGACCGGTCAGCTGGAGTGCCATTCCCGCCGACGACCCAGCTGCGCATGAACAGATGATCAAGTTCATCTCCGAGTCGATCGTAGACGACATCCAAGGCAACATCTCCAGCGCCTTCATGAGACAGATGCAGGCCTCCAAGAAAAGCGCCATGTCACCTCACGACAAGGCAGAACGGATGCGTATCGTCCGTGCTATGCGAACAACCCTGGAGCGCCTTACCGAGGATTTGGGAAAGAAGTTTTTTGAAGAATTCCGCCAGAGACCGGCCGTTGGCCGATGGTACGACTCTTGGTTGTTGAACGAGACGCCGCAGTTCCTGCGCTGGGAGCAGGAATGGGCCTTCGCGCCTGAGGGCGGCTTGGTTGCCCTCGACGCACGCAGCATTGGCGGCAGTACTGATGGGCGTGTATTTGGTTCCGAGACCACTCCCGAAGTCCGGGTGGAATCCGAAAGGGACCTTGAAGAGTTTGATGACACGCAGGAGTTGTCTCCAGTTCCCGAGTACAGACCGGACGCGCCGGTGACCGAGGTATGCTGGAACCCCCCATCCTTCCTGCTCGTGTGTGTGTGTGGCCAGGCGACAGTTCAGTTGACTTAAAAAATGTTGTTAGAAAAAAACAGACGGTCCAGCACCAGCTGCTTCTGGTTGCCAGTGTGAAAATCACCAAGAAGGCCCCGAGTCGGAACACGCGCCCCATCTCTGCGAGACGTGTGCCTGCAGCAACCAGGGCTTTGGTTGCCTCGCGTCCTGCGGCTGCGACGAGACGTGCAAGAATAACTTCAACAGCATCGCGCTCGACAACATCCTCGGCACCGACGCGTCCGGGTCCCCGACGAAACTCGATCCGTGCTTCATCACCTACTTACAAAAACGCAATCTTCGAGAGGGCATCACGCTTGACTTTCTCTTTGAACATCTTCTCACCGGTCTGGACCATGTACCAGATGGCCACGATGAGGCAATCGATGCGTGGCGGGTGGAATGGGAGACGGGCTATAACGGACCGGACCCAGAAGCCAAAACGGAAAAGTTGCAACGAGAGCTCCTCTGCATCGGACTCGGGCTTGGCGACGAGCACAGGGGATGGTTCTTCTCATTCTGTTACCACAACGAGGAGCGGCTCGGGAGCTGGCAGCAGGGGCGCGAGGTATGGCACTGCAGAGACTGCGGAAGCTGCAGCGAGAGGCAAGAGTGGCACTGCGGAGACTGCAACAAGTGCACATTTGGGAGGGCTATTCCCTGCAACGGATGTGGAGGCGTCTCAGATTCGTATCACGAAGACCACTAAGAACACAAAGGGCGACCAGCCTCAAGCCGTGCTGGTCAAGGCCGTGGTGGCCTGCCGACGCCTGAAGAAGGCAGCGACGAAGCTGAAGAAACGATCATCCCAGATCTTCGGCGTGGGAAACAAGATTGCGACAACGTGATGGCCTACCTAAGGCTGTAAACTAGATAGCGGCGCCTACATAATTGCAAGCATGGAGCGTGGTGTCCGGGAGTTTTGATTTACGCGACAGTAGCGACGGTAGCAGAGACTGAGGTCGGTCTGTATATTATCATGCATCCCCCGTATTCTCTCATTATACCAATTTTTTTCTTTATATGGCGTCGTTCGTGGTTCCGCGGCGCCGTGGACCAAGGAAGCCGAGGGTCTGCAGATGAGGGAGGCGTTCTTGGTTCAATAGCGTTTTGTGGTTGGGAAGATGGAAAGTGTAAAAATGGACGGATGCTTTTTATCTGTTAGACGAACGGAAGCCTCTCTTTCCACGTACTAGTACTTAGCTCTTACCCTTACAAAACCTGCATTATATACCTTAGGTAACCTATAAACTCTAAACTTTAATTTGCTGAAGATGAAAAGACCAAGGTTACGTCATCTACCCTGGGTTTCGCAAACCTATGCGTTTTCCGGTGCTGTCGATAAGGGTTGGCGACCGTCAGTTCATGGAGTGTGGCACGACAGGTAAACGCGAACGGTCGCTTCTATTTAATATATTGCCAGATCCAGGTAGATTAAGTCTAGATTCAACCTTCATGGGGTTCACATGCTTGGGTGGCTGGTATTTAAGTAGGTACGGTACTAAGCAGTTACACCGCAAGCGAAGCACTTACACCTACCTATAAATCTAGGTACATCATATGCAAAACGTCACCTACACGAAATGGAGGGGCGTTCTAGCGCCGACTGACGACTGTAGTGTACCGTATTACAGCATTCAAGCACCTAACGTACCTACCTACAATACCTGGTGTACACGCACCCGACACTACTGCGTCAAAGTTCGTAGAAAATATCTAAGACATCCCATGCAGACAGAAGATACCTCGAACAGTCATCCATCATCTCTCAACTTATCTCTCACGAATTGGCAGGCCTACGTTCATATGATCGTTTGAGAAAAATTACCAATTGTGTACTTCGTATCATCGACTTTATTAACAACCCTCACCTTGAAAACAAAGCATACAGAACGTCGCTACGTATTGACATTGAAATAGGAGGCGGATATCACGGCTCATATTCGATACCGGGTACGATATAGTGGAGGTACTTATACACTAGTACTATACCTAAGTACGACTTAGGTGGTCTGGTATCACGATTGGGGAGCTCGTCCCCCAATTACTTACCAGAGGTTACCTCAGCTACGTCTCTACCTTGCCCAAGGTATCATCTACACTACCTACACCATCACTTATCCTATTACGACCTCGACCACGATCACGACCTCGAAAAAGACATTCCGCTCGCGCACTTGCTCCCACATCTATCTATCTCTCTCTCTAATCTACTCATCTGTCGATCCATCACACGGAGAGGTATCCGGTCGTTTTCATCGAGCTCCGTCTCCATCGTGCTGTCGTGAGCGCGCGAAGCCCCCTTCTATCTCGGGTCCGAGCATCGACGACGATGAGGCCGCGCTCATGACTCCTCTCCTTCTTCTGAAGGAGTGTCACCATGCCGCCCGAGGGTCGCTCCACCAACATCCGCGTCTTCATAAGCTGGGATGACCAGACCGTCTTTGCCGGCGAGGAGATCAGGTGCCACATCACCTTCAAGAACGTCGCCCCTGGTCCCGGCCAGCCCGCCTCAAACCCACGTCAACCTTCGCAGTCGTCGCCGAGGACTGATCGACCTAGACAGCCTTCACCGCTGCTGAGCCCTCGCGGGGGTCCTCATAATGGCTTGACCCCCCCTACGTCCGCCCGCAGTCACCGCTCGACCTTGTCGCTCAATGCGCCTTCGCCGGGCTCCCGCCTTCGGAATAGCGTCCAGCAATGGCATCCTCCGCAACCGCCGCAGCTGCCCGCGCCCCAGCAGCAGAAACCCGCCCACGCCCATAAACGATCCCTGTCCATCGTGTCTATGGGCTCTAATGCCGCCGCCGATGACCAGGTCTATGCCAATGGCTCTCAGACGAGACCCCAACGCCCTACCCGTGGCCACGGTCGGTCCGCCAGTCTCCAGATTGTACCGCGCGCTGGTGCAACGACGAACGGCCCTCAGTCAGCAGTACTACCGCGTCGGTCGCCCTTTGGCGCCGAGCCCTCTCCGGTCTTTGACAACCATTCATTTCCCCCTTCAAAGCATGGCTTTAGCCGGGGATCCGGACTTGCGACGGTCCCAAATACACCAGGTTTTGCCAATTCGCCGACGCGGAGGAAAGCGTCAGGCCCTATGCCTGACTTCAAGTTTCCTATGGCCCCGATCCATTCTCAGGACAACGTGGAGGACGCTCTGAATCTGGGCGACTCCGCTGCAACACCCACCACGGAGGCCATGTCCCAGATCTCCCTACCTGTCCGCTCGAAAGAGCCGATACCTACCATAACCGAGCATTCAGCACCGGTCGCGAGAATTCTATCGACTACAAGCATGGCAGGTGGCACACCTAGGAGTAGTGGCGAGTTTTACTCGCTGAGCAACAATTCGTCAGAAACATTGGCGTCGGAATACGTCACCCACCCGTTCCTGATCGGCCGGAGACCTGCCCACCTGCGCCGGGGCTCTACCCTGTCTGGCATCAGTGTGACAAGGCTGCCGGAATCCTTGATGATGGGCTATGCCCAGGTGCAAGGCTCCTTCACGCTTGATGGATCACTCATCAACTTGGGGCCGTTTGAGGCCGTCAAACGAAAAGCCGTTCTCGGAGGACAGGGTGGCGGCGTGATCGGAGTCGAGTCATCAAAAAGGTCCAGTAGTTTCTTGAACAGCTTTGGGTGGGGTGGCATAGGCAACTCCATCGGGGAACTTCTCGGTGGAGGAGAATTCAGCAGTATAAAGGACATGCGAGGTGCGGCGAGCTCCAAGTCTATTCCACTATTGTCCACTCCTCAATCGATACTGTTTGTGGATCTACAATTAGGTCCCGGCGAGACCCAAACATACGAGTACACCTTTAGGCTACCAAAGGGTCTCCCTCCAACACACCGAGGCAGAGCTATTAAGATAACCTACAGCTTGGTTGTTGGCACGCAGCGAGCCGGTGGTGCCAAGGAGCAGCAAGTGCGATCTGTGGATGTTCCCTTTCGAGTTCTAGGGAGCGTAAATAGCTACGGCGAGATCCTCGGTCATGACCTGCTATCCCCCTACGTTCTACTTCGCGACCAAGCGAGAGTCCACGCACATGAAAAAGCATCTAACTCATCAGCGTCGAAGAAATGGGCGAAGCCAGACACGCCTACTTCGACTATAAACGACCTTCTAACCTACGTCGATGAACTCCTCGACCGTCCACGAGACGGTCTGGGACTTCTCTCACCTACAGCCACAGCGGCACCCTCCCGTCGCTCCTCTTTTGTGGGAGGAGAATCAATTACTGCCAAACAGGCAATCGATCTCGCCATCATGCGCTCAAATATGTCGTCCGAATCCGGCCAGAGCAGTAACCGCTTCGCGATCGCGCGTAACGGTCAGCGTGTAGGTGTAATAATGCTGGCGCGTCCGGCGTATCGTCTCGGTGAATCGGTGAGTATGGTCATCGATTTCAGCGACGCCGAGATTCCTTGCTATGCAGTGCACGCGGCTTTGGAGACGAGCGAACATGTCGATCCGTCCTTAGCCTTGCGTAGTGAAGCAAGTATACACCGTGTCACACGCAAAGTATACGCTAGTTCGTCCGAAGTGACGATGTTTGCGCGTCGCATCGTCTTTAACCCCACCATCCCCATCACAGCAACGCCGGAATTCATAACCAGCGGGCTGCATCTCGAGTGGAAGATCCGGGTCGAGTTCGTAATCCCCTCCTCCGTTACCACGAAGAGTCCCGTCGATGATGTAAATGACGACGAGGACACTAAAGAAGAGAAGCCGAAAGAGGGACATCAGTTACTGGAGGAGATCTCCCATAACGATAAGAGCGGCCTCATCCTTGTCGCCGCCGAGAACCTCGAATGCGAGAGCTTCGAGGTCGCGGTCCCTCTGCGCGTCTACGGCGCCGTAGGCAAAGGTCTGGAACGACTCGACCGGGACGAAGCGCTCGACGAGGGCCTCGAAGTGTAAAGTTCGGGACGGAAGAGGAGAAAATCCGAGAAAGAAGTCGAACGAGATTTTCCAGTGTATGTGTACATGTACAGATGGATGGACGGGCGTGAGGCAGGTTACCTTAGAGGACGGACTCGCGAGCACAACGGTATCTAACAACAGCCATCAACATCATATCATATGGGAGATTAAGCAAACAAAAAGGAAGGAGAAATACAAACATTATACACTAGCGAGGTGATGGACATAGCAGACGGGGCGAGGCAAGGGGGGGGGGGAGCAGTGGGGATGATATGGGGGACCGGGGGGATCGCTCAGCGGGCCGCCTGCCTTCTTTACTACCATACATTACATTATATTCTGGATAGAAAGCAAGCGATGCATGCAAACAGACGAACAACGAACCTGCCTTTTGACAACCCCTTTTGACATGAGAAGAAATTTCCAGGTCAGGTTAATAAATCGGTTGGTCAGTTGAGGCCTAAGGCATCATCGTTAGTGTCTATTGGCGCAGTTGGGGGCGGATAGGAGGATCGGGTAGGTGAGTATATATGTGTATGTGTATGTGTATGTGTATGTGTATGTGTATGTGTATGTGTATGTGTATGTGTATGTGTATGTGTATGTGTATGTGTATGTGTATGTGTATTTATGTGTATAGTGAAAGGAGAGAGCAGCGGCGGGATATAATAATAACACGCAGGATGAAACAGTCCGTGAAGTAAACACGGGACATATCTTATCAATCATATTCGCTACTGCTGGTGTTGGGATGAAAGAGAAAAACTTGTTGTTATTGGTATATTGGTGCTCAACTAAGTAAATATCGCCCGAAGCGTGCTTGCTTCGTCTATTTAGTTGTTGAGTAGGGCATGTGGAATTATGTCCTAATAAACAAGTTATGAACACTATATCTAGCTAGGTAGCTAAAGGGAAGCTAGAAAGCAACATGAAAAGCGTCTCGGTTGACCACCTATCCAGGCAGCCTAGCCTAGCCTAGCCCGGTGGGTGTCCATGAAACGCCTGTTTTCCTAATTATCCCCTTGGATAAGAATGGTATCATGGTTAAAGGAGCCAGTTTAGTCTGGCTTCTTGCGAAGATAGATCCCACAACGCCGCCCTTTGGTCTGTTATCCCTAGACCCATGCTCCGAGCGAGGTGGTAAAAAAGAGAAAAATGTTGAGCATTCCAGACGCCTGACATGATTCAGCGACGACCAACCCCGCGATAACCTCCCCCACCTATCCCACTTGATCCTCTGTTAGACCAGCCCAGATATTAGCTATACAGTGTTATCCACAGCTCCTTGCCAAAAATACAAAGGACAAATACAAAATTAGAAAATGAACGAATGCTTTATGTCGATGTATTGCTGGACCCTGTTCCCGATGATCCAGGGCGTTTACCAGCAGAATCTGTATCTTGGTCAGACGACCGTCGATACTTACCGAGACGAAGTTTTTCATCAAGAAGCGATACTAATCGCTCCGAATACTGATCCAAAAGACCGTTGAGCATGGTGTCACTCATTGCCTTACTTCGTGTTGCTCGGTCTCCAAGAGCAACGGCTGTGAGGCGAAGTTCCTGGTCAATTTCGGCTAGGATCTCCTGGCTAATGGGGTCTGTGGAAGCAAGCTTCTTCCGGTAAGCCCGCAAAGTTCGACAAGTCTGTTCAGTGGACATGTTGAGTGACCCAAAAGATCTCAGGTTGCCATTGCTCTTGGTTTTGGTTCTATTCAGTGCCGGCACGGAAGGGCGTCGTTTTACTTTAGATTTAGGGCTGACCGGCGGGCTTCCCGATGGGGTGCCTGACGATCGTCGTAGTCGTGACGGTGTATCCTCGGCAACAACGGGAGCTGGGCTAGATGATTGTGCACCTCCAGGCGTTTTCGAATATGTCGGAGTCAAGTAATTACTTAAGAACATAGATCGCTTCTTGGTTAACGTCCTTGGAGGGGATCTGCGACCGCCAGTTGCAGTCGAAGGGCGTTGAAACTCTGCAAGTTCGGTTTTGGATAAAACACGTCTCAATGTCGGCTGGCTGACTGGAGTATTAGCGTCTTTGGCGGGTGAGGAATCGCGACTAAAGGTTCCCCATCCCCGATCTTGCATGTCTATCTCCCAGATCATGATGGTCCCATCAGAACCAACACTGACAACCTTTCGATTAGCATCGTCTTGTTCGATCAAGGCTACACCATGAATGGCCTCTGTATGTCCCCACTCTCGGGCGAGGAATTGACCCGTCTGCATATCGTACATTCTAATCGACTTGTCTGTATTGGAGAGACCGAGAAGGAATGCTGGTTCTTTTTCGGTAGCAGGACATGTTGTAAGAGAATCTAGGACGACAGGATCGGCGCCACTTTGGTCGAAGCACTTAAATGAGCTTAAGAGCTTTCCTGTATCCAGATCAAATGTATAAACAGACCGCTCAGCCTGAGATACGAAAAGGGTTCTCCCATCAGAACCCACCGCCATGGATATTGGGGATGCTTTCAGAGAAAGTGTTCGGGAAGGAACGGCCGCTATAACATCCGGATCGCCCTCTTTGGTCACCAGATCGTGGATTTGTACGCTCCTGTCTAACGAACAGGTAATTATTTTATCCATTGATGGGATCAGAACCTGGGAGACTCTGGCCGCGAACTCGAGGGTCTGGAAATGCTCAAAATTCCCATTAGCTAGTCGATGGAATAGTTGAGCCGTGCGATCACGACCACATGATGCGATGAGGATGTTAGATTTATCCTCGTAGACCGTAATGAATTGACAGTCTAACGAGTGTGCTCTCATAGACGACACACATTCCTTGGTGATGAAGTCGATCACTTTGACAAATCCCAGTTTATCTCCGGCGATAAAAAATCTGCCATCCGTAGTAGCACGGATTGTGACCATTTGGTTCACTAGTTCGGGTTCCTCTTCGAAGTAAGCTTCATCCAGGGGCACCTGGAAAGATGATTGAACGGTTCCATCAGTAGACCACAAAATCACCTCGCCTGATTGCGACCAGGTGTAAAATTGAGCGCCTGTCACGTTGGATTGAGACAAGCTCCCAACACCCATGACCGCATCCCCACGTCCTGGTATGGGAACTGATGTTGACCCAGCCCCAGATAACCCCGGTATATGATCCTGGTTCCAAATATCAATGGAGCGCTTAGTATCAACCGTGACCATCCGATCCTCCAAGAACCCCAACGCAAGCACCCCGATGCCTGTAGATCCTTCTACATTTGTCCGGATACAGTTGGGAGAAGCCTTTAGCACGGATTCTAAGTCGAGTGTTGCAAAGTTACCCGACTTGCCACTAATATAGACGAGGCTCTCGCGGATGGCAACACAGGTTGTCACAAATCCACTTTCGAGGATGTGTACTAACTTCATCCGCTTGCCAGAGCAGTCCAATAAACACACATCTCCCGTCTCAGAGCAGATGATGGCTTTGGTGTCGTCAATGGCCGCAGCACACGAGAATGTGGCCTCAATCATACCGCCGAGCAGAACATTCCTGCCGGGTAGTGTCTTCTGCGGTTGTGCGGTGGGGTTCACGTCTCCAATAAATTTCTGCTTCACTGGAGATGTCGCCTGGGCCTCGTCGATGCGCCACACCTTCACATGGCGTACGCCCAGAGTAACGAGATTGTGGCCTATCCAGATCATCCCTTTGACGTAGTTTGTGCATCTGTTTTGCTGGAATAGTTTCGCCGCGCCGGTTCTCGGGTCTATCCGCCACACGTAGAGGAAACCATCATTTGATGATCCGAGGGAGGCAAGAAACTTGGAATCGGGTGACCATGCAACCACCTTGACACCGTAAGCATGTTCGCTAATAGAGACAAGTGGAGTATCGGATGAACAGTCCTCCAGGCTGTATATAAGAACTCGTGGGGCGTAGCCCGTTTCGCCCACGGCCAGAAATCTCCCTTCCTTGCTCAGTGCGAGGCACGTTGCGGCCTTTATACGCTCCCGACTAGTCCATGTCTTGGAGGTAGAGGATTCTGCCCAGTCGTTTACGCCAAAGGTAGAGTCCCGCGCTGATACTCTATTCCGGCTATCGTTCGCTTTCGGGGTGGATGGCGTCGATGTAGAGTAGGACATAGCTGGGGTGTTGTATATCGGAATCGCCGTTGGGCGTGCGCGGAAGAACCGTTGTCCATAGTTATCGCCATCCACGTCCACGACCACAACGGCGCCGCCGGCAATATAGGCAAACGAAGATCTGACGGCATCGAAACCGGTGGGAGAAGCACATGTGGTACCGATGACCCGTTTCAGACAGAGTCGAGAGTCGTATAGCTGGAGACCTCGGCCACGGTGGGGGGACCGCGAAGGGCGAGGTAGAAAAGGTGAGCTTGCAGGTGTCAACCTCAGCCGGTGGGAAGGAGTAGAAGCCATCCTCAGGCCATGGACAAGAACGGAGACCCGTGATAACGACAATGACGATACCAGTGTGTGAGCTAGGTTCAAAAGATACCGGATATCCTAGAACGTTGTGTGGCAGTCGAGTGGAGAGGCATGGATATAGGACCCTCCGTGTCTAATATCATAGGGCAGAGGATGCAGAGTTGTACCCAAGTCGGCGAGGTGCAGACGGAGGAAGCCGAAGCCGAAGGAGAACAAGCTGGATGAGCGAGGTAGGTAGGGACTGTGTCAGGTGGCTTCCTGCTGTTACTGCTAGGGAAGGCAAAGTGAAGGTACGATGCAGAGCGTCGAAGAGGGAAGGTGAGCGTGCCGAATGTACAGTTAGGCACTGTATGCTGTAGGGAAGGCGAAGGGCAGGTCGTTCAAACGCTAGCGAATTGTTCATGACAAGGTTCAGCTCCAGGACTTCAATGGGATAAACAATTGCCCAGTGGACATACAATGGGATGCACAATTGCACAATCGGGCATACAATGGGGTGTTGGGCTGTTTGTTTGACTTACAGTGTCAAGAAGAGATTATTTTCAGAGAGTGACGAGATAACTAAGACAGCATGGACATGCAAGGAGTGAGAAAAAAAAACCAAAAAACAGGCTGACGAGGTAGTGCTGCTGGTAAGACACCAAGGAAATGTGCGTCCTCCTTTTTCGATTCTCGCTGAGGTCTGTACTCTCCGTAGGCGGCGTAAGGGTGCCGTGAGTATGGCGTAGTAAGCCCTTCACCATGAAATCATAGATGCACGGCGGCAGGGAAGTGACAATTGCGCAAAGAAAGGTGGGAGACAACAGAGGGCACTTTGTGCCTCAATACCCATGATGATCCTCTAATTATGGTAATTGGGTAGGTAGGTAGGCATAGGTAGCTGCACACCTCAGTGTAGGCACCGGATACCTATCTGGGTATGTTGTGGAGGTAATGGGGGCAGGTAGGTAAGGAATATTGCGAGAGGCGCCCCCATTTTGTTTTCCTTGTCAAGCGAGATAGAAACAGCTCCGTTGACAGGGAAGTTGACGGGGAGCAACCGAAGACGCTTCTGGATTGGCCGGTGCCTGAGCACAGTGGAGACTCCGATGTGCGGTCAAGACGGTTTCGGTAAGGTTGAATATGCCCACTGAATCTCAGGATCCAATGACAGTTCCGGCTAGGCTGTCCTAGGGTTCACCATCCCGAAAGCTGCAGATCAAAAGGGACTTATCACACTTCCAATCAATTCGCTCCAACCACCTGGTGTATGCGTCTGATCTTGAGCAAACCAATTTTTTATAAATTACCTTACTCCCTGTCTGTAATATGGAAGGCTGCATGTTTGCAGAAATTTGTCTTATCATACATCTGCCAATGGTTTGACAGCCAGAAGCAAGTTCGGCAGCAATACAGATATGCACGACCTACCTCATCATAGTATACTTCTAGGTAAGTTGGTACTTGGTAATCATGTATAATTGCCAGTAGTACACTATGTAAGGCTAGTGTACTACCTACATAGGCCAAGTATGCTCGTAGGATCACACATCTCACCTAACGCGATACCTGATCAGATCATTTCTGCTCCAACGAAGCAAGTGTTACGGACCATGTTAACCCACATCCAATCGTACCGCTCCAAAAGTAGTAAAAATCCTGCCCCAGTTTACCTACATTTGGAACGCTCACACCAATGCGAAATCTTCATTTGTACGAAGTATTGGCGCCTGTCTTACCATGTACAAAGTCTATCCATACAACCTGCCGGTACCGCCTACAGGGATACAGTAGCACTTAACCTTGCTACACATAGGTAGGCAGCAGACGGTTCGAGGCAGAGTGATAGGTATGTAGGCTGCAGGATATACAAGCAGATTAGGACCCCTACCAGAATGAAATGGTCACGTTCCTATCCCATGAAAACAAGGCATTGATTGGCAGCAAAGCATACATGGCACTGATAGGCTTAGAAGCTAATTGCAATCAGTTCTTGGTAAGATTCAAGTAGATACACATGTACAGGTCAATGGAACTGTCTTTAGAGATAGGTGACATTTGAATGTTCTACGCAATGCAAAGTAGCGTTGCTTTAAATCAGCCTACAACCTGAATTAGATTAGCCTTTAGTTTGGAGCTATGGTTAGTTAATAATTTCTGGCCGTACCACCTTTTGTTCCCAAGGCTTACAATGTGAGTGATGTGAGATCTTTCGGGATTAATGAACTACCTTATGTTAACGAGTGATAATATGAGGAACCCAACAGACATTATTGCACTCCTGTATCAAACTAGTAATGATTCAGAAATTAATCCTTACGGGACAGTCTGCCCGTTTCTTAGTCCAAAGTGTGTTTGTTACATGATTCTTAGTCTACCTTTGTTATTTCCATATTCACCAAGATATTATCACATGTGTAAGATGCTTTGAATCCTAAACACTGCCGCATTGCATGAGCTATCGGGGCGAAAGTCATTATACATGGGCAGTTCCCTTCTCGGCCAGAAGTTTGCCAGCACCAATCAACATTATCTCTTAAAGCCACCGTCTTCAAGATAAGGCCATCAGGGCAGGTTTTTGAGGGAAACTTCCAGGCAGTATTGTACAAGGTGTTGTATTCACTATTGTATACAATCAAAGCGGAAACACTGGGAAGACAAGATCATGATCCTAATATTTTATTGGGCGAGCTATGACAGGGGCGAAGGACCAGCCGGCTTAGACTAGGAAGGTAAGCAAGAAGAAGAAGATGGTTCAGGAATATGAAGGTCACTCAATAAGGAGGGAATTCCCTTAAGATAGCACAGAGTAACTAGCACATCCTCGTATCGTTATTTGAAAAGGATATATCCGACGCCCTTATATCAAGTACAAGAGCTAGCGTCTGCTAGTTCTAAGGTACAGCGGATGTTATAATGTATATAAAAATGTATTGGGACAGCCATAAATGCACCCGTGATATACAGACATGTTTTCAATCATGAACAAACTTCTCCTGTCATCTGTATTTGCAGGGCCGGGCAAGAACCAGCCATATATCCCTCCCGTACAGCATATACGCGGCCAGATCAAAGGAGATTACTGGATAGTTTCCGCTGCACACTCTCCACCGGCTCTTGAGTCTCGGGTTGTTCGCGACGCGGCATATAAGGATACTCCGTGCGAGGGCCCGTTTTCTGATTCCAGTGGGGTTCTCGAACGATGCCCTCGCGACGCCATCGACGGGGCGGTTTCTTCCCGAGCGCCGCCATCTGGCTCCAGATGTTCTTGCCGCGGTTAAACCAGCGCTCTTGGCGATCAATCTCTTCCTCGGGGTTCGGAGTCCACTTGCTCCTGAGGATGCGACGGATCGCCTCCGGCGATACCTCGAAATTTCTCGCCAACACTTCTGTCGTGTACTGCGCTGGGAACTGTGCATGTAGCGCCCGGATGCCGTCCAGCGCGTCTGGCGACAGTCGCTTTCGCGGACGCCAGCCCTCTGGAAACTTCTCCTTCAGGGCTTCCTTCTGTATTCGCCACTCTTCTATTTTCTGTGCTCGTGACAGTTCTCCGCTAGGCTTCGGCTTGACGTCTTTGATAATCTTGCGCCTCTTTAACTGGCTTGATATAATTTCCGGCTTAGATCTTGATCTCGACTCGGATAGCGCATCTGAGTCAAAATCATCGTGCTCCAGCGTAGCTTCTTGCCTGGACATCGTATTCCTATCTAGGCTTGCAATAAGCGTATCGATGGATTCGGGGCTGTAGTCGAGAATAAGTCCATTCAGTTTCGCAGTGATTAAGTCCTCGCTAGAGGCAGATGGCGGCGAAGTGTGCGAGTCGTCCATTATCGTATTGTCTGCTGCATCGACGGGGGTGGGAGACGGTTCTTCCTCAGCCTTGCCCATCGATGAGACGCCGGCATTGTCTCGCCATGTTGGTATAGGAGCGTAGGCAGCCGAAGTGGAACTGTATAACCGAGCGGGATGATGAACGAGTCTCTGGCGAAAGGTGACTTGCGAGCTGAGACGATTGAGTGGAACGGATCGTGAGATGACGGGATCAGCGAAGCGGAATTCGGTGAGACTCTGTACGAAGATTCTGAGAGAATTTGTTCGACAAACGCAACCCATTTTCGATGTTGATGATGATATATACATGAGAATGTGGTCGTGTGGATGATGTTCGAATTGATGATCGATGGCGGCCCATTAACTTTTTTTCCCCTTGGTTTGCCACCCATGATCCACTTTCTGGCAATGTGGGGCAGGTACGAAGTACATAATGTATTAAGTAAGTGGTGGGTCTTCTTCAACTCCACCATGCCAAAAGACGTGCATGCGTCAAGATTCAAGACGACGCCAACGAATCTTGAGAACGCCCCGGCTTAATTGTTCAAGCGACTTTCCTGCTTGGGCATATTTTCACATTTCTATGAATGCTGTATATATTATATTTAGTTGATTACTAAACCGGTTCTTCTCGGAGGATATTATAGTTACCAGGGCGTACAAAGTATGTACCTACTTCTTCGAGATTGATCCCTGACGTTGGACAGAATTCCTTCCGACTTTCAGTAAAGAGGAGCTATTCAGGTAGCATACAAAGTACACCGGACAGCATTATAAAGCAACCAAGTGTACGATATTCACAGCCCAGAACGCCCAGTCCCCACTAACCCATGGTTATCCCAGTTTTAAAATCTTAGAACAAAATAAAATCTTTAACAATTTCACGCTTCACTTAACGTGACTTACATCCGGAAGTAAGCAAGAAATGTCTCTGGAGATGGCATATTTGCATAACCATGAAACACTCTTCGAAGGAAGGTGGCAAGAGAGAAGCAATATGAAATAGCACTTCCGCCGTATGCCAGGTCGCCATCCAGAGACAATAACATCTCGAAGTAGCCAGGCTAGACTAGGATAGGAAACCATGATGGGATATACCTATATTAGCTGATACAAGAGTACGCCTCGAAAGATGAAACATCGGAAGATTGTGGACTAGAGTTAACTCCGTCCCAGGATTAGTAGACTGGAATCAGGTAGAAAGGAGCCAGAAGGCATTCCTCCGTTACGGAGGCTCCGCCATGACTGCGGCAAGCCGAATATAATAGGGCAACGTGAAGCGCCTATTAGGAATGCTGATGTATACATAATTAACCTTCCTCTCCTTATTGGGTAGTATGGGTAGTACGAGAACGGTTGAAGCCCTCGACCGTACAGGGGCATTCAACGTATACGCAGACCTATTGGCTCAACGGCAGGGAACTCGCCGAGAAGCTGTAGATCGACCGACCCAGGTTGTATAACTCCTCCCGTCCCGGGGCAGCGTCATTTTTTCATGGCGCTTCGTTACGCGAAGAAGAGCTTCAGCTAGCTCGACAGCAATAACATAAAGGTCACATATTCCTTTTTCTCTCGTCGTTGTATCATCCGAACGACACACATAATTCTAGCTTGTCCGCAATGTTCTCTACGCCGTGCTCTTAGAGAACAAGTCAAAGGGGGCACGAGAGGAATTTCTCTTCATACATATCCCGGAGTTCGACAAGACGTCAATTGAGCTAGGTACCGCCACGGCCGGATCTGGCGGCGGGAAACGGGGTGTCGAACGCACGGCTCTATTGTCCCTTGCCGCCTTCTCAACACTCGCTGCGGTTGGTGCTCAGCAAAGTTGCAAGATGTTAATTTGGTCATTAGATCAAACGATATACTGGTGCGATGTATGTTTTCGGTATGGTAACAATCGACCATGTACTATAACGAGGGGATTGTAGGAATCGTTGGCGGTGTGCCGTGATATTGAAATTAGTTGTTGAGATGTTCTGTCATCCCTATAGTTTTTGTCTAGAAATTATGGCTAAGTCTTGGGGGCGGCTGCGGATCTGAACTATTCCTCATAGTGGGAGTCTATTCTAATAGAACGTTACATTGTATTGTTAGGACTCATGCTGTGGTTTGAGCAAACTATTATTTCTCCTTAGCCTTCGCTATATACATTCTCTACATCTCTACCCAATCGTCTGCGCTCTCGAACCAATGCTGTAGAAGATTTAACGGCTCCTGCCCGTGCACCCTCGGGCTCTGACTTGCCCTTCTCCTATACCCATTTCATGTGCAGGGTATCGAATATGCTGCTGGGCAAACCAATGCAATAACGCCGGCCGAAAGCAAACTGCTCGTGGCCATATTCATCCTGAAACGCCGCGATCGCTAGGCAGCCAGGACACGATCGATATGAGGGATAAAAGTACAGTTTTAGGTGATTATGAAACCTTGCCATCGTTGGCCACGAGCACAGCACATCATTCCATTAGTTCCACTGGAGGTCGTGATGTATGTGCCATGATAGGCTGTTCAATGACTGGGCTCGCTACTATCGGCTCATCCGTCATATCGTCCACTGATATAGCAGGCAGGTGTAGGCTGCCGCCGTTCTCCTGGGGTTGATAAATCAAAGTGCTGCTCCTGCTGCGTGTTCGCATAGACGCAGCTTCTGTAGGCGAGACGGGCGAGATGTCAGCCACAGAGGGGGGCTGGTGGTGGTGGAGCTTAGCGAGAGCTTCCGCCAGATCTTCGGCATGAACCAGCTTGTTGGGCGCGTCCTCCAGACGCATCTCCCAGCCATGAGGGGGCGAAGGGGGCGGGCTGATGAAAAACAGCTTGCCCGCGTCCGGCAAGGGCAAGTGATTGTTCTTAGTCAAATCCAACGGCGTGTGCTGGCCAAAGTACACTCTACACCGTTCGCCCATAATGGCTTCTCCATCCCATATTGATCGCACCTTGATCGCAGCCTGCTCGTCGAGGAACGACACCACAATACGACGGAAGGACTTGAGTGGTGACCATGTGTATATGGGGGCGGTGGCCTCGATCAGGCCTCGGATTGTTTGTAGGTTGTCTGGGCGGAAAATGTCGAGATCATCCAAGTTCGTGATCAGAAGAGTGTTCGTTGGTGGCGCCGGTTGCGTGAGCGGCGGTATGCTAGATAGGTCTAAGCTGAGGGAAGACCGAGATGAACCACGGCGCTCAAAGAGAGGGCGCTCCGGCGATGACGGTGATGTGGGAGAAGCCATAAGTGATGGGGACCCCGCCATGTTTGTGATGTGTGTAATTCGGTGAGACCAGTATTAGTTCTGAGTATTTCTTGTTGTGCTTTGCGTGGTGGCGGATTGCCCAAGTTCAATCTTGTTACTTGGAGTGAAGGAGACGATGTTGTAGTAGTGATGAGGTCGGTGGTATGAGGGTTGGACGAGGGAAGAAATATACGTCGTGGAATTGCTGATGGCAAATATGTATAGCCATGGCAGTGGCTGCGCAAAAAGAGGGACGCAATACATGTGCGTTCGGGTACCTATGTGTCCTACTTCGTACATACCTTACAGTAGATCCACCAAAGCGCTAGGTCACCTTGGCATACTGCGCCTACAGGGGCTAGCAGCCGATAGGGGACCAGGGCTTCCAAATTCCAGAAATGGCTCCACTGACACTGGGGAAGAAGTGGATCACGCGCAACTATCCAGACCAAGAGAGTCCGGACGTTGTGCATCATTCAACCATTCAATCCGTTCGAGTCGCGGTCTTGCCTCTACTTGTAGGCACTACCTACGAAGTACTTGATTAAGGTAGCATCGAGTGCCCGGTGATAGGTAGTGTCGGCAACTCCTAACCAGGTAGGTATAATGTACTGATGTAGGTAAGTACTATGCTCAACTGATCGCTCCTAAGTAGAACCCTTGCCGCGATCACGCAGGCATGCAGCAGCCAACTCATCTCATATTGAGCACAGTCCGTTGATATTTGCTTATTTGTCTTGCCAGCTGATCCGTGAAACATCCCGTCTACGCTACCTGCTCAGCCAGGTTAGATTGGGCTTGTCAGCGGTTGAGCTGGATCCAACCAGCAACAACTGGAACTTTCCTCTGAGCGCTGGGGTGGGATACCTACTGTGCACCGTACACCGTACGAAGCATACCTACCTACATTAGTACTATGATACACCGTCCACTGCAGCACAACCCCGATAGGAAGTTCTTTGTACTGAGGAAATTTCATACCGTGGCGATGCAGCCTAGGCCCGATTTGCAATCTTAGGCTTACCTGCTGTCGTTCCTGTGTTGACTGCATCATTGCTGCCACGCACTTAGCAGGGCTATGTAACTTGCCACTATTTCAAGGCGCAGCGATACCTGTTTGATTACGACTTTCACAATCAAACGCGAATACGGTCAGAAGCCTGCGCAAGCCGGATTTCGCAGTCAATCCACCTTGTCGCATCTCGTATCGTCTACATGTAACTACCTGACCTACCAGTAACTGCGGTCAAAAATCTGCCGTCAACCACTTACTCCATGGGTAGATACTTACAAGTAAATTACCTCTGCATTGTGGCGGTTTCCCGGACACGACTTTGCCTGCAAATGCACGCTCTTGGATACCTTGGTAGGTGTTATGTGCTTCGTACTAAGGTTCAAGTCATAACCTTACCTGGCGAAACACAAATACAACATTTGAACCTACCTAGGTACTTGGAAAAAAGAAACATGGCTGTTCCCGGCAGGAGACTAAGTAGTTACAGTGTGCCTGCTTCGTAGGTAGTTGTGTAAGGGATTCGGTTTCATCAAGAACCCGCGCACAATATCTGGATGTTTCGCTGGTTTATCATTAGGTAGGCATAGCCCCATTGGCCTCCAGGTTACCAACTGGCGCAAATCCTCTGACCAGGTAAAGTTACAAGGGTAACTTGAGTAAGGTAGGACCTAAATTACCCCACACCATTCGCCTTCTGAATGCACTACTAAACCTCCACGGTTTCGAGATAGTGCTGTCAGATACTGATATCTATCAAATTACGTCTCCATGACTTGTCGGCTCAGCCTCTTCTCAATCAACCACTTTGGCGTCGCTCGTCTGCTGACGACCCTCTTTCGGTCCACGTAGAACCTCCCAAGCCAACTAAATCTTGTCCGATCACGAGAAGGGAAATTTGGCCGATAATGTTGGTCATGAACTCACCTTATCTCTCTTACCTACGATGATGACTGACTAGTAAGACAACTATCCGAAAATGGAGAGGAAGAGTTGATTTCGCATGGTGGCAGGATAAAACGACGCAGTTGCTTTGGTAGAGGATGCTTAGACGACCAAGCCATACCTCTGTAACTCAGTGCTTAGAGATGTATTATCTCGACATGTAGATCAGTCATCAGTACATGTCGTTCTGGCTATTAACGCCGGCGAGATGTAGGTAAAGAACAATGTGGGTCGGGTGCTGGCGAAGAAAAGGTACAAAGGACAGATTCCAAAATTGGTTTAATTGTTTAAATCCTTATCGATATGCCCCACCATTACTTGTAGCTACACACTTGCCGACGACTCACAGTTTACGCGGGTTTCTTCGACCTATTCCCCTTCGTCACACCTGTATTTTGTGAAGTTGGTCCATGGTTGCTGCTGGCGTCGCCCACCTCATTGATAAATAATTCTTGATTGTCTAATATCTGCGCACCTCCTTCCCGAGAAATTACTACATGCGAACTTTAAAAAAAACAAAAACCTTAACCTAGAACGCTCTTAATTCTAAGCCTCTGTCCTGTAGCAACTGCGATGGAAATAATATTTCGCTGGCGCCCTAGCAACCACCGGTTGTTCTATTGTTGAGAAGGGGTCCTCTCTCCCTCATCGCGGCGCAGGTTCCTACCTAGGTCGCCTTCACCTTCTACGACCTCCTGCGACCTCCCATGCGCTGCGCGCACCTTCCGCGCCTCAGGATTAATCCGAGGTTCCATGTAGGCACAACTTCCTTCCACCTTCTCCCAGCTTTCCATCAACCTCTCCTCCACCAGCCCTTCATCACAACAACAAATCATGCTCGGGACTCCTGGTCTCGACAGAAAACATTCGGCGTCCTGTCTCATCCTGACTGCACGGCACTATCAGCTTGCGTCTCCCACCACTTACCCTCGTCTCGTCGCATACTAGATGGTCTCCCGACGTAGTCGTATTGCCACGCTCCTTGATCCATCGTCGTCGACACTTGTCACGTCTCCTCCCCTCTGACTTGACGCCTTGTGTGCTTGCTGCAGGTATCCGCTATGAGCGATTCCATGAAGGAAGTCGTCGAGACGCTCGACCCCGTCTCGAGACGGCTCATTCCTACGAATATTGATTCTGGAACCCTAGTGCCTCTTAAAACCACCCTTGAGCTCCGAGACAACCTGACGGTCGGCCTCGCCTACGTTACCCGGGCTCCCACTCGCTATACCAATGATATCGTGACGTAAGCTCTTCACGTGCCTATCTGGTCTATGTCTTGCTGACCGCACACTAACCTGTGGTTCTCTTTCGCCAGTATTGCCCGCGCCCTAGCCGGTGACGATGCCGCTAAGAGCCTTCCTCACCTTCGTCGGTGCTCTAAACCTGTCGATCTCCCTCCCCACCTCAAGTCGCACTTCATGAACGAGGGTAATGGAAGAGCGATTCACACTGGGAAGTCCAATTGGCTGTACATTCTTCTGGGCCCAAAGGACGAGTTGCCTTATGATGAACTATTGAGAGGTCTTGCCTCTGTTGATGGCATTAGAGATGACATCTTCATCGGCATCATTCCGGTTCCTCTACTGGCCCCAACGTCCCAGGTTCAGGCCAACTTGTGGTCGCAGCAATTTTGGCAGGCTGTCTACAGGAAGAACAACCCCCTCGGTCCCCATCCAAGTAATATATGTCGAACAACTTCCGTTGTCTCTCGCGACGCCTCTGTTTGGATGACCTTGGCCCATCAGATAGCAAGAAAGTCGCGGGATGACGGGTTGGGAGAGCCAATTGGCGCCGTGATTATAAAACGCACGACCCCTGGGAAGTTTGATCCTACCAAGAATGCGACTTTCAAACTCGAACGCTCAAACTCGATGATAACCCAAGGCAGTCAGGGTAACATGGAGCCCACCCTTAGTGGCATGCCCGAGAGCACTACCAACCACGAACACCGTGAAACTGGGAACAGCGATACCATGGAGGATGCAATAGGCTCAGACACTTCAGGAACTGAACCAGAGGCTAAAGAAACCACCCAAATTGTTGCTATGGCTGGGGATGCTCGCTGGTACCAGCAGGAGAAGGTCGGGCGCACAGGAAATCCCATGGGACACGCAGCGCTTCGAGCTATCAGCATGGTGGCACAGAAACTAGTCAGGTCGGAAAACCGAGCGGAGAATAAGCCAGCTATTATGGAATTTGAGGCTTTCCAGGACGGTCCTTTGCTAGATGACGAGGAACTCGTTTTTGACGCCGAACATCCTTGTCCGGATGGATATCTTTGTCACGATCTTGAGCTGTACCTTACCCACGAGCCTTGCGTCATGTGCGCCATGGCCATCCTACACTCCCGTATGGGCCGCATTGTCTTCCGTCACCGTATGCCCCTGACCGGCGGGATGAGCTCAGAGGACCGTGGATATGATACCTGTGGTAATCCTACCACATGCGACAATGGGCCGTGCGGTGGTGGCCGCGGTCTGGGACTACACTGGCGAAAAGAGTTAAACTGGAGCATGTTGGGATGGGAGTGGGAGACAGACACTGTCGAGCGTCTCATGGTCGATCCTCATCTGCATGCGTGAAGCAGCCTCTTTGATATCATTACCAAAATACAGGAAACCTGTATAATCTTTGGTTTGAGGCAAGTACAGGAATTAGGTAGTCCTCTTGTCTGACATTTGGCCTTATGAAATGCACGCCATGGAGGAGTTATGGGAATAGGAGTGTTTGATCCACCTACAATATCTCAGGCGGACGGTATCCTCTTGTCCTGTCGACTCTCCTGGAATCGCTCGAGATTCAACAGCAGCTTTCGCACGCGATGGCTTTTACCTACGTTTGGTACTTTTGTTCATGAATAGGCCGCTGAGCACCATAGTACTAAAACTGTTGACCCTAAGCTCGAAACTAGAATCTTGGCTGAGTTCATTGAAATGTGACTTGCGATACTTGAGGCCACCCGTACGAAGAGGTAGGTACGTGTAGTACATGTCGGAAACATAGGTCACCTAGGTACCCCACCGCAGAGTGGCTGGAGCCAGCTTATCTTATCGGTCAGAGGTGTAGGGGGCCTGAACGCAAGAGGTAGGTACACCTACCTTAGGTACCCTGTTCCCTGTTCGACTTCTTTATCGTATTTACATTCGCAGGTGGAAAGGAAGCAGCAGATGCATGCGACCGGAACGTGCCTTTGACCTACTTCCTTAGTCCATCCTCTAGAGACGTTCTAAAATGAACTCTCTTTGACTGTCTCGGCCCATCAATCTACGCGCCTTCAGCACCAGTCTTCATTGCCCCAACTCCTCGCTCGCCAACAAAGCCGCGTGTTTCGAACAAGTACGACTGCTCACCCTGCGGGGGAGCTGCAGGTTGCTATGGACCAGTGAGCTGTTAAAAGTGATAAATTGCATATTGACGACCACGATGCCTACAATTACAAATAAAAAGGGCCGGGCTTCCCAGTCGAACCCGGAGCCCCCCTCCACGTCCACGACCACTAAAACAAATAAGAAACGGAAGATGGATGCCAGTGTCCAGAAATACTACGCAGTGCGCGCTGGAAACCGACCCGGCGTCTACCTCACCTGGGCCGAATGCCAGCAACAGACAGCTGGCTTCCGAGGTGCTTCGTGTATGTGTGGAAGTATGCCCGAGCGAACTCACCTAGACTAAACGTACCATTCTAGACAAAAGTTTCACGAGCCGGGATGATGCCGAGGCTTACGTAGCTGGTAGGAAGACGTCGGCGGCGGCTGATGGCGAGGACAAATTTTATGCCGTGGCTGTCGGCAGACAGCCTGGGGTCTATACAGACTGGGATGAGGCATCTCTCGCCATCACAGGCTGGAAAGCACCGAAATACAAAAAGTTCGGAACCCGCGACGAAGCCATCGAGTTCATTCGTGCTCACGGGAACGAAGACGCGCACAAATGGTTATTAAACGACAGCGTCGAACCACCAAATAAGAAAGCCAAGAAGGCCAAGACGCCGGGTGAGCCAGGCGGCGATATCGTCGAAGACGAACCGGGTGTGATACAAATCTTTACGGATGGCAGTAGCCTTTCCAATGGCCGTGCGGGAGCGACAGCAGGCGTAGGTGTCTTTTTTGGCGAGAATGATCAGCGGTAAGCATAGGACGGACTCTGCTTCGTGTTTGTCTACTCACGCGTCGCTTAGGAACGTATCAGAACGTCTCGAGGGCGAAACCCAGACCAATCAACGAGCCGAGCTCACTGCCGTGATCCGCGCACTAGAACGGACAAAAAAGAACGCGAAGATTAGAATTTTCACTGACAGCAAATACACCATCGATTGCTCGACAAACTGGTACAGATCGTGGGAGAAGAATAACTGGATGAAACCCGACGGCGAGCCCGTGCTGAACCAGGACCTCATTAAACGGATACGGGCCCTGATTGACGAGCGAGACAGAGCCGGCTTCAAGACGCTATTTCAATGGGTCAAGGGCCACTCATCTATTGCTGGCAATCTCAACGCGGATAGACTTGCTGTGGCTGGCGCCAAGAAAAAGTAATGCTCCAAGTTCGTTCAAGATATGTAGGTTTCGATGAATGTTGATTAAAACCAGAGTGTCGAGCGCTCTCGGCATACCACGAAACTACAACCCATTTTTGCGCTGCCATTCTACGATGTCTAAATAGGCGAATACCCGAGTACATACGAAGTATTTAATCAATGGAATCACCCGTAGCCAAGAACCTCACCGCCCAAGTCTATGTGCCTAGGCACGTACACGCATGGCACAGTCCTAGCTGGCCGATAACGCTCACGGAAGGCTTAGCCATATAGAATTAAAAAAAAAAACCCCCGCCCTATTTACTTGCGTCTGCCGATTTGAGTATCTCTTGCCAGTGACGTCTTCTAGCATAGGAACGTGAATTATCCCTCGTATGATTAGGTTACATCCGTTAGCTCATCTGGTCATGGTATAATTTATAATCTGCCTTGCTGATCGTCAGTACACTCCGAAAGAAGATTTCACAAATACCCCTCCTTTCCCAACGAATCTAAAAGCTGGCTGAGGCTACCTAACTGACTGTACCACAGAGGATGAAACAGAAAGGGATTGAAAAGAGAGTTTAATATTACGAGAATAATTGATGTCTTTTGCTTTAGTTATACTTACCGATTATAATTTACTGATTCAACAATGGATTGGTAAGGTTGCTATTGCGTGTTTGAATAAAGGTATGTGAAATCTTCTATCAGACTCGTCGTTATGTTATGCCTTCACACACCACCAGCCAGCCACAGTGGGTGTCGGTCCATCACGGGGCCTCCCTGGACCAGCCTGGGAA
Organism: Nemania serpens; assembly: GCA_022578855.1. Classification (NCBI taxonomy): domain Eukaryota; kingdom Fungi; phylum Ascomycota; class Sordariomycetes; order Xylariales; family Xylariaceae; genus Nemania; species Nemania serpens. The sequence goes on along the minus strand of MU396683.1, from coordinate 490,567 downwards.
CTGGGGGAGTGCGGCTGGCCTGCTACATTCTATCTACTGTACAGGCTCAGTCGAGCTTAGTCTCGTGATTCCCACTACTACGACGTCAATCATGCACTTCAGATACAAAAAACGGCCCGGGAGTGGCAATTAATTGCGGCCGACGAATTGCGGCTTATTTGTTCCACACTACACGCTACCTCCAGTCTATGTACCTGGTAGCTTTAACTTATCTAGCTCCACCAAGTACTAACACCAGCTACTCCGCATACCTAGCCGTACAACCGATATATAACCCCGTTGGTATCTACTGTTGAAGCGAGTTGGTGATGGATGTTGATGTTGAGGTATACCTATTTGACTGTTGCTTATAAGGTAGGGGGATGGATTGGAGGTTGCGTATGAAGTCTACGGTAAAGGATAGAAATATAGACACTGTTCCCCAAAACCTTCCCACACCATACTATGGTTGCGACCCTACCACCGCTCTGGTGAGGTGGGCTTGGCGCTTGCTTAACTGACCCAGATTTTTATTTCTCCAACAACAGCTCCTAATAACGCCAAATATTCAGAACCGACGAACTACCTATCTGCTGTAGGTATTTCAAGCAATAATTAGACCACGGTTTAAGTGAGCGACAAGCTATGAGGCAAAGGAGCTACATACATACATTGCTGGCACTTGAATCAGCGTCCCTCCTGTGCTTGAGCCACCAGTCAGTTAGTGTAGGTACATAAGTGCCTACTACTCAAGGTTATACTTGCTAAGCTAAACCGTTCCTGCTCAGTCGAGAGACGCTACTAGGGTATGCGGGTATGGGACGGGGCCGATGTGGGCGGCCTAGATCGGAGATCAACCAATCACATCGAACTTGGTCTTTCAAAGAGGCGGGTTGGTTCATAGCAACCCCCACTACATATTTATCTAGTGTCCAATCTGGAGTCATTGGCACCGACTGATATAGAGATACCTAAGGTAGAATAAGTACAACGAAACAGTCACCATTTACAATACTTCGTATCATCACACAAGGATTTGACCTAGGGAAGAAGTTTATCCATCTGGGTCCATGAAGCCAAGCGCGATATACTGCTGTTTTAACTTTGCCTCTTTTTGTGGGTGTTTTAAGCCTGGGTAGGACGATTGATATAACTTCATTTTATTTATTGTAAGCTGTCACCCCGACCCAGTTGTTTCAAATTGTTGGCAGTGAGACTTATCTTAATGTTACAGCGATTCGTTCTCGCCCTTACACATATTGCCTTCATTCGTCAGTGATCTATCTATCTCTGGATCGCGAAGCACGTGTGATATGTCTAGACCGGCTATCCTCTTCCGTTCATTTCATCACCACAGCCAAAGACGAGAAAACAAGCCTGACACTCCCCCGCCTAAGACCGACAACTTGCGTTCGCTACTGGTCGGGCGTCCAGGAGGTCTATCACGATGCCGACCTTAGATCTATCCAATTTCAACATTGTCGTCAGTCTCCTGGGAGGATGGGTCTCACTGTTCGGCCTGGTGTCATACCTGCTCAAGGAAACCTTCTACCTCTCAGAGGCTCGTGAGTCCCGCCCCTCTGAGGCCACATCCAGCCGGCCCTTGCTCTGTCTGGCGAATACTACAACTTTATATACTAATCACCTCCCCGTTCTCTTTAGTAATATCCCTTTTGGCGGGAATTACTTTCGGACCACGCGCTCTTAACTGGGTGCGACCTATGGAATATGCTGGCTCCGCGGATAATCTGGATGACGTGACTCTCGTTTTCACTCGCCTTGTCCTGGGCGTCCAGCTTGTCCTCGCCGGTGTCCAGCTACCCAGCCGTTATCTGAAGAAGCAATGGAAGCCACTCTCTCTTCTGCTTGGACCTGTAATGGTCGCTATGTGGTTGTCGACGAGCCTGTTGGTCTGGGGCCTCATCCCGCACCTCCCCTTCCTCCATGCACTAGCGATAGGCGCTTGCGTGACACCAACTGATCCGGTCTTATCTAATGTCATCGTCAAGGGCAAGTTCGCCGACCATAACATCCCCAAGGATCTTCAGAGAATCATAATTGCCGAGTCCGGGGCTAATGACGGTCTTGGTTACCCATTTCTTTTCATCGCCCTGTATCTTATTAAATACGTAGGCGACGGTGGCGCTTCCGAGTCGGGCGGGGGTGGCCTTGCGATCGGTCTGTGGTTTGGGGAAACATGGGGTTATACCATCCTCCTTAGTGTCGCTTATGGCACAGTCGTTGGATGGCTGGCGAAGACCCTGCTCCGCTACTGTGAGGACCATAAGTTTGTTGATCGCGAGAGCTTCTTGGTGTTTGCCTTGTCGTTGGCCTTATTCATAACGGGCACCGGCGGCTTAATCGGTAGTGACGACATCCTTGCCTGTTTTGTCGCAGGCAATGTATTCACTTGGGACGATTGGTACCGCGAAGGTGAGTCAACTTCTTTCAAGTTGCTTTGAATTTCAATCTTGGAGTCATTTTCCTCTTGACTAGGCAAAATCCAGAGTATGGGGCCTGTCGGGGGCTCGAAGCAAGCTTCGTACGGTTTCGAAATACTTATATACCACGTCCAAATAACAATGACTGACTCTGGTTATCGCAGTTACTATCGATGAGGTTCGTGCAAGTCTACAACTCCCAGATTTAGCTTCTATCACATACTGACTGCTTAATAGTATGCCTCAATCCAGCCATCGCTAGATCGATCCGAACCGTATCTGCTTTACTAACGTTCCGCCTTGATCATAGTTCCCTTCAGCCGACGATTGATATGCTTCTCAACGTGACCATATTCATATGGTATGGCGCTATTTGTCCCTGGGACAGCTTCGCAACCACCAAAGTCGTCCCATTATATCGCCTGGTACCGCTGGGCCTCCTAGTCCTACTTCTCAGACGAGCACCATCTATCTTGGGTTTGCATAAGAAGATCCCACAGATTGAAGATATTAGACAAGCTATTTTCATGGGATTCTTCGGCCCTATTGGCTGCTCTGCTATCTTCTATCTCTATATTACTATAAAGTTTATCAAGACATTGAGCCCGGACGGTGGATCTACACCCAGACACGATGTAGAGAATCTAGAAGAGGCCGTGAATCTGATCGTTTGGTTTTTGGTTGTCACCAGCATTGTAAGTGGCTCTATATTCCTCAACTAGCTACAACAGCTTACGGTGACCAAGGTCGTCCACGGACTTAGTATTCCAGTCGGCAAGCTAGGCTTCCACCTGCCGCGCACTATTTCGAGAAGTATTACTATTGAGAGAACGCCCATCCAACCAAGTAATGGTAAGTAGTCCTCTCTGACGGTAAATCTGAAGCTCAGGCTATGATCCTATGTCAGGAGACTTTTACGCTTTGGAAGTACTTACAAACTGTTTCAAGCGCCGAGTAACCTACAACTACCGAGAGCCATATCGGGGGACCGTACAAGCGCCAGCGTTAGCGTTAGCATAAGCGCTCCGGTGCGACAGGATGTATCCGTGGAATAACATTTAGGGTACGTGGTCTAAGGATTGTGACTATGTCACAATTCGTGGACCACGAGGAGGCGGGGAGGAGGTAGGAGGGGAGTCACCGTTCAAGTCGGCAATATACAGCAGTGGCATGCGCCGGCAACGAACTCATATATTGGCGACTATTTCATGTTGGGGGTACGGGATAAGCATCGTTGCTAGATCAAATTGCTAGATGAATAGACGGACAGCCCTTCGTATGGGCGCCCATCGTGTATATTAGACTTAGATAGCTACGCACCTCAATACATCTCATACATAACGTTCATTAGCGGGAGGGAGAGAGGCAACGGTTACCAGTAAATTTAAACGCGTTGTCAGCCTCATATAGTACCGATTATTCCGAGTGTGATAGGTACCTGACCTACCTGTGTCCTGTCGAGCTAAAACAGTCTCATAATTCAAGATTGTTACTAAGGCCTGGAAACTGGTTTTCTCTTGCATGACGACTGATGATAGCCGATATAAAGCACCTAGTTGTACATAGGTAAATAGTGTCAAATCACCGCAGTCGTCTCCAATTGAGTATGGTCAAACTAGAAAGAGGGAAGACAAAACAACTAGTTTGAGATGGAATATTGGCCTGCAAGGATGGTCACAAAAACTGGTAATTTTGATAATGGTCTCCTCTGTGCCTCTCTCGCTAAGGTAATGTTTGAATGTGAAATACCTATCTACACTAGGTAGAGTGCCTACTTACATATAAGGTATGCATGGAAGTGTACTAAGTATGCAGGCTCAGCTATGGCTACATATATGGCGACTACGTGATTGGTCGATCCTTGCTGATTAGGTGCGGTACTAGGTACCTACATGTAGCTAAGGTAGGTACATTGAGGTATCCATATCTTGCTTGATGGTTGTCGATATATTCCGAAGGCACCTGCAGGTGAGAGTCTGGATGTGGGCTTTGTACAGTTGGCAGACCATCTTGATCTACCATTCTCTTGGTCGAGTTGGAGGAGCTCCACCATGTTACATTCGGTCCTTACCGTATGTAGTATATATAGTAGCATAGATGCTCAACTAAGTTAATACGTTCGGTGTTCGAGAGTATTCGAATGGCAACATGTAGAAATGAAAAGCGGGCAGAAGCGAGGTGTGTGCTTGTTGGTTACTGATGTCTATATCTATCTCCTGAAGTGGAGTGTATACGAAGGATGAGTGCGTGCGTGGCTAGCTACATACTATCTATCAGACTAGAATGCTAACCAAGCCTGTGTGAGCTTGTTGAAGAAGATTGATTTGGAAACGGAGTCATCCCAAGGCAACAAGATTGTCCAAGGCTACATTTGCGTAGCTAGCATCTAGACTGGACTACTAGGTACTGTATGATGCTTTCACCGGATAGTCGTCATCATTCCATAACCAACGTCGCTGCGGGCTGCGGGCTACCCGGCTCGATTTACGCCACCTGGGAATGTTCGGGGCTCGTTGGTGTGAACCGGCGATTGCTTCAACGGGTGGTCTGGTCGTTTGTGAAGATACTAAGGGAATCAAGATCGATGTCGTCGACGGTACTTCGTACTTTGTAGGTATCAGCTTGGGTTCAGCTCCCTGGCTAGGTCAGTACTTAGTAATGCCCCAGCGACCCATCCATGATACTTATCTGGTACTGGCAGGTAGACGCTTCCAAGATTGTTACCTTGCACTTAGCTACCTCGCGCTAGTTATTTTTGGTCGGAAGTCTGCCCGCGAAGTACTGCCGAGCGTGCAAGTTCTATATAGTTCTATGTAGCATACACCCGGTAGGTACATTGGAGAGAGAGAGAGAGAGTTTGACCCGATTTTGCCGAAATGTTTCTGTATCAGGTACTTTGTAGGTACATTTAGTGCCTACGGGCTACAGGAGGTAACGAGGTACCCACTCGCGATTGGCAATCTGTACAGGGTCTCGAGGTTGGTCGACTCGATCCTCCATCCACCTACCTACCTTACCTTACTTTACCTCTATCCACGGTTGCAGCCCTTTAGCGAGGCATCTCTCTTTTGGATACAAATATTTACGTATCTGGATAGCGTGGTGCGGTGCGTGGACGTTGATTCTGGGAAAGATCTTCATAGGTCTCGATTAACGCTCGATCAAAAAGTACCGCAGCCCGAACCGGGACGATACCCTTTCTTCCAAGCCCTACCTGACCTGCCACCACCACCACCACCTATTCGTACATCTAGGTACTGTAGTATCAGCCAGGCCAGGCCAGCCAGCCAGCCAACCAAACCAAGCCAACCAGTCGGCCAACCAGCCAGCCAACCAGCTAAGCCAAGCCAACCAGTCGCCCATCAACGACGCAGCTGCCACGAGGCGGTGACCACTACCAACGATCTAACAACACCAACGGCGGGACGCAACCGACCTCTTCTCTTCCACACGAAAGCATTCGCCCGCCCATTGCTGATCTCGCCGCTCTTGCGTATGTATCTCTTGGCACTGCTGATCACGACAACGACCGACCGTTGTGCCTGACAGAGAGAGAAACAGAGACAGAAAAAGAGGGAGAGAGAGAGACACACACACGCACGCACGCACGCCATCCGACCGACGCCTCTGATTTTTACCCACACACGACATACTCAACACGGCACTCCCTACCCGGGCCTGTGAACAAGTAATTGGTGTCACGGTTCTTCTGCTGGTCTCTGCTCCTCCGTCCACCTTCCACGATTGCAATCAACGTCTCCTACAAGGATCCGCGTCGGCGTTGAATTGACTTTGCAGGAAATGGGCATGTTGCCGTAGAGCGGACTAGACGGCAACACCATCTACTTCTCGTATCCCAAGACTTTCGCCCCACCTACCCACGAACACCTTAATATATGCATGCCGGCGGCTTCGATACATTGGCCGTGCTGCGATAGGATTGCTTCTTCTTGTGTATGACAGAACCCGTTAATTGCGACCGAATATATACAGTTGCCACGGACGGGTAGAGCTCGAGTTGTGGTGGAAGCCATGCCTACTTCAGAGTCTTTCTTTTTCCCCGAAGAGGATCGGCTGCTAGACGACCCGTATGCCTTTGATGTGGACTTTGACGGCCCTCCCAATGATGCTGGTGCGATGCTAAAGGACACTGGCTTCATGGGAGGTCAATCAGGCGACGGCGCTGATGGGAATATCGCTACCGTATTCGACTTTCCCACGTACGTCTCTAATAGCCCCCGAATGTCGGGCCAGCCTATTCTAGCTGCGGAGAAGCTCAACCCGCATCTACCCTCACATCGAGGCTCGACTTCTTCCTCGTCATCGTTGAGAAGTGCCGACTCGAACTCGCCGCACACATCAGTAGACGCGATACCGATGGATACCTCTTCTAGCGACTGGCTCGAGGATTTTGGGGGGGACGGTGGCACCTTTGGCATGGACGAAGCTGTTGACATGTCTCGCTATCTCACCCTAACAGGGGGCTCGTGTAGCCCCGACCCTCCAGCTTCAACCGAGCCTTTACCCGATTTCCCTGCTGCCGGCGAGACTTTGCCTCAAGGACGCGCCAGTAAGCGACGCAAAGCACAACCCAAGAAGCTCACGGTTAGTTTCGTTCGATTCAAGCCCAAGCCACTCACGCTTCATGCTCACACTCTCTAGAAGCAATCATCGAACCGATCGACGAACAAGATCCGGACTAAGAGTCTCACCGAATTCTCCCCTGTCTCGGCACATGTTCCCAGCGGCGAGTCATCACCAGGCACCTTATATGGTAACAATCTTACCTCGCCAGATAGCAGTTTCAACAATTTTAGCGACGTTTTGAACGGCGTATGCATGCATAAAAACTGGCAACCCACATCGAACGGTCAAATCAGCAATCTATTATTCCCACTGCCAGGCTCCGATTTAACATACATGCCGCCTGCCAACCATGGCTTGCCGAATGCTAGCCCGCCGGCATCTATGTCGCACTCCCCAATGCCAAGATTAGTCATCCAGGCGATGCCCAACAAGTCGAGGGTCGAAACACAAATCCCGCTGAAAATTACTTTGCATAATCTTCCTAGGGGAATTAAGAAGGTCCATCTCCCGGCTCACACGATAGCGAAGCCGAAACTACTCCAAAAACCCTCGACAGGACCGAGCCCTGATATGTTGGAACTGACAACCATGCTCGTTTGTACAAGTGCCATGAGCGACGAAAACAAGGTGAAGCGGGCATTCGATCGTGCTGGCAGGAAAACCAACGTCGACCAGCCGAACAATCCTGTTGACAGTATTGAAGACGAAGAGAACAAGCCGGAAAACGGTGGTGAGGTACGCATATGCGATGGGTGCATCACACGCGAGAGGAAACGTGCTGGCAGGAAAAAGCACAAAAAACCAGAAGAAGAGGAGCTTTGGGATCGGTACGAACATGAGCGGGCCATCGTATTCAACACTCAGGAAGTAAAGGAGTGGCAAACCGTCACGCCGGTTATGGCTGATCCAACGGGCGCCGGTTTGATAAATGGTGCCATTCCCGAAGGGACTGTGCAGGTTGATGCTCCCATGCGTATTGCATGTTACTGCCGTCACCATGGCGAGAAGTTTGGATTTCAGGTCATCATTACACTAAAAGACTATATGGGCAACATAATCGCCCAAGGGATGTCATCGTCGATCATGATTACTGATGATCACAAAACCCCTACGCCACAGCCGCCACCTCAATCGCAACCTCAACTTCGACATGTGCCCCAGCCTCTGGTTAACAGTGGGCCACCACTGCCATCGCAGCCAGACATTTCTCAGTCCGTTACGGCACATACGACTTTAGTTCAGCCTCGCGGAGCACCGCCGTTAACCCCATTCCGGCCGACTTCTGAAACCACCTCGTCGCTTCCTTTTCGTCAGACCCACTCCGCATCAGACTCGCACAGCCAGGGACACAACCATGGGTTGGCTAATTCATCTGGATCACATGCAAACAACTCGCAATCTATGGCAACGACGCCCATCAACCACTCACGGCAGGCCTCCCCAGCTAGCCCACTAGGGTCAGGCAACCGAAAAAGAAAAGCCAGCGGGGTTGGCAGAGTACCCCCTAGCCTCGCTATGACAAAGATTGAAACTCCTCAGTCTCTGCCATCAATACCGCTCAATGCTCATAATGGCTCGACTACTATGTCTGGCGGGAACTCGCCTTTCTCCACAAATATCTCACATATTCCACTCAATGGAGATATCTCAAACAAAGGGCAACTACACATGCTCAACAATGGATCACAATCACTTGGTGCAGGTCCAACAACGCCAAGTGGTAATGGAACGGAGCCATACATGTTTGGCGTAATGAACAACAGGCCTATCAATCATCTATTCTCCGCTCCAGTGTCCGCGCATCCCAGCCGCGCCCCGAGTCCAAGTCAGCTGCGACCCGATCCCCAAAATCTGCAACTTTCCCAGCGACTCCAAGACACGCCACCCGCTATACTAAGGATTATCCCGAATGAAGGATCAAAATGTGGGGGGGCTGAGATCACTGTTCTTGGTAGTAACTTTACAAATGACGGCCTTGAGGTCTATTTCGGATCACAAAAAGCTATCACCACAACATACTGGGGTCCTACATCCCTTGTATGTATGCTTCCCCCCTCGCCAACGTCTGGGCCTGTGCCGGTGACGATAAAGCAACCAGGAAGACGGCAAGTTATTCAACAGCCTGCTGTCTTCAATTACCGGGATGATGGCGAAGATCAGCTCATTCGCACTGCACTTGGAGTGTTGGCGAGCCAGTATGGCAGAATGACGGCAGATCCCGCGGATTTTGCGAGGAGTATCTTGTTTGCACAAGCCTCTGCATCTGGTTCAAGCAACCAAGGTCCTCATGGCAATAGCAATAATAATTTTACTACTGGCTTCGGTCTTGAATCTGGGGAGGCTGTTGAATCTAGCCTTCTTCGAATCCTCGAGGTGATAGACCTTGACCAGGGACCCCATAAAGCACGAATCGACCTCAAGAGATCGAGCGGGCAGACTATGCTGCATCTCGCGTGTTCTCTTGGGTTTGTTCGTTTCGTTGCTGGTCTATTGTTACGCGGCGCCAATGTGCACATCAAGGACAATGGAGGTTTTACTCCACTTCATATGGCGGCGATGAATGATCACCCCGAAATTGTACGCCGACTTATTGCTAAAGGAGCTGATCGGAATGCACTATCTAATTCTGGTCTCACGCCTTTTGATGTTGCTAGATCTTCGCCTGTCCGACAAAATCTAGGACATATCGAAGACCATTTCCGTTCTCGGAGTGTTGATTCGCGTCCAGGTCGGATCAGCAGCCCCAGTCCTGCACGATCTCTCTGGGAGTCCTCTACAGTGACACGGGCGCATCGCCGGGGATTTACGTCTGATAGTTTCGATTCCGTGACAACAGCGCAAGGCAATAATTCGTCTCAAGAGGCCACCACTGACGAAGAGAGAGATTGGCATGATAAGAAGAGGGATGGCTTTACTGGATTGCGCCGTCGCTCCACTGTGGAAACGCAGCCAGTGAATGAACTCGACGAAGGTTCAGGCCCTCCGAGTGTCACAATGGCAGTTATCCGAGAGCAAGTGGCCACCCAATTGCAACAGTTTCAGCATATAATGGCAATGCATCTTCAGAACTTACCCCAGTTTCAGATGCCCAACATCCCGCAAATGCCAAATCTGCCGCAAATGCCAAATCTGCCGCCCATGCCCATGCTGCCAGGCTATCAGGCTTATTTACAGTCGGCGCCAGTGATGCAAAGAATCAGCTCCCTCGTTCCTAATATACGTGGCCAGCGCCAAGAACCGGCTGGAGACCAAACGAGTACCCCCACTGACAATAGATGGGGGGGAGTCTTCCCATTTTTTGGTAATAAAGATTCTCCTCCTGCCTACGAAGATATCTTTCCACAGAAGGATCTAGACATCAAACATTCATCAGCTGCTCAAGCTGCCGCAGAATTCGAAGCTGATGCCAAATGTGCGGCATTGTTCGATGAAGACCCGGCAGCGGCTTCGCAGACTCGAGGAGTCCCTGCTTTGCTCCAGATCGGACACAAGCATCTCTTCACCAAAGAACAACAGGAAACTCTTCAGCGAGCACACGCTGAGAGGATCAAGACTGGTAGTAGTGACAAAATGCTGTGGTTTGTCTGGGTAGGTACTTGCTGGTTCTAGAAACATGAGTCTTCGGCTAATGATAATATAGATCCCCATTTTAGTACTTGTTCTCGGACTTATGTTCTGGGGTGGTGCTCGCTCATTCCTTTCCGATATAAACAGCGTAACGACAACGGTTACTGGTCTCGTTACCAATCCCCGAGATATCACCAATCGGGTCCGCAACATCGTGCAAGAACTGGCTTAGCAGCCTACCTCCTAGCACATGCAAACTTTCTCTTCGATTAGCTTACCATTCTCAGCATTTACATTTCCTTGACAAAATTTACATCTGCAGGCGCTTTCACATGCAGTCATGTATAGTAAATCATTATGAATTCAGCGGCTGATGTCATCACTGCTTCGCCGCCTTTCCTTACCAGTCTTCCTTTTTGTCTATTAGAAATGTGTATAGTTATACGAGGACATGACGAGGGCGGCTTGGGAGGGGAGGAATTACTCTTGTGCCCCATAATGATCAGAAACGGGCACGGATGATTCGGCAATGGGAGACTACATTGAAGCAGGCGTTTTAGTAGCTTTAGTTAGAGTATATGTGGCGGGTGCTTTTCAGCAATCTGTTGCTTGTCTGCCTGGACAGCTTGAGAGTTAGAGTTGTTGGTTCGAGCACACTGCTTGCGACCATGACTGGTGAGGTCCTGGTCTCTCTGTCTCTTACTGTGGACGAGGAATGTACATGAACCAAGCCCAGAGCGGCTAGGAGATTCAATCGATAATTAAGCACTCACTCTGTTTTCATGCCTCGATGATCTGTCAACATGCGAGACTAATTTGTAGGTTTTCAACGGGGAGCTCTTTTTGGAATGCGAGTAAGCACAAGAAGAAGGTGGAGTGTAACGTAAGTCGTGTCTACGTTGTTGTTGCGCGTCGTATGGTGAGCCAAAGCCTATTCTTATTAAAGTAGGTACGCAGCACGAAGTAGGCCGACGTGGTGCGAAGTTTACTTTGAGTACTACTACATGCACGAAACCATTTCAAAAAAACATAGACACCGATTTGTGTGTGTACTATAGAGGTAGTATAGTATCACAGGTATATATAACCTTGTTCATAACATTTATGTAAAGTAGGGTGAAGTTACATAAGCTTTTCTCGTTTATTCATCATCATCATGAGAAGCCGAGAACATCTCGAACGTGAAAAAAAGTCAAGTTTATAGCGAAACTCAAACTCAAACTCAACTCAACGTTGCAAGCTGCTGCCCTGGGTCCTCTCTCTCCCAATGAAGGGTTTTTTTTTTTTGGGTTTTTTCTTGCATGTGTGTAGTTTTCGTCGCTCGATGGACCGGAACTTTTTTTTTGGTGGTTGTTTTTTTAATAACTTTCTTTTCCGGAGGTTTCATTTCGTGGTCTCGTGTCTGGTTGGTTGGTTCGTGATCATAGCTCGTGAGTAGAGTGAAGAAGAAGAGGAAAGAAGAAGAAAAAGAAGACTTCCAATCGTAAATCGCTTTGCCTCTCTTTTTTGGCCCCCCCTTTTTTTCCATTCCTTCCCTCTCTCTCTCTCTCTCTCTTCTTTCCTTCTGTTTTTTTGTCTCTTTTCCTTCCTGCCTTTCTGTCTGTCCGTCCGTCCGATAGGCGAGGGTTGGATGGACGAACAGCCAGGCAAGTAAAGAGCGAGAGAAAGAGGAGAAGAGGAGGAGAGAAAGGGGAGGTGGGAATGGACAAGGGGAAAACCTCGGGAGCCAAAAAAGAAGCAATGGAAATCGCTGGAATCCGCTACACCAACCCATGTGACCAACGCAAGACCGAAGACGTAAGACCCGACCCGATCCTATTCCTGTTTCGCATCTTCCAAACTCGATCCATTCCAGTCATCGCTGTGTCTGTTTGACGCCTCTTCTCCGCCTCCAAGGAGCAGGAGGAAACGTAGAGGAGAGAGATAGAGGGCATTGTAAACGTATGTCGCTAAGGTGAGGTAGGGCAGGGTAGGGTAGGGTAAGCCCAGTGTAGTATAATACACCCGCAAGCCTGTATTGCAATCGCCAGTCGGCGGGCAGAGGAGAGTTAACGTAATATAACGCGATCACGACGACATTCCTACAAGGCGTTTCCTATACGCCATTGCTCTTGTTGTTGTTGCCAGTCTCTCTCGCGCTGCTGCTGCTGCTGCTGGTGTTGGCGCTGCTGGTGCTGCTTACGGGTCTCGCGAGCGAGGAGGTCTATGTCCCCGTCGGCGTCAAAGACGAAGCCATCATCGTAGTCGTATTTGTGGTGCGGCGGCCGGCGGTTCTCGCCGTCGTTCTCGTCGTTGCCGTAGTTCCCCTCGGCGTTCCCGCTGTCCTGCGACCGGCGGACGGCGAGCTCCGGCCGCGAGCCGCGGTCCTTGAGATGGTAGGCCTTGCCGCTGACGTGCCAGCGCTCCGGCGTCTTGGGGAGGCTGCTGCGGTTCGCGTCCGACATGACCCTGAGCGGGGACAGCGCCGGCGCCCGCCTCTTGGTGGCGGTATCCGGGCTCGTTAACCCGTGGCCGTGGCCGTGGCTGTGTACCTGGACCTGCTGCGACCTCATGCTGTCGATCGAGTCCCGGTGGATGACCGTGTCCTCGAGGGAGACGCGCTGCCACTGTCCCAGCGGATTCCGCGTCTGAGTTGTCCGCTTGTGTGCTGTTCGGGTCGCGCTGTCTGCCCGCCCGGCTGACGAACCTCGCCGCTGTCGCCGAGTCATGTCGGGCTCTGGGATACGCTCGGGTTCACGCTCAGGCTCACGATCGCCGGCCCTGCTTCGGCCGCGGTCCCGCTCGGTCAGAACGTACGAGAATGTCTTGCGCGGACGCCGTGCCCTCGTTGCGGAGCTGGCCCTCTCATGGAACGGCCTCTCGCCCTTCCGCTCGCTGTCGCCCGTAGCGGTTATCTGCGGGGGAGCGGGGGACCGCGAGTACAGGCGCATGGGGCGGTCGTTGGGATGCAGGGATCCGCTGGATAGCATGGATGTTGGAATAGACGGCACGGTTTCATCGTCATCAGCAGCAGCAGCAGCAGTAGTCTGGTAGCTCGACTTCCGAGACGCGGAGACGCCGCTCCTGCTGCTGGATTCGCTGGACGTCTGGAAGCTCGAGGAGGGCATCTCCCGCAGTTTCTTGGCCACCCTCCTAAGGGGCTGGGTGAAGTACGACGTGGAACTCGTCGAGGGGCCCCGCGGCTCCGGGGTGGTGACGGGTGTATCCTCGCGGGTGCGCTTGCGGCCGCGCAGGGTGTAGCGCGAGTCCTTGGTCTGGAGGTCCGGGATCGAGGGTCTGAACAGCGACGATAGAGAAGTGCGCGGCGCCGCGGGCGCACCCGTTGTTGTTGTTGCGGTTGCGGTTGCGTGTTGTTCCCGGTTGCTCCGATCTCGGGGTTTCGGACTCGGCATGGCCGCTGGCATGGGTGACACGGAGCCTAACCGGGCGGTTGCTTGAATGGACGATACTCTGTCTGGAGGGCGAGGGGCGGCCAGATGTTGAAGGGACAAGGCGGGCCTCTGTCGTCCTCCGGCGGCGGCTTCTGCTGCTGTTGTGCTTGTTGTTGTGCTTGGTGTTCTTGTCGTTGGGGCAGCATGTCGCGTGGATTGGATAGCGTGGGACTGGAAGAAGCCCGAGGCCATGAGCTGATTGTACGAGGCCACGACGTCCTCCCTCGACGGTCGGTCCGCCGCACCTCCTCCTCCTCTTGGACTGGAGAACATCTGGGCCATGTTGGCCTCGGACTGCGTCCTCTCCGCTCGGCGGTAGTCGGGTCGGGGTGGTGGCAGCGGGTGTGAGTGCGGATGTTGCAGCGGCTCTTGCAGACTGCTGTGCTTCCGACGCAGCTCCTGCTGCTTCACAGCCTGCTGGCCCTGCAGCCCTCCGCCTCCTCGATGGAACAGGGCATCGCGGACACGGCCGAAGAACCCCGTGGATTTCTTGTGCGTGACGGTTTGTCGTTCTTGCGGCCGCAGTTGCGGATGCCGGGCGTCGACGTGCCGAGGTGCCGTTGTACTAGCCTGGAGTTGACCAGACGCCGAGAAGGGCCGTGGTCTGCGGGCTTCGTGCGGCGTCGAGGGTTCCTGGTAGAATTGGTCCTCGTAGTCCTTGAGCTGCTCTGGGCCAAGGAACTGAGCCGGCGGTGCGGCGCTGATCCTGTCGTTCATGGAGCCCTCTTGGAACCGCGACGTCGGCGGTCTAGAGCCGCTGCCCGTTCGTGTCGGTGGCCGTCTGAGCTCCGACGCCATCGTGGATGTGTCGTTTTTCTCTCTCTGTTCTCCCCCTGGCCTCTTTGAAGTTTTCGGCTGTCTTATGATGGTATGGTTATGTATGGTGTGTGGATGTTTTCGGGCATTGAATTGAAGTAGGTAGGTGCTTGTTGGCAAATGGTAGGTTGTAGTGAATAGATAGGATAGATACCCTAGGTAGGTAGGTAGGTAAACCTTAGGTAGGTAGTGCTCAAGTGAGCCAGGGGTTGTCTATGCTTATGTTTTTCTGGTTGACTAGGCACAGATAAATTTGTTGTTGATGGGGCAACCACCGACCCACCGTTTATGTTACCAATCTAGGTAGGCAGCGCACAATACTTAGCATCACTGGATTGGGCCAGCCTTTGACTGATTGGGGTAGGAAGGATGACCTAGCAAATGACAATACGGGTCTCTCATATCGCTTCGTGACTCAATACTGGGCTAAACCTATACATAGGTACACTAGATGCTCGCTATTCGTTGCCAATTCGCTCGCCGGCTCAACCATTGACTACCTAATCCAACTTGAAGTCGTCGTCCACCCATGAAAGGGATGCTTGCTAGATAGGGGCATGCATGTACTTCGTATAAGTACAATAATCTATCATATGAAACCGTGCACTTTGCCTTCCACAGAGTACACGGTTTCATTTGATACATACCTAGGTGGGTGTAGGGTGAACAACATCGCACCAGGATTGATCAAGAACCTCAAATCGCTCACTCAGTTTATATATGTATATTGCATCTCTTGCATGTAGCTAGCTACACATCGCGTCGTAGGTATAGTACATCGACTCGCATCCTTAAAAACTCTTCGCTACATATTCGTAAAAGTAAAAACTAAAGAAAATAATAATAATGGCTCGTCTACTGCAAATAATATGCAAGTCAACGCTGTCCATATCGCGCCGGTACATCGTTGTCGTGACGCATGTATCCATTCATTCATCATCCTCATGCATCGCACACGCGGTATGTGTGAGTAACGCAAAGTGAATGACTAGCTCCGCCCGTTTAGACTGAATACCAAACTGCCTCTTTTCGGTCTTGAGCATCGAACCAAACCTGGCAGAGCCGAGCCGTTCCTTCTAGTCTGTCGTGCGTACGCCTTCCGAATGGTCGATACAGCTGTGAATAAGGGGAAAATGAAATGAAAGTAAGCACCGTTCCGTTCCGGTAGGTATATACACAAGCCGTGTAGGGTTGAACCAAACCATCAGAACGCCAGTACACCCGTAACCCAGATCCGTAACCAGTTTGTCGTCCGTCAGCTTGTGATAGACAGACCATGTGAAGGGAAGTGAGATTGGCGCTTTTGCGCTTTTTAAAGAGACATCTATGATAACCAGAGGTGCTGTGGAGCAAATGCTCTCTTGCCGTCTGCTCTCGTATAGCTGGATGATGGTGGATACATGGGTTGCATCGGTAAGCGGTCACCCCGAATATCGCGCATCTGCTGTTGCTGCAACGGGAACGATTCATCGGCCGTTCGCTTCACTTGGCGACTCTCTATTTGCGGGTAGAGACCACCTTTCATTTGATATGGGCTATACTCCGAGTACACCGGCGAGTCAGACGGACTAGGGAAGCTGATAGACGGAAGAATAGGCCGCGAGGTGCTCTCCATGGACACGTTTGAGCTAATCGATGACCGTGGCTCCGTACCCCGAGGCGGTTTGGCAGAAATCAGAGGATATGAGGTGGAGAGCCGTTTGTTGTCAGCTTCTGGCTGCTCGAAGGGAGGGTAGATAGGATTAGAATAGCCTGGGGACGGAGGAGGAAGGTTTACGCCTTGAGCTTGAGGGAAAATAGGTTGTGCAGGAGACACGGGAGTAGATTGGGGGTGCGAGGCACCCATGGGCCCATAAGATGGCTGGGCAAAGCCATTTGTAGATTGTCCAAAGTTGAGTAATGCACCCGCAGGTTTGCCAGGCTGGTATGAGGGCGGGGGAGGCGCAGCGGCGTACTCAACATTGGAAGGCCGTCTATCAGGGAATGCGGTTCGGTCTATACTCGCGTTGCTCATCGAACGGGCTCGGTACCCCTCGGGCGTCTGTGTCCCACGACGTTTCGCATACTCCTCCTCGGCATTGTTGGTAAATTCGTCGCCGCCCGAAGGCTTCGTGTTTGTATCCCGTCTTCTCATGCGCACATCACGCCGAATGCGTACACGACAACCCTGCTCGGCAACAGTTCGGCTAAGAGTGGTACTCTCTGTGAGGCCCGGAAATTTTTTGGCACTGAACACAGTGAAGTCGGCCGATCTCAGATCCATTCTGTGGCAAGCATCGGTCGGAAGTTGCGCGGCGCCAGCCTCAGGTTCTGGTGCATCCCTATCCAAGTCGCCCTCGTTCTTGATCAACTCATAAAGACTGAAGACCAAGCGATATCGTCCCTCGTGACGGACAGAGAGATCTGGAAACAAGAAATAACCGGCAGGATCCGGTCGATCGAGATAGCAGCAGCCGGAGACTGGGAATCCCGTGAGAACTGGAGGCGATGTGGCCGCAGGAGTCTGGACCCTGCCATGGGCCATTGGGCGAGCGTGTTCGAGAGAGGCATAGCAGAAGAAATCAACGTTGTAGTCGAAGGTAATATCTCTGGCTCCCTCCCAAGTCTCACCCTCCAATACCCTCAAGATTACAACCGGCGGAGGATCAACAGGACGACGATCGGCAGAAGCTATAATTGAACGGTTAGCCGTACGGACGGTATCAAACCAGAGAGAGGACTGCCAACATTTAGGACCCGAACCACAAGCTCGAGCACGCTCGGGTTGCTGAAGAACCTCGAGTTGATACCACAATTGTCTCCCATCTTTCGTAATCCGACGTTCGCGAGAAAACGGTTGCGATTTTCCCGACCATCATGCTCGCCAAATTAGGGTCGGGCTGCAGTAGCGGGACAATTGTCAGTTGTTCTGTTTCTCAGGCCTCGAGGAATATCTTTAAATAGGTAGGGTAGGGGAAAACATGGTGTCGCCATTCAGATATAGGCCGATCTAAGAGCATCCATGTATATTTGCGCTTGGAATAGATAGAGTGGTATATGTGGGCTCGCATAACTAGCTGAGATCTTACTTGTATGGACAACATGGTAAAAGTTCTTGGACAATAACCAAATCGTGGGTATTGCAGATCTCAGTTATCCAGGAAATCCGGGTTGACGGTGCAGCGACAATTTGAGTTGCAAGATGGCGAGTCTATTAGACGCTGCCAAGACGAAAGGCGAGGCAGGTGGACGCTCTCGGGGAGTAGACCGTCGGGTTGGGTCGTAGTCGAAGTATATTTGGCCGCGGGCACCCGAAAGGCTGGCTTTGGGGAGTTGGCAGAGCTGACTCGGTCAACTTGACGCGATTCGCAGCTAAGCAACCTTAACACACACTCGGGTCGAGGGAAGAGACACTCGGCGGCGGAAACTCGGGGCGAATGATCAAGAACTCGGGGCGCCTGGCATTCGGGATGTCGTGTCGCGCAACAAGAAATAGGAAGAAGAAGAAGAAGAAGAAGGAAAAGAGTGTAGGAGGGGTGAGAGCAATGGAGGGAAGAAGAAGACAGCCAGACCCGCCACAAGAGCCTTCAGACCATTTGCGAATGGATGGGACAGGTAATAGTGGTAGTGGGAGGTGAGAGTGAAGTAGGCAGGTCGGCAGGTCTGGGCAGAATGTCTGGGATAGGTGCAAGACAGTGAGAAGAGAACAAGAGAGAGAACCAGGTAATGGCACCAAAAGCGGGCTCCATGCAGATAGATGGGATGGATGGGCCTGATTGACTGATGACACTAGTTTCTGGAACCAGAGGACCACGCTAGGCCCAGTATGCGCTAGTAGACCTACAGCCGGGACTACCACGTCGTACTGCCTGCCTATGTAGCATCAGTGTAGCGTAGGGACTTCCCACGCTAGCAGTTACGGTGCTACCCAGGTAGAGTATAGGTACATTGTATCTGTGGTGCGAGCGGCAGGCAGGGATGAAGAGGTTGTGTAGCCTAGGCGCACAGTACATGATTCGGTACAGTAACGCAGCGACGTTAGGTAGCGTACCAGTGTAGCAGCGGTAGCACGTCTGCTGGAAGTGGAATACATAATTCACGCATACTGTGGGTATCCACATAAGTTCAATTACCTCTTGAAAAGCTATTCCATATGTCTACTTGCTTATATGAAAATAAAGCTTAACTATTGGCAGTATGTTAAATCTCGAGGTAAACACTCCAAGTTGTTAAGTGGCGTACACGGCCTACCAGGCATCCTTTCCTCAGTATCTACCTATCTACCTATCAGTATCAGTAGATATTCTCTCCTTTTTCGAGTTGGGATGCAACTATGGGGAAGGCGGGATGCGACAGTGCGAGATGGGAGAACAGAGCGCCGGTAATGTAGGTCGCCTTTGTATAATGTACCGCATGTACAGTATACAAGGCATGTATTCAGTGCGCAGAGGTGCGGCATGAGATAAGCATGATCAGAAGTATCTAGGCCAATTAAGAAGCCCTTTGTGGTAGGGTATTACCCATGAATCAAAATGGCTCCGAACCGTTCGGCCCTGTTTGCCTGCTTTGGCTAGCCCCCTTCGCTGTCGCCGTACATGGTTGGCCAGCGATTCCCTCGCGACCCGCTTCCTTGCATCTTTGGGTCGCCAAAGCTGGGGTTTGTGGTTTTGTATAACACCCATACCAGGTCCAAGGAATAAGTGACGGAATCATGGAATCGTGTTCCGTAGGTACTTGCTACCTCAGCACACCCTTACGAGTGTGTATGCGGTAACATACCTACCTACCAAGTAGGTACCTACCAACGAATATTTGCAGGTTTAAGCGCACTTCAAGACCAAAGGCAATCCCCCGACTGGACAGCGTAATTTGGTCCCAGCAGCGTGGATTCGAGGCATCGGGCCCAAATCGGCAGTTCCAATCCGTAGGTAAGTCCACCGTAACTGCTCGGTACAATTGCATTTTACACAGGACCGCATTTCACTAAGAAGTGCACAACAGCATATATAACAAAGCAGGAAAACAGACCTCGGCTCCAGAGGCAATAGGCAAACAGCTTCACGTGCCCAATAACTGTGGCAATACAAAGTAGTGTAGGGGAAATTAGCGCCGTTGGGTGAGCTGGAGAAAGGATCCTCGAGTTCTAAAGAATTCAGAGTTTGCCCGCACTAGCCATAATAAATACCCACCTACATAGTACGCTGGGGTGTACAAAGTGTACAAAGTATAGCGCCGTAAACCGGCACAGTAGGTTCATCCACTTAGGCGGGGCAGAGCGAGTTATATGGGGCAAATTAGTTTGGATCTCTCCCGTCTACCGTTCCGTCCGTCTGCCTACCAAAGTCCAAACCACGCTATACCCACATGTTTTTGGCTTAAGTATACTTAGTATGATCCATATCCATGAGACTAGGTACCTATTTATTGGAAGAACCCGCTCCCACACGGCCCCATCATTCCGTCCTTATTCATCATTCTAATTTTAAGTTGTCAAACTGCTGCCGAACGGTATCAAGACTACTTGTAATTTCTGTAAGCACATGGCAGGGAAAATGCACACAACAAAAAAAACACAAAATCTGACCTGATTGGCTCTTTGGCCCAATCCGTTGGGCGCATCTGCACCGGCTCATTCTATTCTCTTAGTACTATCGTTTCGAAACGCAGTGAAGGTGCTAGCTCCCCACACCGAGGTCCTGTACAGTGTACCTACTCTATCTACCATGTAGGTAAGGTAGGTATCAGCAATCATCGTGGACAACAAACATCACGCCATCATGGCAATAACAACAACAACGATAAAGCTCATGTAGTCCAACGAGCCGGTTGAACTGATAGACTTCACCCGTGATTGAGATGAGGTTTGGGCGTGCCATGGTTGTTCGTCTCGAGGGTTGGTAACAAGCACGCACAAACACTGCTGTGGTCCAGTAATCTCTCCCCCTCGGTACACTATACATAGATCTTAGAGATCCTACAGATCTCAGTAGTGTATACACTAACAAGGAGTTGTCAGGAAAGCGGGCAAATTGGAAAGAGGGCAAACTGCCGTCAAGCTTCTGGTCAGATTCTGATGTATGGAATAGTGTGGGCAAACCCGTAGTCAACAAGGGGGGAATAAGAACTAATTTTTGTACTTTCCTGTTCGAGATGCAGCACTTGATAGGGGGATCAACTACGGAGTACACTACCATCTCTCGGAACGATGTGCCCACCAGCCCATGAGTATGGAAGCACAGTGCTTGCCACAGTGGCATGTATCAGCCAACCAACGATAGGTACACTAGTGGGGGTGCTCCGCATGTACTCGGGTAGGTATAGGTACAGTGGTACTGTGCTGCAGCACCGGTATCTACGCTACATGTACCTACAACCAACATTGAAGTCAGCCATCTATGATCGAGTACTTCGTAAATTTGCCCTCAGATCACCCAGATCCGCAGGGTCACTTACCAACTCGGGTCCATTCCTTCATCTTCATGTTGGGTTGGCACGTCATAACTACTAACTACTTATGTACTTAAGTAGATACTACCAACGAGAAAGCGAGAAAGTTGCTCGTGTTTGTATTACCGGAAGATATAGGCCATGGACATGCCGAAAGGGGACTATGCATATAGTATATCCAGTCTCGTCCACTCCCCGAAGCCTGGGGATTGTGACACGTCTCGGCTGAATTCTTGCCTGCCACTCTGAACCTACAGTAAGTCGAGACCTACAGTCCCCACAGCATGGACGTGCGCACCAATTATACAGCACCCAAGTCCCAGCCCCGCGGAACACTCCATAGCACATACCTAAGTACCTTTTCCTATCGTTGATTGCCCGATACCTGCGCTAGTCCTAAGTAGAATAGTCGAGCCACTAGTGCAGATTAGATACCGTCTATACCGTTTACAGTATTCGAGGGTGCCCTATACTTTTTGGCCATGGGCACTTAATCAAGAGCCCTCGCCTCGGCCTTCGCAACAAAGCCCGAGAAGAGCCTAGCTGCATCCTTTTTATATCTACCTAATTTACCTAATTACTCTGTGAGGTAGTCTCGAAATTGAAGACATCGAAGGGGCTAGCCAACAGGAATTTGCCCTTGATACGAAGCATCTAGTATAATATTGTACCTAGTCCATCGCCTAAAAACCACATCAGTCGTCTTCGTCGTGGCGATAGAAGCTAGTTTGTTCTGCTTTACCCAGGCATAGGTATTCAGATATCCTATCTAGCTGACGGTTGAATTTCGGCCGTCAAGCTAATGGACTGTGATACGCAGGTCTCGTTTACTCGGTAACGGCGAACCATGAAACCCGGCGATCAGCGAGCATACGATCTATCATATCAGAATACCTACCCAGCATGGGTACTCACTGTTTCGTTGTCTCATGTCTGAGTAAATAATACTCAAGCTAAGGCTAAGGCAGAGGTTGTCCGAAACAGCTACTGTGTCTGCCACGTGTGTTAGCCGCCTTCTTCTGAACGTGTCAACTCAATCACAAGTATAGATAGTATTAGAGCTACTTCGTACTTAGGTTAGACATCCCACATCTAGGTAGGTGGCAGAGGCTGAGAGGTCAGAGACACCAGGTGATATATTTCGTTAGCCATTCAATTGCTGTCGTGTCTCATCCAACATGTCTTATCCAATGTCTCGTCTAGTGAGTAGCCAATGGATTTACTCCGTCAAAAACAGACTCACGACGGAGATTGAATGGAGACAACTCGCGCGTGTATGTATGTATGTACCATCTCGATTTTCCTAATCTCCCTAGACCACTCATGCCGACGAAGAATATGAAAGAAGCACCATCCAGACGGCTGGGTAACTGTCGCCTCAAGTGAAGCTAGCCAAGCGGAAACCCACTGCTCTCTCGCCTGGGGGTATGCATAGAACTCATATCTACTTCTATGGTGTCGTACTTGATAAGTGACAAGTTATCTGCCTATGCCACCGCGCTTCACGATGGAAAGAAATGCCATGTTTACGAAGTTGAAATACAACACAAAATCTGACAATACTAGCGGAATATGCAGACTTCAAAACTCGCCATTGGGAAATTTCGGTACCAAATCCACTGATTGTTAACCTCTCATCCAGATAGAGCGATTGCCAGCCCTCTCGCTCTGGATCCCTTGCATTAACGAAGCAATGCTCGAGTCTAAGAGAAAACACGCCCTCCTCAAAGCCGTATAGTCAGGAAACAAGGCCTTAGTTACACCAGGCAACGGTAGCCACGTTGTACCACATGCCCCTATCTAATATCTAGAGGGGACAGTTAAACAGCAGCAAGCCCTACCGATCGTAATGGCCGAAGGACTTAGTGCACGGCACACGGCACACAACACCACGATGGTGTTGGGAGCTGTGTACCGGGCAAACACCTATCTGCCTCACTAAACTATGTGCCAGGGAAACAGCCCGCAAACAATACCTACCACCAACAAGGATCACCAAACTCGGTACAGTATAAAGATGATGGTTTAGTTTTTAGTGCAGACTATCGCGGCATCCCTTGCCTTCGGTTAAGACCGCCATCGATTTCCGGGTCTAAACTGTTAGCCATAGTTTGTGTCTAACGCCCTCGGAACTTGCAACGGGTAGGGGGGGAAGAAAATTTCTCTCTTCCATGACACATCCGGTATTGTTCGCGACGTGATTTAACAAAATGCAGAAATTGTTAGCAGCATAGCCACAAGGCTTATCACACAGAGTGCCTACACTCCCTTGTTTAACTACCTAACCTAGACAGTTCGCTCGATGCTGCCTAGTGTAGATGGGCTGACGCGGAATGTGAAAGTTCCTACCAAACTCGAAGGATTAATGAATGAAGGAGTTCACTAGTACCGCGCTCCAAACTTATCTCGGTTAGGCCACCAAACGTATGTGCTTCCTTAATATGTTGGCGGTGTCTCCGCGTACGTATGTGCGTTGATCTGATTTTTTTTATGACTCCCAACTATTCTATAACCGTAATAAGTCATCGGGCAAGGCTATGTGCCTCGTTTGAACTTCGGAAGTGATACCTCTGGATGATCTGCGCCGACCTCGTGGCCCTATTTTTGCCAAAAATAGGGCTCTCTCATATTTCAGAATCCCGAGGTGATGTGATGTATCACATAAGTAGCTATGCAGTCTCGATATGTCGCATTTCATTCACCCAGGTATTAGTTAATAGGTTGAAAATCTCATCCGAGACGGTCATTTGATCTCATTAAGTCGATCCCCCTATCTATCAGTCCTAGCAACGCTTCGCTCCTGCATTTGCTGTACCTGCGTGCGAGATATCACCACTGTAGGTGAAGCGAATCAGACAGCTGCACTCGAGTCCTAACTCAGTTGCGTTTCATTTCTCTTTCATTTGATCATTTATACATGTCCTAACCCGATGCCCTGTGAGTAACACCACTGTGAGGAAGTGAAACAGGTATTCCATACAACAGATGAGTCCCCGAGACCGTACTATCCGGCTTCCGATGATATGTGATATGTTCTTGAGCAAGCCGTCCTTGACAAAGTCGTCCACGAGACCAATAAGCTATGACGGAATTATCCTCCATCAAAGTGACGTAACGATTTTCGAATTGTAACCACAGCCTGGGCCCTGAGCCGTAACCCAAGCTCCGCGCCATATCTCCGCCAATCTAAGAGCGGTCCAACAGGTAAGCAACACTAGCAGGCCGCCCGATCTCCTCCGTATCAAGCCAGCTCGGCAGCGTCGCTCGCGAACCAGGAACAACGTCGCGCGCGCACGTAGCGGGGGCAACAGCGGTATTCCGGCCCCGGCACGGCCCCTCTGGTTCCAAGGCCTGCATAGACTGGGACAGCGGCTCCGTCTCGGGCTCGAGGACGTCGAACCACGGCTTCGGGGGCTCGCGATCGCTTCCACAGAACCAGGCCTCCTCTTCCTTGCGCAGCTTCTTCCTCCTGACGACGCCCCCCTTGCCCTCGTCCCTCCGGCAGCAACAGTCCAGGATCTGCCGCCAGCAGTGCGCGAACACGCAGATCGCCGTCGTCCCCACAATCACCGCGGCCACGACCACCCCTACGACTATCGCGAGGTCCCTGGAGAAGTCGGCGGGTTTTCTGGATGGTGCGCTGACGGAGGTCGTGTGTTTGCGGGGCTGTAGCTTTGCGGTGCTTGGGGGGAAGGCGTACGCGTACGAGGGATAGACAAAGGATATCAGGACGGCGAGGAGCAGACGCTCAAGTCTTTGAGGGTTCCATGTTGCTTGTGATGCTAGCATTTTGCGTGCTGGGCAATGAGAAAGGGTCATTGGTCAGATCAGGCTATAAGTCTTGAGATGCTTTCTTGTTAGGTAGGTTACTTCGCTTTGGGGGGGCCTGTATATGTATAGTCGTGCTAGATTTGCGGCATCGTCAAGCGAGGAGGGAGGATGAGAAACCAGAGCCTTCCGCAGCCCGGGGCTTGGGGTAGCTCTTCTACGTCTCGCTATCCCACATATCTGAATACGAACCCTACATGATGTCAGGATATCCTCCCCTGTTCAAGGCCAGGTACGAGATTAAAATCCTTATGGTATTCTTTGTAGCGACCGAGGGCGGCCAGAGGGAGAAAAAGAACTCTGTGTTCGCGGAGTATCAAGATAGTGGCGAAGCTTAAAGCCACGGATGATGCCCTCGTCCTAACGGGGTAGGTTCGAGTGTGCATATGCTCGTCGTCGCACAAGACATATATCCTACCGGGGCGTGAGGGATGGAACTACCTACGGTGAACGATGCTTGAATGCACCATATACGCGAGTTTCATATTATGGCTATGGAGGGCCGCATAGTCGTGCTATGCCAATCGATGTGAAGACTCGTTTGGATTTTTACGAAGAGAGAGAGCAATACAGACCCATCACTATCGTATTGCATGTCCACTTCTTAGCCGTAATGAAAACGTCCGAAAAGGAGTAAGGGATCCTTGTTGCTAAATGCTTGCCATGGTATTCGTTTATGCACACATACACCTATTTTTTTCAATTTCAGCAAGTTGACTCCGAATGCCACCAGATACGAGAATGATGTTTCGTAGTAACGGGTCTTTGAAGACACATCTGTGTATTTTATATGCGTGTTTCAAAATAGGAAAGAGTTGATATAGAAGCCTCATGACTAGAGGTTTAACAATATAATTGAGAAGTCCTCTATCTATGTAGATTGCTTGATCCACGACTGCCTGAGTGAAGCAGAGCTGGATAGACGGTAGTTTCAGTATGTATATACATTATCGCTGCTAGTCACTAACATTTGTCTGCGTTGGTCGTCTGCATACATAGCCCACCTACTATTAATTATATCGTGTAACTCTTCGGATATCCTCGACTTCTCCGTTTTCGGGCTCGTCCTCTCGTGCGTCCGCTCGTGTACGAAGCGGCAACCGGATGGCTATTTGATCTGCTAGTCTTCAGACAATATCCCGAAGTATAGCATTTGCTCCGGGCTGGGCAATAAATTGCGCGCTCTCAGCTCTGCAACCTTCTCACGCCTCCCCTATTAGGCATAAGCAGATTGACTAGTAGTCTGTTGTACAAGTACGAACTAGTCTCCATGTCCCATACAACTTTCTTGTCTTTCTAAGTCTGTTCCAGGAGTTTGGTTGCTTCATAAAGCCGCTCCTGGAATATAAATATGAGTCAGGCTCCGTATCATGCCCATAGTATTTTTCCTCAAAAGGGTCCAATAATTATGCCGTGGCTAATACACATAGCTGCCACCAGTCTTGCCTCCCTCAGCCCCGGCTTGTGGCGCTTCACGTAAACTCGTTACTATTTATATGATGCCTTTAACGTTTCCCAATGACACGGGCTTATTCGGTCAATAAATGCCTCCCTGGCTGATTATACCCTGTTCTCTGCCTCGTCGGGCTTGTTCGTGCCCTGATAATCAAATCGTTAATATCCTACTGGAACAAAACCCTGATACAACAGTCATGAATCGCAGCGGGCTCACGGCTCTTGGAATAGCAAGCAAGGAGTCACACCTTTACGCGACGCGTTGGTTGTGGGGAGTATAGATATTGCGTTGGAGCTCTTGGCCGCAGAAGAATACTACACCCGAAATCTAGCGGCGAAAATTCATTCTATAGATCAAACATACGCCCCTGACCCTTGACCAGTATTACTACCCAACCGTTGTTGATACCTCCGAGCGAGACGACGATCAAGTTTTGTCCAAGTTTTTGCAGAAGCAATATTGAACATTCGGTACGGCGTGCTCTGCTGACTCATCATGGCGCCGATTTGGCCGTCATATCTACAGCGGGATGATGCGGGGGGCGGAGACGAGACAGATTTTGCCGCATCCCCCAACGCCATTCATGTCGTCCGACGATGAACCGACTTATATGAGTGGTGCTGTCCTGGCTCCATGCCACAAAGACAAGCCTCCAGCGATCACAGTGCCCCTGCGGGAGCGGAAGCATGTCAGAGAGTACTTCCTACGAAGGAGAGCCGGGTTACCATGCAAACCAGCCCCGATGTTTGCTGGTGATGCTCCTCACACGTGCACTCATTGCGAAGCTACGGTCCTTGATCTCGACCAGTTGCGTGCATCATCTGTTGTGCCCCTCTGCGATAGCCTATCAACTGCCATTGAGCGAGCTACTGCAGAATGCGCGTTCTTTGAATGGTTGGTTGAAGCTCTTATGGAGAGGGAATTGTCATCGGACTCAACGGCTCTTTTTCAAGGTGACACCTGTGCCGAGATAAACTTCGGCATCCGTCTCAGCCCATGGAAACGAGGCATGCCCATGCGAGTTTGCATATGGGCTGATTTCATCGAGCCAGATGGCGAGTTTCGCTCCAAGCAGCTAGAAGGGAGCGAATTGAACGTGTACGCGAATGAAGGCTAGTGATATTCTCATGAAGCTCCAGCTACCTAAATACTAGCATTAAGACTAAACTGACCTCGCTACTGTTTTCAATAGACGATCTCGCTGCTCTATATATCCCGTCACGGCCTCATGAACCCGACAAGGGATCGCGAAAGAGTATCTCCTTCCTTCGCGAAAACTTGAAGGACTGCCTCGCCAATCATCCAAAGTGCAGGCTAGCCTTGACGGACACGGTCACATCAGAAGCCGAAAGCATTTTGGTCGAGGATTTGCCTACAAGGCTTCTACATTTCGATACCGGCGGTCTTTTTATACGACTGGTAACTGTTCCGCAACTGAGTATCGCGGCTAAAGCTAGGATATCTCAGCGTGGCTATGCTAGCCTATCCTACTGCTGGGGAGGGCCGCAGCCATTCTGTCTAACAAAGAAAACGATGCAAACACTTACCCAAGGCATCGAGGTTTCTATCCTACCAAATACACTCCGGGATGCTATAACGGCTCTGTCATCTCTCGGGCTCGAATACATTTGGATTGACGCTTTGTGCATCAAACAAGACGACTCGTTGGACAAGGAACTCGAAATTTCCCGAATGTCCCTGTATTATGGCCATAACACGGTGACGATTTCTGCGGCATCGGCGGCCGCTTGTACAGAGGGCTTCCTCTCCTCAAGCCTCATTGACGATACTTTCGTAGCCGGGCCGTTCCGTATCTCACTCGCTACCGTAGGGGGCTTGGGAAGCGTACAATTATCGCGATACACGAGCCCTCCGCCCGAACCTATTGCATCGCGCGGTTGGACATTCCAGGAAAGTCTTCTCTCGCGACGTCTGGTGATATACGGCACGCGGGAGGTCTATTGGACCTGCAACACCATGACCGGCACGTACGGGGGACCAAACGCCATGTCAGAGTCGAGATATTCCACCGTTGACAGGCAGCTCCTTGGCACCACTCGCAATTTAATCAATATTCTAGAGTACCCGTGGGAATTCGCATGGTCAGATGTGGTTACGCAGTTCATGACGCGGCGGCTGGGGGTAGAGTCGGACAAACTCCTTGCCATTGCGGCGCTCGCGTCCCGTATGGCCGATGAAGCAGAGAAGCGAGGTACATCCCTGATTTATATAGCAGGCCTCTTCGTGTGTCCCAAGTCAATCATCAGTTGGGCTGCTGCCCTCTTGTGGCGCGTCGACTCGCCCGAGGGCACGAAGCGTGCAGGGACATACCGTGCGCCGTCGTGGAGCTGGGCATGCGTCGATGGGGCCTGGGGAGGGGGTCTGGGTATTTTTTCGCCATTGCCCTTCGACCTCAAGAAGTACGAGTTTGACTTCCAGGTAACAGACTTCGTGGTGGAGCCAAGGCATCCCTCGGCTCTTTTCGGAAGCATCCAAAGCGCCTCCTTGTTCGTAAAAGGCTGGGTTAAACGGCTTGACAGCAGTTTAGAGATGATGACGAAATTTTCATATCCACAAATCATTATACAGGCTGAAAGAGATCGAACCAAGTCAGGCTTGTACGTCCTCGGGGACACGGCGGATGACGTTGAGTTAATTCAAGCTGTCGTGAAAGGGCAAGAGAACGAACTTGAAGTATACATTTTAGAATTGATACCACCATTCTTTTCGAGAGGGAAGCCGTCTGTGGGACTCATCCTCAGGGGACGAATCGGGGAGTCTATAGTGAGGATTGGGGTGTACGTACTCTATGCGAAAGCTGAGTTCCTAGAGACATTTTTCGATAGCTTAGCGGAAGACATACTGCTAGTTTAATAGATTTTTCTAAAGGGGAGGGGTCCAACCCATATTTCCCCGTACACAACGTTGCTCCAGTTATACCACGCATAACACGGGATAGAACACGAACAAGACAGTTCACTACCTAGTTTACTGATACACTCGCTTACATTTGACACATTGCAGGCTTATGCATTTGAGACACGCCATTACTGGCTGCGGCGGCCGCCCTATTGACTCTTGAGATTTTAGGTCGCGTCTCCGTCACAAGGCCCATTACACTTCCTCGGTCACCATATGCTATGGTTCTGAACAACAGGACAGAAACGCTATGAAAAGCCAAGGGGATTTCGCTCTACTACGAATAGCGCCTTGATCTCTAGCGAAGGACCAAGAAGTTGTCTGGCAGCAGGCTTTTCCCTCTTACCACAGGGCCTACGGGTCCCAATGCTTCAAGTTTACCACGCCCACTGACACCGAAGAAGACCTGGGGCAATGCTCTTGGAAGCCGATAAGATAGAAAGCTATGTCAGTTGTGCCACCTCTGGGCTCAAGATACTTCTCAATTGACTCCAAGCACAGATCAATACCCTTCTGGATTTATGACAGGCGGAATTCGGTCGATTGCAAGCCTACGATTCAGCTCGGCTTTCGAACATCATCTTCATCTTCACGGCTATAACTATAGTGTACATGGGTCGCCCACAATTAAATGAAGGATATTTGAATGAATCGTAGCTCATGGTTTTAGAAATTGAAAGAGGCGAGCAGGGCTCGGGGAATGTATCGCTAGTAGAATGCTTACAATCGACTCGTCACTCTCTTAGCGTGAGATAAACTACACGGCAAAAAGCTCTCGGGCCGCGTCAACATTATTGAGAACATTGGCCCCCAAAACCCTCAGTACGGCGAATTGCTGGTACTTCTATCGAAGACACACACTCCTGCTCCTCAATAGTCAGTTTGCGGGGCATACGATGCTATAATATTCCCGATTACCCCCCATAAGCGCTGGGCTGAGGTGAGAGAAGATGACACTAGTCACTTGTCACATGCGCTGACTGATGAATTGAGACACCATCGCGGGCCAGTAGAGCAAGCGTCTTGGCAATGGACGTCTCACCCCAGATCGCTGGGACCAACGCGTGGGAGATCGAGGTGGACTTTCCGCCGTTATGGATCCGAGTCCTAGACATATTATTATCAGATGAGCTTCCCTAGCGAAGATTTCTAGCGCTGTGGGCGATCAAACTCTTACCCACGAGACAAAGTTATCCAATTATATCTACAGCTTCGTCGTTCTCTCAACACATCAGACTTGCATCTAAGACGCTCGCAATCGGCTCTAAGGGACCCCGTTGCGGTGGCTTTCCGATCTGACTATTCTCTCGGGTCGAACAAGCCAACAACCTGTTTATGATGTGGCGTGCTGAGGCGAGGCGCGGCTTATCTTCCACATCAGGACTTAGTCAAAGCGTCTGGCCTTCGGTCGACATGTGATGTTATAGAATACGTCACTGTTGATTATATACGCGATTGCCGCGAAGACCGCCAGATTAATGTACCTAGTCTTTCACTATTTCGTTAGCACACTAAGTGGCGGGGCGCGGCGGGAAGGTTTGAAAGCTGAATGAATGACTTGTCTTCTTCACCGATCCGTAATCCGAGGATATACATAACATGGTGTTCCCATCTTTATTCCTCTGACAGGATGTGACCTATTATCTTCAAGACTTTCGATAAGCTCACAATGCCAATTGCACACGCTCCCGACGAGAAGCGGGCTCACTCGGCTGAGAACGCCGGCCTTTTGCCCGCTTGGGTGAACCCAGATCTTGATCGGCTCATGGTCGTCAAGAATGCCGACGGAGACTTTCGGTCGTGGTCCGAGTCACTTGTCGATCTGCCGGCCGGGGCCGTGTTTGCGCGTATGACAGGCGTGACCCCCGTGTGGCCGCCCTCATGGAGCTCGGTGCAGGTCAGTCTTCTACCCCCTTAAAACCGCCCCACGGAATATACATGAGATCAGCTCACGTTAATGTTAGAAGTGACCAGGCCGGCCGCAACCTGCATTTAGAGCTCAACTCTAATCTCGTCTTCATCAACCATAGTTGCGCGCCGTCACTTGAATGGGATATGGAACGAATGGAGGTCCGGGTTAGTAGGAACCGCGACCTTAAGAAGGGCGATTGTAAGTAGTAGACAACTTGGACTGATGTTTTCATGTATCTTTCGTCATATTTATCGAGAATTGTTTCGCCGTCTCCCTACTGCCACAATTGTTGGAATTCTCGAATTGGAATCATACGAAAGCTTCGGCTCGAGCTGCCCTCTAATTCAACCCTACATACAAATGCCAGTCACTAACTGTCAATCTTACAGTGCTCAGTTTCTTCTACCCAAGTACAGGTCAGTACTTCAGAGTCTCTCGTGTTCTTTGGGCGTGCTTCAGGGGCACGATTTGCCTTGTCAGGGGTCTTCCACTCTTGTTAGATCTGCATACCCCTAAGGCGTTTGATATTGTTTAGAGTGAATTGCAGTTGCTGACATTAGATCTATGATAAAGAATGGGAAATGGCACAGCCGTTCGATTGCTGGTGCGGCGCCGAGGAGGGTGTGTGCTTAGGCCATATTAATGGCGCCGCTGGGCTAGATGCTGAGAGACTGAGCGGCTATTGGATCAATGGGTACATAAGGGATATGCTTGAAGAGAAATCGAAGAAGAGTAAAATAAAGGCTCGCCTTTCGTGACGTTAGATAGAGAAAGGATTCTGTCATAGACGGTTCAAGTGTCGATCTAAGCTATTTGCTTTCCTCCATGCCGAGTCCGCATAATTTCACAGAAATGGGTTAGCCAATGGTTTGACTATCTTCAGAGGGCAAGAGCACACACCATAGATCCCAAAAGCCGACTCCTGCATTCAAGGCATTAACATGGTGAAGCCATCCGCGCGACCATCCCGGTCCCTTCGCTATGATAAACTCCTTGTGACGTCAGACATGGTCGCTCTAGCAAGAACCAGCAATGCAGCATATGCAGCCGGTCTCTCCAATGCACCAGTTATTGAGCTTGTAATTGTTTCGATCATGAATAGCATAGACTGCCGCATTCGGCGGTGTGAGAACGAAGAAGAAGACAAACTACATGGCTCGGGCGACCTGAAACCGAATGATGGGGCCTACCTACCTATGGTGTCTTCTACAAAACGCAAGATATCTTCTAATTGCTGTCGTAGCATCTCCGTTATGCTTACGTTTGTGAGTGATTACGACAGGAACAGTAAATAGTACCGGTTATATGGAACAAGGCATCCGTAGATAGGGGGGATAATGGATTAAGTATATTAAAGTATAAGCTTATCGAAAGTAATTATTTTGTGTTCCACATCTTGGAACGCCTCGCCATCAAGTCTATCAGGGTATCTGCCTCCAGAAGAAACGAGGGTATATGTGTATATGACAGCGAGTGAAAGTTCATGAGCATCATGTTTGCGTAAGCGAGCGACAACGCCTAGACCACCTACTTCCTAGACGAATGCGACGTAACAATTATTAGATCGTAGTGGGAGATGGGATTCGAGTCCCCATCACCTGTGCCCCCTTCTCAGGGACCTTTGACGTCTGAGAGGCGAGTAGCAATTAAGGGCATGTTTACCGACGAGAGCAGCTTAGACGGTCTCGGCGGGGGCGGCTGGGGCGGCGGCGGGAGCTCCGGCCGCCTTCTCGGGGAATTGGCCGGCGTTGTGGACACGTCCATATCGGGTGAAAGCTGCTTAGGTTATTAGTATCCGCTCAAAGACATGTGCCGATGGCCGTTGTGTAGAAGGTTACTTACCCAAGTTCAGCTGGGTGTAGTCCCATGTGCGTGCAAGGAAGAGGAATGCAAAGGCCAGGACGGGGATGAAGAGTACATCGAGAATACCGAAGAAGATGAAGCCGGGAGTGACACCGATGCGGTTGCCGCCGTCAGTCAGACCAAATGCAATGGGGTACAGAAGCCAGAGCAAGTTGACCCAACCGGATAGGATGGTGTGGTCGCGAGCTACGCCTAGGCGCTTAGCTGAGGAGCCGGCCGTAAACGTGCTGAAGGCCAATAGCAACCATGAGACGGTTCCGAAGGCATAGAATCCCCACTTGTAGTTAGAGACGGTGAATGCCGAGACCAAATATGAGATGACCCTATATTCGATTAGCATTATGAAAGCTTCTTACTTTACCAAGGCCTTAGAGGCATGTATGTCACTTACCAAGTCCACGACAGGAAGATGTTGTAGATGATAGTCGCCCATGGCACACCGCTAAGCAAGCCGAGGGCAGTGATGACGGCCGGGAAGCTGACAACCCAGTTGACGTACTTGGCCCAGAAGATCTGTCGGGTCAGGGCAAGGCTAGGGCTTGAGTTGACTTCGCTGATCACAGCATAACCCAAGTCCGAGGCTTCAGCGAAGTAGGTGATCGAACCGACAAGCAGGGCAATGGTGAAGAGATAGTGGAAGATCTTCTCGCCGGACCGGGCCACGAAAGATAGACCGAAGAAACCGATGAATGAGAGGGCATAAATGGCTGTCACCGCCCATAGCCAATCGCTGCCATTCACGCTGAGTTCCTCGCTGCCACTTGGTGGGTTGACACCCAAGGCTTCGTTTACGCGGGATAGGATAGCAGGCATGTTGGGAGAATAGTGCGAGCTGGCTCTTGTAAGTGGTAGAGGCGAGTGCTGTATGTTTTATTACCGGGTGAAGTTTGTTGCTATTGGGCTTCTGTAGCTCAAAGAGGCTGAGGTGGATGAGTGAGTGAGTGAGTTAGTGAGGGGTCGGCAGGAAGGGTGATCTTTATATCTGATAGACATAGGGAAGATCCGACGAACGAGCTCGCGCTCAGATCTCGATCGAGACAAGAATCGATTCATCTCGCCAGTTGGACAGATCCGGGGGGGCGAGCAGTGCGCTGCAAGTCCGAGGTGGCCGAAGACATTCCACTCTGGTGATCGACTGACGTCTGACAAACGCGAGGATGAGAAATCATAGCCGGCAGAATTCCCCTCGCCGGAAGAGCCAGTCATCTTCTGCGTCTCCGGAGAGCCACACTACGGGAGGTCATGTGTCAACTTGAGGCCGAGACGCGATTGGATAAAGCCTGGTTGCTGCAGTCGCTTTAAGGCCACGGTCCTTTGAAGCACATAGTAGGGGCCGATCAAGCAACCCGAGCCAGCCCGAGTATATCATCGGTACCTTAGTAATTATAATTGACAAACTCTTAGTCTGCCTCTCGTCACCTACCTCGATTGACATACGAAGCTAGAAGCAATTGACTAGCTGAGCTAGCTAACAGCTTGGTAAAATTCTGATGTCCTACGTACTATGAGTCTTTGACCTTGTAAGTCAGTTTGGGAGAGTGTTTCAGCGAAGGGGTCGTCGAAATAGCGAGAATGGCATGAAAGCGGGACAGCGCCTCGAAACATGGTCGTATCGGTCGAACCGCGTAGAAGCGATAGCCCGAGACCTTATGGACTAAAATTTATTTTTATTTTTATTCTCGTCCTTATTCTTCTTTGGTTACCAACAATCGGTAGTGCCGGATGGCATTGTTGGCGTAGGAAAAAGTAGGGTCAGGCTAGAACGAAGTTGGTCAAATAAAGAAGCATCAAGTCCGATCAGGCTTGGCGTTGCCGGTAGATGCCGATGACTCCCGAGTATAAGTGTGTCGATGCCGTGACGCGTGACAATCGAATCAGACGTTCGCTAGGGTATCTCCGGTTGTAGGATGCATGAGAATTATGATGCCCGGCGGGTAGAATAGCGGGGAAATAAGAAGAATAAGAAGAAGAAGGAAATACCTTCGAAATACTACAGTGTAGTGTAGATACGAAGGTACAACTTGGCCGTGTACTTTGCTGGTGCATGCAGTGCAACCAGAGTCGATCGCCGGATCGATCCAATTGATCAATTGATTTCTACCTCTGGGTAATACAAATGGCTCCTCCATTGCAGATGTGTAACGACACCCGGCATGAAAGGTCCGCCGTGTGATGGCGGCGATGATGGCGACGATGATGAGCGATTATAATGACGATCCTCACGAACGCAGGACGGCATCATCATGCACGTGCGGTCACATAATATGTCACAATCGAAGGCCGTGACAAAAAAAATTAATAATATGGAAGATGTATATCTATCTGAATGAGGCATACCTCGTACCACGCCACCCAAAGCAGTTCGAAATCGCTGTCCGAGTGGGGAGCCGACATCCATTCAGAGCCTCACATTTCCTCGCTCGGGCATGTCGGTAGTTGATGCGACATGTCCTGTGCCTAGGCGACCCTTCCCTACGCTAGCGTACCCATCCCCAACGTGGTTGACCCATTATGCGTGGGCGAAGATGGATGATCATTGGCGACTGTGTGCACATAGAAGCCGGGAGCTGTCACCTTACTATGCAGAGTTTTGCAGTTGGTCTGACTGGGCTGGGAATGGGCAGAACTGGCGTGTGAAAAAGTTCGGATATGTCGGAACGGCATCATCCCCGGCTATCCCATTATTACCTACGAAGAATAGCGAATGCGTACAGACAGAAGAGGCCAGGTGACGTCAGATATTGGGAGTCGTAGACCCTTCCGGGTTGGCCTGCAAAGTGCATATATTTAAATGCCTTTTAAAGTCGCGAAAATCAAAATTATCCACCATTATACTTTGTATGTAAAGCTAACGATCATGTGGAACTACTGTAAGGTAGGTAGATAGACAGACTTACTTGAGGTAGCTAGACCAGGACGCCACAAGAATGTCAGCCGCATCCATCTACCTGCCTAGGAGTAAGCTGAGGAGGACAATTCGGCGGAATCATCACCAGGCATGAAGTAGATACCTATCAAGTAATTAATCTGTACTGAAGCAAGCACTTCAATATTGATCGCCAAATTGTGATCCAACGAAGCCGAATAAAATCATCACGGCATACTTCGTATAGACAAACTATCAAAACCAACCTAATAGGTACCCCCCGTCGAGAACAACCCATCGCCTCCCAGATCCCCTCACCGCCATAAACCACCCACCCACCCACCCACCATGTCGTCGTCGTTGTCGGTCTCGCGACCCGCCATCCCAGGCCCTTACCGCTTCCTCTTCACGACGCTGGAGCCCCTCCTCGCCACGGGCGGCGCCATCCAGGCCTTCTTCTTCCCCGCCTCGCTTCTCGCCGCGACCATGCCCTCGGTGCCGTACGCGCCGCCGCTCGCCCCGCTCTTCACGCAGATGACCGGCGCCTGGCTGATGCTCGCCCTCCACGACCTCGTGACGCTGCGCTCCGCCGCCTACGGCGGCGACGTGCGCGCCTGGCGCCACACCCTGCTCGCCTCCGCCGTCAGCGACGTCTTCTACACCGCCGCCCTCGTCCAGAGCACCGGCGCCGCGCGCTTCTTCAACCCCCTGCGCTGGGATCTCATGAACGCCGTGACCGTCGTCACCACCGTCGGGCCCTTTCTCGGCAAGCTGTGCTTTCTCGCCGGTGTGGGGCTGCCGAAAACCGGCGCGGCGGAGACGGAGGACGCGAAGAAGACCAAGTAATCGGAGGTCAGAATAAAAAAAAAACAAAAAAAAAAAACACACGCGTTGTTGGCAGATTTAGCAGCGTTGCAGACTCTTCGCATGGGAGACGGGAGGCCCACCGCCGCGGTACGCTGAACGATGCTTATATCGATCAACCACAATCATTATCTAGGTGCCTTGACGCATACAAAAATTGCTCAGGGCCAAGTAGGTTGAAAACCCAGCACGTATTCGTCTCGGTATGACATACACTCGATGATATGTACAGCTGTTCCGATACCTTGCGCCGACTATGCTCCGTTTCCGCTGCATTTACTGTTCAACCCAATACAAACTTCAAATGCCGTTGAAGTGCCCATGCCGTTATCTAAACAAACAATCCACGACCGCTAATTCCGTCAATCACCCATCGTTCGCATCGTCCCGCTAATGACCATGTTTCATCTGCCATAGAGCGGATTTGGCGCGCTCGCGTACGTCTAACTCATCATCGCTTTGGCCTAGCGTTTCCAGCTTCTTGAGAAATCCCATTCTTCTCAGCTCGGCTGCCCGTTGCGAGCACGCGCTTGCGTCGCTCGTATCGTCTTGCCAAGTTAGATTGTTGATCAAGTGGCACAGCGCCACTCGCACTTCGCGGTCTTGGCTGTTAAATAGTTTGGCTAATTGCGTGAGCAGGTCCTTCTGCGCGATCACAAGTTGTCGATGTCGAGGTACACTCGCGGCGATATGAACTAAGATATAGATGACTGCCTCTATAATCTTGGACTGTGGCGGGAGGACTCGAGCCTCGTTGCCACCAGTGCCTCGTCGACTGGAGGGATGTAGCACCTTAGGCTTTAATTTGGACGCTAGAATCGCGAACAGACGATCCTGACCCAGAGTGTTCAGGAGAAAGTCAATCATCTCTGTCGTATCGCTGGCAGAATCCAGGCCATTGCTAGAGTGTGCGCTGCCAATCAGATTTCTAATAAAACCAAGACCCTGCTCTTGTATAGCTAGATCGTCCTGCCTGGCCTTACGGAAAGGGTTCTGTTCCCCTTCTTTGAGATCCTCTATTCGCGACTCTGCCAGTTGAAGGATTCGGATGTTTGACTTGGGTAGGTCCGGGGCAGTCTTGTAGAAGGTGTTTTCAAACCATGAACGGTTCCGCTCGTCCACAAAGCCCATATCTACATCTTCATCCATAACATCCGATGTAGTCGAAACTGACTGTTGCCTGGACCGGGTCCTCGCCGAAAAGAGTGCATCGTCTTCGGTGTCGTCGCAAATTAGTTGTACGAGCCAACCCGATTCAAGCTCTTCCACGGATCGCTTTTTGTAGTCGACGCTGGCGGAATCCACGAGATGTTTGAGAGCCCAAAGCGCATTTAGTCTTAACGCCGAATTGAGAGAATGTGCATGTTCGCATAATATTTTAAGGACACCGGCATCGATGAGAGGCTAGGAGAAAGGCTGTTAGTACAAAACTGCGCGACAATCGCAAGATCACACTCACCTCTCTCATTGGGCTAAAGTCTGGCACGAGGTTGCATATGCATGCAGTAGCAGCGATCTGCACATCGACGTCGGGATGCCGAAGTAACTGGAATAATGGATCTGATGCAGATTGATCAACAAGGGCGGTGCGTAGCGTATTGACGGACCGCGAGAGCATTCGAATAGCGTAGCACGCCGCAATGATAACAGACACGGGGTTTTGTTCGGGTTGCGATATTGGGCTCTTAGGACTGCTATGCTGCAAGGCATCTTGGTCTTTCGCCTGCTTAGAGGCACCGGGAAACTGGTGTAGAGAGTTAATGATGTAGGTGACCACTTCTTGGTCTACAATCGCTTTACGGAAATCTTCTTTAAAAGTCGCTAGGGCGCTAAGGGCCCGAAGTGTGGTTTCTCTGACCCTTCTGCGGTGAATGAGTTGAGGGTGTTGGCCCTCGTCGCCAAGATGACGCTCTGATGCGAGACGGCTTGTGAGACCAATGCCGTCACCGTCCGGTGACCAGGGGCGAGACTTCGCGGTAGACAAGGGTGCATCATAGCTACTCTTGAGCAGCTTACATATCGTCTTAGTGGCACCACAGTCGAATGCGGCCTTCTGCAAAGACTCGCTATCCGTGATGAGGCGAGTGAGGATGGCTGGTGTCTCCTCGATGATGCTCAGCCTCGTTCTTGCATCGCGGCCCATCCAGTTCTGCGAGCATTCTTTTGTCTTCGCCTCGGCTTCTTCGAGTAGCCCTAGCAGAATTGGGACGACTAATAGTCCCATACTTGCTTCACGTGCTTTATACGCGAATCCGGTCTTGAAGAGCGAGGTGAGCACCGAAGCGGCCATGAGGACCTCATTACCGTGACGGGTTCGCACCAAGTGAATGAGCCACGGCACTAGCGGACTCTCAACGTCGGCAATGTCTGCGTCCGGATTGCGTACATTATTCTCTTCGGGCGGCGTCCAGGATACTATACTTGTCTGAAGCTTTGAAGACGGCCGGCTGTTCGCGCTAGGGCTCCCGCCGGAAGATTGGGAGCTGAATGACGACGAGAATCCTCCATTATTCCCATGTACACGAGGGTAGGATGGTGTTCCGGGGAGCAGCAAATCCATAATTTCGGGTTCCTTGGGCCTTGTCGGCCGCCGTCCTGGGAGCACTATGAACTCAGGCGGGGATTTGGGATACTGAGTCCCGTCGTTGTTGAAGTTGGGGAAGATGGCGAGGATGGAGGGCGAGTATACGAAATTACAGACACGCAAGGGCGAGTCGGTAATGATGGCAGCAACCGCGCCTAGCACCTCGTCTAAGCCTCCGCTAGAGATAGGAGGTTCTGGTATGTAGTCCCCCAGTCCTTCTATCCGGGCACGTAGCTCGGCCTTCGGTAGCACATATCCCTCAGCCACGGCAAAGGTTGCTACTCTCGCAGCCAATGCGTCCAGGATACCGGACTCCACCAGGATCGTCTGGTGGCGTTCTTCGCGGCAAAGGATTCTGATAAGGTATGCGACGATTGTTGTCTGGGCCTCGGTGTCCCGGTTTGACGTTGGCAGCGCCAATATCTGGTGAAGACTCTCTAAATGGCAATCGGCGAATATGATATCGGCTAGAGACTGGAGATTTGTAGGCGATGATTCCGAGACCGACGCCGCAGCGACGACCATGTCTCTTACTACGCAAAGGGCGGCGAGGCCGATTTCGGGATGTCTGCTTCGGAGACAGGAATCGCTGAGGACGGCGGTCAACGCACGTGAGGCGAAAAGCGGGAGGAGGAACGGAGGACCGGCTACGAATGAACCATGATCAGCTCTGCGATATATCTGTCAACGCAGGAGGAGGGATCTTGGTGGCGTACCGTTCGCAAAGCTCGCGAGCAGCTGTAGAGCCTGTAGTTGAGCCGTCTCGTCGTTGGTGAAGACGTGGGGGGCGAGGAAGGGTTGCCGGGGGCCCTTCCCATTCGCACTCCGCCCGGAGGCGTCGGATACTAGGAGCATCACAATGTGCGGGATCAGGCCATGTTGAACCCATAGCGTCTTCTTCTGAATGTCACCGATCACGTCGTTCTTGAGCGCCCGAAGAGCAGCAATGCGGTCGGCGGGACTCCCATGGAGCTGAGCTATAATCGCTTGCGAATCGAGGTCCATCTTGGTTGGGCGATAGCGAGCTGGTAGCGAGCTGGTACCTTAACTATGTAAAAGTGCAAAGTGCGAACTGCACATTAGGCAGCTCCGGCTCTTCCTCAAGCACTGTTATATGAGAAGGAGGTCGATGGGAGAGGATATTAGGGCATGTTAATTAAGTCGGCGTTGTTGCGCAGATGCGAGAACACCGCTCGGTCGATCCAGGTAGAATAGGACCATTGAACTTACTGTACCCTTGTACCTGACCTACATATGATGTATATGTACATTATGTGCGATTCCAAAGTTTATCTAAGTACATATGCACTTACATGTAGGTAGCAATAACTTCCAGCGTGCTTCTAATGTTAGTTATCACTTAGCTATTTTAGCATCTTAGCAAACGAAAACAATTGAATTAAGTATTACATATGCCTTCTTATTACAGTTGTGGTAGTAGTAGATGTACGGCTGGACAGTATTAGGACTTTTACATACCTCGGTGGCTTCAAGTTTCTCATATCGATTATAGGCACTTCCCGTCGAAGCACTTTGTATTAGGTATGTTATCAGTTTATCTTGTATATCTTGTATATCTTATACTCTGCGGTTACCTTGGTCTACAATACTACTAACTTGCCCATCCATCACGTTAGGGCTTGTAGAAACTATAGGATCGTTACATGTTTCTCTTTTCACCACTAAGTGGCCTCGAAGAAAAAACATCGTTAGTCCTCAACGAGTTACACCAGGTGGCGTAGTGTAAATAGGACGTTAATAGAGGTAGGATGTATATACCCGTAGTGTCAGGCACTCTCTCTCTAGTAAGTACTAGGTGGCGCCGATAGAGTGCGTTTGACATGCGGCGCAATGCCCTTGTCTGCCTTATGAGGTAGAAGTGCCTACATGTATGCAGTTACCACCTTCTGGCACTACATATAGCCTATCATGGTAGGTACTGGTGGCGCTGCTGCCAGGTGCAACATGTATATACCCCCTTGTGCCTTGGGTCGTATTTAGTCGGCCCCACCCGGCAGCGGCCTCGCCGATGGACCTATTCCTCCTGATAAAACTTCGACTCTTATCATCAGAAGTACTCGATCAAGACGTGCTGTTCCCAGCTTGGCGGTGCCGGTGTCATGTCCGGTTTTTGTGTATCAGCAGAGATAGACCAGCTGGTGCGGCTGCGACCTTATCATCGTCATTGACAGACTCCCGGGCCACCAAGCAGCACGTACGCACGGTAGTCTACTTAGTCTATCGTCTACTTCGTAGCGTCTATCGTAATCACCCCGCCGCAGCGGTTGAGCCAACCCTCGCACCCACGAGCCGGTGCAACTCTCACCACCTGGGCCAGTTCCCCTCCTTGCGCGCGCGTTCGACCCGAGAGACTAGCACGATGCTCCGGAGACAATGTTGACCTCGTCTCCCGTAGCGCCACGACCAACGAGCGCTTCTGCTTCTCCGCGAGACTTCCGCTACGCACCACGGCCGCCATCGCCGCTGGCCCGCTCTCCACACCAGTCTCCCAAGACACACCAGTCTCCCAACGTAAACCAGTCCCCCAAGATAACCGCCTCCTTGCGCCGTCGGCACTCCAAGCCGTCGCCTTTCCCCTCCTCCCCTTCGCCGCCTACCCCCTACAAGTCGCCGTCGCAGTATAGACCGAAGCAATATGGTGTGGACGCAGCCACGCAGTACTCGCCTATGGAACCTTTCGACCCAACGGTTCCTCTACGAGCCGCCGACGGGCCTGCGCCGCGCAAGCCCACC
Organism: Nemania serpens; assembly: GCA_022578855.1. Taxonomy (NCBI): domain Eukaryota; kingdom Fungi; phylum Ascomycota; class Sordariomycetes; order Xylariales; family Xylariaceae; genus Nemania; species Nemania serpens. Next base: position 448,274 of record MU396683.1, on the reverse strand, counting down.
TCTACCTCCGCCGCCGATAAGATAACAGCGCTACCTGTCCCGCCGTCTCAGGCTGCCGAGGCCAAGGCTACGGATGCCTCTGTCAAGCCGATTCCGAATACGCCTCAGCTTGACAAACTGCCGGCGAACCCACTCTCCCCTACTAAACGGCGCAACTCTCAGGATCATAGCATCAGGTCAGCTGTCGAGGCTAGTCAATCCAGCTCTCCGAAACGGACCCGCCCCAATACAAGCCCCCCCAAAGTATTACCATTGCGCTACGAACTATGCGACGTTGAGGATATGGTCATCCTCATCGCCAACATGATAGGGGAGCTTATCGAGACGAACGACTCTTTAGCCATGAAGAGTGGCAATCTCACGAGGTTTCATTCTCGGTAAGATAATGACCCTTCTCCCCACAACTTCATCGGTTTTCTCACACGTATATATATCCGCAGAACAGCGCCAGGCATCTCCGTTTTAGACTATTTACAGCGACTTGCGAAACATGCTACCCTGACTCCACCTCTCCTACTTTCCATGGTATACTACATCGACCGACTATGCGACTTGTACCCGGATTTCACCATCAACACCCTGACTATCCATCGATTCTTGATTACTGCGGCTACCGTGGCTGGGAAGGGCCTCTCTGATTCGTTTTGGAACAACTCGTTCTACGCGCGCGTGGGAGGTGTAAAGGTGGCAGAGCTGAAACTCCTAGAATTAGAGTTTCTCTATCGGGTAGACTGGCGGATCGTGCCCATCCCAGAAGTCCTAGAAGCCTACTATACGGGACTAGTCGAGCGCTGTGACGGATACGTTATCCAGAAAGAGGCGGAGCCCAGTCGTGCCGAAGACGAGGAGACAGACGACGTCGATGACTAGAAAGAACGCGGTAGGGCTCTGCAAAGAAAATTCCGATACCATAAACGGTGGGGAAAAGGGGTCTGGAGTTTGGTAAGGGTTGGGATCTGGTCCTTGGGTGGCAGAATATTTCAATCTCGGGCGGCGGCGTCAAAGTCCCCGATGCAATAGCAGATACGAGTAAATATAAGAGTTATTATAAGTTGATTACCGACGGTAAAATCTCGCCTAGTGCTTCCAACCTATGTCTCATGACGGCTACTATGCATCGTACAAGATCTACAACGCTTCGAGCTAATTGATTATGATAGAAGACGGGCTGGATACTGTAGATGTAGGTTCCCAGTGGTAATTAGCCTGCGGGTGCCGATCAAGTGACAGCGACTGCTACGTTATGCACTGTGCAGTACTTCGTAGGTACCAATCACTCAACAGATAATCCCCGGTCATCCACTTTGTACCGATTTGTCCACCTGTCCCACCCATACGTATTCCGCCGTCAGGAAGCATCGATCTTGAGTACTTAGTAATTACCCACCTGGCCAAACATCAGACATCAGATTGCGTCCAGATCAGTAAACCGCTTCTCTTCATCATGAAGCCAGCGACACTGCTGCCGGCCTTGGCCGGCCTCGCGTTAGCAAGCTTAGCCGCTGCCAGCGATCAAACCTCTACCATCTACATCCAGGTGGTGGCAGCGTCACTGACGGCACCTGTCCCGCTCGCCGAGCTCCAATATGACACGCTCGCACCCTCCGAGGCCCAAGTTCTCACATATGAAGCACCTGAGCTACCCGAAGAGACGAAACTCGTCCGCGTCGGCGTTTACGATCCTGTAGCCAAGGCGTGGACCTCTTCGACCTCCGTCGCATCCGCAGACAATTTCGACAAGGGGTATTCACCTGCTCTCATGTTGTCGGTAGATCGATCAGGGCTACCCATCAGCGCGGCAATCCGTGGCGTGAGGATCGACGCCGGACAGACGAGAGACTTTGGGCCCCAGGCCGTGGTTCTCGTGACCGCGGCTGGGAAGCAGCCCGATCTAAATAAGCCAATCGTGTTATCTCCTGAGGGAAAGCAGGTTGTTCCAGAGGAGAAGTCGATGCTTCAAAAGTACGTGTACCAAGCCGAGCCCAGCGATAAAGCTCCCCCTACTTAAACGTCGCCCCTGTTATTATGTGCTGCATTTAGGTAAATAAATGGCTTGCTAATGTTCTGTAGGTATTGGTGGGTGATAGCACTCGTTGTCATGATGAGTGTTCTAGGTGGAGGCGACGATAAGAAGTAATCAGTACTTATTCGACCCATTGCAGCATATGTTTGCCCTCTTCTATATCTTTTATCTTATAATATCTTTTTCGTGATTTACTGGTACTTTTGCCTGCCTATCCGCTGTCTCGCCCGCGAATCCAGGACGTGATACGGAGACTTGGGCCGAACCCACCAAAATAACCAATCCAAGGTCAACCCAAGAAATTGACTCAAGTCCATTCTGGCTGTCTTCTCCAATCATATAATGAGATACCTGGCGCATTGTCGTCCACTTTCATCATCTCTTGTACCAACCCTATACTATCTTCGTCCAACACCATGGCAACACACGGGGAAGCTTAGGTATGAGGTACCTAACAAGGCAATCGGAATTCCTTATCCTATTTGAGTTTAGCGATCCGCTTATCGATACAAGGGCGGTGACGGAGGTGTACTGGCAGAACTGTGCCTGGTGGGTACCTATCTGGCGCTGGGAGTTGGTTGGCTAGCAGCTGAACTCACCTAATAAACACTCGGCCTTCCTGATTCACTTCAACTTTCCTCAAAACCATACCAACCTGCGACTTTCCCCCCACGCTCTCCCAACCTTAATTCACAACATCCTCTTCACCTTCATTCCCGCTTACGAAAACCTACCATCGAACCAAGTCACAATGGCTTCCTCGAACAGTACCACCGTTCCTGACGCCAAGCTCGTCGATGAGCCCGTTGACGTGAAGGGCAAAGGCAAAGCTGTCGCAACCGAAGAGCCCGTCGATCACTCGATGGATGAGGACGAGGACGAGGAAAGCGGAGACGAGGAAGTAAGCGAAGGCCAACCCTTCACTGATACTACAAAGCACAACTAAGCTAATATTTACTTTCTCAGGTTGCTGATGAAGGTAAGCATCTACCTAGTACAACTAAGCAAAGCCAAACGGGACTCAGATTGACACGTGTGTAAATCGCAGCCGACGACGATGACAATATGGAAGAGATTGATCTGAGCAACATTGTTGACGGTGGCCGCCGCACTCGTGGTCGAGTGATCGATTGGGCCAAGGCTGCGGAGGAGAATCCCGCCGATGACGATGACGATGATGATGATGAAGATGATTTCCATCCAGAGGGCGAGGTTGAGGCAGATGGCGATAAGATGGATGAGGACTAAATCCACCGATCGAGCCTCCATCGATACACATCAATGCTTTTGCCCCCTTCGATACCATCCCACATGTCATTTTGACGCTTCCTTCTTCGACCGCGACACAGTCCGAAGGAAGCCGGTCTGCAGCTAACAAGCACGCATATGCGACAACTACAATAAGATGTCGCCGGCTTGGATCGGCATTGGTCTGAAACTCCATGAACCTGTCCTATGAGACCTTGACAGCAATTAGTTGCGCTGCTGAATTTTCGCAAGTTTCGGTCAATAAATAGTTTACGCTTGATTCCTTGGTTGTGTGCATGATATCTATTTTCCTGCCCCCAATGAACGCTCAAGCTACGCTAGACAAGTGAGAGCAGCGCGACGAATGCCCTGACACTGCCATCATGAGTCTAAATTTTGGTGAACTCCGAGTCTTTGCTCTAAAAGCTTTCCAATTTTTAACCTAAGATACGCCCTTCAAACGCGCTCATTGAGGCTCTAGTTGTTATTGATACCAAAATACCAAGCAACCAGGGTATGTTTTGTAGGTCCTATATGGAGTTCCCATGCCAACTAGGTATCAGCGAGGTTCATTCCTGTTATAGGCATCGGTTACCTTATCTGAAGAATGTAACTTCTACAATTGTGACATCTACAAAGTAAAATGAACCCCATGATGCCAACAATGAGCCCAGATAGGTTGGGCACCTTTAATTAATACGGAGGGCACCTCTCCCACTTATTCCTTGTTTTGGCCTCATATTTAACCCTATTTTGGTATAACCGAATGTAAAAGCGGAGAAAATTAAGTAGAAGTACCTAGTATATCAGACACCCCCTATAGCATACGACAATCAATAGATAATTACACTTTATTATAATCCTTCTTTGTATAATGTGCCCTATATTCTATTTCTCTTTTTTGTTTTTTATTTGAAGGCCTTTTTGGCTTGTATTTAACTGTTTTATATGTAGGTAGTACTTCTCTTGTGGAAAACAGCAGCAAGAATAGGTGGAGGGGTGCCCTCCGTATCAATTGAAGGTGCCCGACCTATCTGGGCTCCCAACAATGGCGCACAGCTGCTATTGAACCTGACCCTTCTAATAGGGAACCATCATCTGGAGCGTACCTTAGTTCTGCTTTAGTTTCAAAATGAAAAATAATGGCAATAGATTCATATTAAAAGAATCAATGCTTGAAAGGCTCGCCATAGATACTATTGCCACAGGTAGGCATCTCCAGGTACAAGATTGACTTCAAATGTTGGTACATATATGTAGATACTTCCAGCATGTGCCTAAGGGCAGGTACAAAGCATGTACCTCCTAGGTAAATGTAGGTACTTAAGTAGGTACCCACTAGTACATGTATCTGGCAGCCCAAAGTTCACTAGACCTGGCGGTGCTCATACCCCATTAGGCGGCACTTAGAAGTACCTAAGCTGCTACGTGTGCCGAGTCTAGACGCCAAAGATAATCAATGAGCGTACAGGAAAAACTGGTCTCCTTAATGCTTGAAAGGTGTCTTGTTTGCCATCTTTCCGACCAGACCCCGGCTTTTGGTTAACTTGGTGATGGCTTCAAGGTATGTGCAATTTCATATCTAAAACATTTCCCTTATTCTTTTTATACTGTCAACCGGCTAGTATTCAATCCCGGCGCGAAACATGCTGCGTATGGATCCGTCCTTTAGCGCAGGCGCGTGTGTTGCCGTGCAGACCTACGCCCTGGATTTTATGTCGAGCCTAACATGAGATCCTTTTCCCAACAAACAAATACACAGAGAGGCATATAACGACCTATGCGAATGCTAAATGATGTTTCACAAATAGATTCAGTCACTCGAATCTCCACCAGCGGGACTCGCGCAGCGCGCTCTTCGAGGGATACAGCGGGGCCGACTCGACGAGGCGACAGGTCAGCGCCAGCGCCAGCGCCAGTCCGGCGCCGGGCGGCTACGGATACAATGGCGGCGGGAGCAGTAGTTCGCAACATCTAGGCGTAGAGAGCAGGGGATACAGGCCGGCCACGCCGAATTCAAGGTACGTTTGACGGTTGCGTCACGAGATCGTGGGGGAACCAGGCCCCGGATGAGTAGGGACAAGGCGGGCGGTGGAAGAGGGAGGATGCCGTTGGAGGGAGAAAGAATACCCATGGCAGGCACGATAGAAGGAGAACTATGCGACAACGCGGGACAAGAAGAGATTTGGGCTGACGAACGATTTTCGTGGCATAGGGGACAATACAGCGATGCGGTGCTCAGCGAACTTGAGAGCCAGAACGACCAGCAGGTCGAAGGGATATTAGGGAAAGTCAAGATTCTGAAAGAGGTGTGCTCCCGTGCTTTCATTATCCACCTTCGCATGCCGTGCCTCATGTGATACTCAGGGCGGGGGATTCGATGCATGACTGCGGCTGCAGCCGAGTGCTTGATGATGGCACAGAAACAACAACCTGAGGAACATTTCGCTAACTCGACATACGGATAGATGACAGTAGCGATCGGTGACGAGATTCGCGACTCCTCAGCATTGGCGGAGAAGATGAACGATACCTTTGACTCGACGCGGCTACGGCTGCGCGGTACCATGAATCGCATGCTGGTCATGGCCGAGCGGACGGGCGTTGGCTGGAAAGTGTGGCTTGGCTTTTTCGCCGCCGTCATCTTCATCTTCTGCTACGTCTGGTTATTCTAAACCATCCGATCTCATTTTCCTCTCCCGCAACCTCGTAATCCGCGACCCCATCTCTAGCGCACCCAGCTAGGTTAGGTGGTATAATCATGTCAAGGAGATCTCACCCATCATCGGGAGAAGCATACTCGTCATAGATTTTGAAGATTCATTGAGACGCGAATATATGGGATACCAGGCGTTAGGGCATGATTCTGCATTGCATTCACCGTTTTACATACGAACCGGGGGCCAGAGGCGATCCGACGAGCTTATGCATTGCCGACTCCTACCAAAGAAGCACGGCTCTGGGAGCAAAGCACATTTCTATGAAGGGAATAGGGCTGGCGTCTCGTTAGCGGCCCTGATTTCCCCGTTGAAAATACAACTTTATTAATTAATGTATCATAATCTCATGTCTTCATGTCGTTACACTACAGACAGTAGTAGTAGGAAGAATACGGAAAGCGTCAAAACGAGGTGATGGAGAGCCGTTCGTGATCCATGTCTGGGAGTGAAATGGAATAATAAAAGGGGGTATCTCGAAAGTGACAAACGCACGGGCCTAGAATAGCCAAGAGCAGAATAGAGACGAGCAAAGACGAAGGCACAAGACGGGTCCAGGCCTAATTCCTCCCTCGACGGGAAGAAAGCCCAGCCCTCTGTCGCGGCACTACCGGGCTACTACCTAGAATACTGTTCCCGTCGCGCGACAGGATGTCGCTGATCGCGAGGCTATGTCTTTGTCTATGTCGAAAGCGGTTCGACTGCTGTGACGCCGCGATGCTGACGCGGGAAGTATCGTGGCTGTCGCCTTCGACGTCGAGGATGCTACTCATGTCCGCCTCGGTATCCGTGTGCTCGTAGCCGCCCAGGCTCTCGGCCTCGGGGATCTCATCATCCAGGTCCGCGTCCATGCCTAGGTCGTCCTGCGCGCCGACGAGATCGTCCTCCTCGATCATCTGCGACTGGTCCTCATCGTCGATGTCCTCGTCCACCCCGTAGAAGCCCGCGCCGTCCTCCTCGCGCAACGCGTCATTCCCCCGCCGCATGCGCTGTGCCACGAGTTGCTGCTCTTGCGCCTGCGCAGCGCGCACCTCGCGCTCCTCCTCATTTTCGTCTTCGTCCTCGTCGTCGTCGTCTTCTTCATCATCATCGTCGTCGTCGTCGTCGTCTTCGTCTTCATCTTCGTTACCGCTGAGTCCAAAGTCCGCCTCGTCCGCCTCCGGGATATCATCGTCGAGATCCCGCGCGCCGTCCAGCTGTACATCGTCCATGCCGTCGTCGCCGTCCGGCGGCCCGTCGAGCATCGCGTCTGGGTCGCCACCAGCAGCCGCAGCCGCGGCAGCGGCGCCCGCGGCCTCCGCCTCGGCGGCCTCGGCGAGCTCTTGCGCCAACTGCTCGCGCCGCAGGGCCTCCTGGTGCTCCTCGGCCTCGCGCCGCTCCTCGCGCAGCTGGTGCAGCGTCTTGGGCACGCCCGGCGGCTTCAGCCAGGCGCTGCCGAAGTTCATCACGTTCTGCCGGCGGCGCTCGAGGTTCTGCTCGTCGGCGCGCAGACGGGCCAGCGGCGAGCGCTCGATCAGGTGAGCCCCGCGCCGCTGGTTGCCGTTGGCACCGTGCGGGTGGGGGCCATGGCCGAGGCCGTGTCCGTGGCCGTAGTTGTGGCCGTGCTCGTGATGTGGGTTAACACCGAGCTGTGCGTCGTGGGCGCTGCTCGACGGGAACGGGCTGCGCGATGACGTGTACCAGAGCGAGTGAGACTGTGTATAGATAGGCAGGCCATGGTACCCTGGTCAGCTTGCTTACTTTACTCTACATGGTTTTCGCTTTGAGCTTTAGTTCTGTTTACTTACGTCACGTGGTGAGAGGTCCGGGAGCAGGGTGAACATGTTTGTTGTCGTCGACGCGTTGGGATATTGTGTGGGTGGAAGAATCGAGTGCTTGACTTTACGGGGAGGGCGGGTTGGTTGATTGGGCTTCACATGCCCTTGAATAATGAATATCTTAAATCATGTGTCTCATGCTCCTACATTAGGTATTCAAGGGGTTGTTGTTCATCAACTTACCTAGGTTAGGTAGGTTAGGTAATGTTGGCGGGGCAAGCAGATGTGACTAAGCGTCTTATCGATTGAGCTTATCGCATTACTTCGTACAAAGTACACGTCTTATCAATACCTACCTAGGTATTCTCTCAAAGGTCTTGCAAGCACTTGCCGCCCAAGTCCGAGAAGAGTACCGTCTACCATTCTAGAACAAGAGCCATTAAATTCGTGTTTTCAGTTAGAGCTTTGCGCCATTTAAATATTCAAAAATAGGCCAGAACATGGCGTGTCTAGGAGTGTAGATGCTGTCACTGCATCGTGAAGCAAGCCGTCATTGCTTCATTTGGTAATAAATGGGTAGGGCGGGTAGCTGTAAGGCTGCAGGGGTCCATAGCTGGTATATGCGCATGTGATCGTGTTCCGATGCACTACTTATACTGCTCTGTGCCAGCACGTGGTACTAAAGTCTGTCGACGGGAAACCCGAGCAACGGTCAGAATTGCGATCCCAGGCTGCCGCCCTATCCGGAAACTGATGCAAAAACCGCAACCTTCTTTCCTACAGTAAACACCCGCATTTGTTTACAGTCGCCGAAGGATATCAGACACCTAGCCCACTTGATCGAAGTACCATGTAGAATATATTGCCAGGCAGTTCTTGTCCCGACTCGAATCCTTGGACCGGACCGGAGCCGATCCAGCCTGCTAAGTCGGATACCGCGCTTGCCACGTACTGCAACGACCGGGCATCTGACGTTGTCGTTGTTGTTCCCCGAGACAATATGACATCCTGAAACAGGAAATTGATCGTGCTCAGTCTTGTCCGACCCAGCACCGCCGACCTAGTTTTCATCAGGTAATGGAAATACCCAGGAGACTACAAAGTACAGCGTGCAGCTAGCGTAGCGTAGTGTCCAGCGTAGTGTCCACGGGCTTGGGTGGCATATGAACCCCCGTTTTCGGCCTTAGTGTTGCTGGAGGCTCTGTTGGTCGTTTAGCCCTCGGGTGCACTCTGGCTGGTGTCGGAAGTTTTCGGAATCGAAACTGGCGTGCTCTCTTGCAATGGCCCATTGGTAGTGTAGACCACCTCCTCCGGTTGTCCTCTCTTGAACTAAACTCCGCTCCGCCTTTCCACTGGCCCCGCATCCGCAAGCGATTTTCGGGAAGACGTGTCTATATTCCACTAACCACCACCGATTTCGCGACAACCTGGGTAGCTGATCACCTTACTACCATCAGTTCCTACATGCATGCATCCGCAGATAGTACCCTCATTCTCAAATCATCGTAGCCCTGCAGTTCCCGTTGTCGAATCGAGTCAAGCACAGGATACAGCTCAGCCGTCTCGGTATAGCTACCTTCCATTCAGGTCGATGAAGTGCTGCAACGTGACGCATATGCTCTAGTGTACCTACGCGAAACCCTCGTTGCTCGTACCTAGGTTTGGGTCTGTAACGTAGTGTGTGTAGCTGACTGAAGATTATCGGACCCTGGTGCTTGCTAGCTCCTATAGACTTATAGTCTAGCGAGGGCTCGGCACAACCCACGATCTTGCGTGCCCCATGCGCGTTGTGGACAGATCTAGCACTACGAAATCTACTTTCCTCCTGCTAGCAGTCGGGTACTCACATGCCTTGACAGCTACATGTGCTGCTCCCCTGGCTTCCGTATGCCTGTGGTCAGTAAGTCTCAAGGGCACATGGAAGGTGCTTTGCCGCGAGCTGACACAGCTTTTGAGCTGACTTCTTGTTCGCCTCATTTGACCTGATGCATAATCGAACTTGACAATAGATGAATCTGGACGACGGAGTACCTTCGGACGCCATTGTGTTGGATCGGGCCAGATGCGCTAATTGTCACATCCTCCCATATGTTGATGACGGCCGGTTGGTATTGTTGCGCCAGACTGCGTACACTGTATAGCCATGCAAAAAGTCACGAGGCGACCAAGCATATGCAGAAGTCCCTGTCTATGCAACGCTACCGCCCTATTTTGTTAGACACATATTGCCTTGCAGCGGAAGCCGCCGAAGGTGCAGCAGAGAGAACACGCCGTCGACGGGGCGGGAACGACGTCCAAGAAAACAGCTTTGTAGAAACAGCTTTATAGTCAGCGGATGGTGAGCTGATGATGGCAAGAATGCGCTGGCAGCTACTGAGGTTCTTCATCTCTCAGGGAGCAAATACTACTTGTAGCAAATAGCGATTCAACTCCGGTCCAGGAAATGCGCCACTTTATCGGAACCCCACGCCGCAATGCATGTAGGGCAAAACTGGAAAGGCTTGGCGTCCTGAGTTTTTCCCTTCCCGACGAGGCGACATCGGACTCTTAAGGTCATCGTCTAATTGATTGGACACGAGTTGCAGCCTCGGCCGTGACATCGACCGAAGCGTTCTCCTTACATATGACGACGGCGAAAGAGATCCCTGTCTCGCTTGGCTTGTTTGCTGGAAGTTGTGCTCAGGCGCTTATGTGCGGGGGGGGGGGGGAATACAAAGTACAAAGTAGGTACTACATACATGTATGTAGGCCGCTTAGATCCCTACATGCTCTGTATAAGGTTGACAGGGATCCGCTAGCCTCTAGCCCCCATCCCGCAGCTATATTGCAAGCCAGAAGCCAACTCCGATGAACGGCAGAACCGCTCAAAACGATTGCCAAAAAGCATTACTTTGTACAAAAGCCGTTTTGGCCAATCACGAGAAGTTCGCATTATCATACGAGCATTATTAATATAGAGAGTCGTCGTCACATTCTGTGACGAATAGCTAGTCGCTCACCCCGCGAGCATCTGCGTTTTAGCAAAAGACTATAGGACTCTTGTGCAGCAGCTGTGTCAGTGCAAGTTTAACAGCCCGGTCTGCCAACATTGTCACATCGGACCTAATGGAGCACTCTATAGAAACCATGAGGTTTTATCCTCGATGCCTAGAAAATGGGCCATTGTGAACATTCAAGTTGTCTTGGTAGCCAGGTATGGAGGGGTATTGATGCCTAGCTACTAGTATCATCACTTGCGACTAGTCTCAGGTAGTTGAGTTGACCTTACACTAGAGGTACAGTAGTAGAGTTATACTAGGTACTAGCAGTATCTAGTGTTGCTTCATGTGCGTTAGGAGGGGTTCTTTAGCGCAGCAAAGTCAAGTCTGCTAGCTAAGCAGCACATTACCTAATCTTCCACTGCCGGTAGAGCCCAGCTCTCTTGTTGACAAACATGCTTGGTTAGATCGTAATACACACTCAGCACTGAACTCACGTAAAAAGTGAACTACACGCACCCTGTGCATACATAAGGTCATCCGCTATCGTGATTGGATGGAGCATCTGAGTCGTTGTGTGGCATGCTCACTAGTGTAGAACTCTGCATCTGGGCAAAAGTATGATCAACGCGCTATTTTCTAGCATCATGGCAAACGGGTAGTGTACTTGTAGGTAAGGTAGGTATCTAGTGAGTGGTACGAGTCCTTCCCTCTGTGCAAGGGCTCTGAGAGACGGAAGCCATGAGATGTTTGTTAACGAACCTAGTCTGCTTCCACCAATCAGCATAGTGGCTTTTTCGATTTGCAGCCGCTTTTGGATACAAGCGACAAATAGCACTAACGTCATCAATTCCATTAGCTCGGGCAGGTAGTGTCTGTCCAATCAGCGTTGACCTATTGTACACTGCACTAAAGGTTGCAAGGGGCCGATGTGCCCCCATGGCCCCATAGGCGAAATTGCCCTAGTCTGGCGTGTATTTGCTGTGCTGAGAGATGCGCCGTAGTCCGTCTCTCGGCCCCATGGAAGCCCCCCACCTGCAACGTCCCTTGGTCAGCTTAGAAGGCTACTTCCTAGGTAGGAGCAGTAGAGGGGTTGATCGTCGCCATTGGTGCTAATGATCTGTGTATACTTTTTTTCCCCCTTCGCCCACCTCGGAGCTATTGTTGCACGCTTTGTCGCTCAACGCCTGGCTCCTGCCCATATCTTCTTGTAGTACTCCCTAGACTACTAACCTTACTGACCCGGGCAGATTCATCCATAAAAGCTGGTGTCTCACCGCACCGCTCTCCGTCCAGTCTCTCTCTCTCTTCTCTTTCTCTTTTGCCAAACCAGTTTGCAAAACGGCTACTCTCTTCTACAGGCTAGACCATTCATCGTACCACGATTTCCAGGGTTTCAAACAACTCTTTGCCACATTGCTATACAGCTCCACCTGTAAGTAGTTTATTCCTATTATACTGTCTAGCATCACTCCAGTCCAGGCCGAAAACCATGAGCTGCACGTCGACAGCACAAGAGAAGAGGACGACGACCATCTTTGATAGCGTAGCACTGCCTATCCACACCGGAGAGCACCAACACTCGAGTTTCCATATAATCCGATCAGAGCGTCATGACATGACCTTACCGGCTACATCTTCAGCGCCGGTCATGTCTTGTCTACGTGTCGCCTAGATGGCTTTACCGGTCCCTCTGAAATGGCTTAACGTTATGCTTCTGGCTGCCGTGGAAATGGAAGTGCATGACGACAGACCTATCAGGGATCAGCATTGATAGCCGCACGATTGGGTTTACAAGAACTACAATTGGTCATGCTGATATGGATTACCTACTGCTGTAAATCCCCACGTCATACCCACGCCCATGCCCGCACCCGCGCCCGCGCCTGCGCCCAGGCTTGATCTATTTGCTAGAACCGGAAGCACAAACTATCTTTATCACAGCTTATAGCAGCGGCGGCAGCGGCAACAACAGGAGTAATCGACGACAACAACAGCAACGATAACAGCAACAATGGCGCTTGCTTTACCAACAAACCTAGGAGGCAACGATAATGTCCTACGACCTACTAGGCGAGTAATGTGCTGCACGCTTGGTGGGGCAACCCAATGGCCATTTAGTCCAATATCTATCACCTGTTATCGCGCTGTGTGTTACTCGTTCTGCGATTCCGGAGTCATTGATTGGGGAATCTCCAGCACAATATTGGACACCTGTTATCGTCTTGTCACATGGCGACTCATCCACTCAACCAGCCCAGCCAATACGACAAAGCAATGCACAATTTGAAGCAGAGATAAAAAGAAGCTTGCTTGATGGGGTGCGAGTGGGGAGTGAAAGAGTCGCGCGCTTTGCCCGAGCTAGGGGTGGTGTGGATGCATCACCCCACATTCCAGTTCAGACGCTCCCGCTGCCGGTGTTGCTACAAACTGGTGCTGGGGGTGCTGGAGTGCTGAGTGTTGAGTGCCGGTATTGGAAATGGAGATGGGGAATGGGACAACATGGTGTTGACCTGAGGAGCCCTTTACAGGTACCTATCATGTCAAACCATCGGCCTTGCAGCCAGGTTGCGGTACTTTGACGATCTTATCTGACTTCGCCTCTACAAACTTAAAATCCCCTCTCGGACCGGACCATTCTATACTCTTTTTCTCCTTCTCGCTTAATTAATCATCTTCTAAGTTCTTGGATCATAGCATACAGCTAACTCCAATCTCCCATTACATAGGCCTATTTTTTGCGCAGCATCGAGCTGCCTTTATCCCTCTCTTCGCCTCTACGACTGCAGGCTTCTTCGGACCCTCCTAACCTTCGACCTCCGGTCTGCTAGTCAATCCCCAGGATTTCTTCGTCTTCTTGCCTGACATGGGCCTTCCTGCGGACTTCGACGACAGACAAACCGAAATCGAGTCCACGGCAGAAGCCTATCATCCTTATGAATATCAAACCAAGGACAATGGCTCTTGGGCGGGCGCCCTGCCGGTGAAGCAGTATGCCACCACCACTTCGCCTCTGAACAACATCCATTCTGACCATTTCGTTTAGGGGACTGTATGATCCTAGCCTGGAAAAAGATGCCTGCGGTGTCGGTTTCGCCTGGTATGCTACTACTTCTACGGATGTTGAACACTCTCATTAACACCCCATATAGCCATATCAAGGGCGTACCGAGCCATAAAATTGTTAGCGATGGTTAGTTGTTCACTTCCTATGGGAAAGGCGTCATGGCGTAGAAGCTGACTTGGAACAGCGCGAAACCTCCTCTGCAACATGACCCATCGCGGTGCGGTGGGTTCTGATGCGCGAGATGGTGATGGTGCCGGCGTCATGACTTCGATACCCCATAAGTTTTTTATCAAGAACTTCGAAAGGGAGGAGGGCGTTCAGCTGCCACCACTGGGGCAATATGCCGTGGGAAACTTGTTTTTCAAGCCTGATGAGGAGACATTACAGGAGTCGAAGCGGCAGTTGGAAGATATTGCCGAGTCGCTGGGTTTGAGAGTTTTAGGATGGCGAGAACCTCCTGTAGACTCTTCACTCCTTGGCCCTGCTGCTGCCTCTCGCGAACCCACTATATTGCAACCATTCGTTGTTCTCGCTTCCACTTATGGCACTGGCAATGCTCCTGAAAAGACGGACCCAGCGGAATTCCCAGAGAAACATTTCGAGAAACAGCTTTATATCCTCCGAAAGCGTGCCACTCATTCCATTGGCCTCCAGAACTGGTTTTACCTGTGTTCCCTCTCGAACAAGAACATTGTTTACAAGGGACAATTAGCCCCAGTCCAAGTCTACCAATACTATCATGACCTGGTGAATGCGGATTACCAGGCCCATTTTGCGCTTGTGCACTCTCGTTTTTCTACCAACACCTTCCCCTCCTGGGATCGTGCCCAACCTCTACGGTGGGCAGCTCACAATGGTACGTTTCCAGGCTCACAGTCATTATAACTACAAGCATACGCCTAATTACGACGATGATGTAGGTGAAATCAATACCCTGCGCGGTAATAAAAATTGGATGCGGGCACGAGAAGGTGTTATGCAGTCTCACGTCTTTGGTGACGAGCTCGAACACCTGTATCCTATCGTGGAAGATGGTGGTTCCGATTCTGCTGCATTTGACAACGTCCTCGAATTGCTCACAATCAATGGCGTCCTATCCTTGCCAGAGGCTGTGATGCTCATGGTTCCTGAAGCCTGGCAAGGTAATACTGCCATGGAGCCCAAAAAAGCCGCGTTCTATGAATGGGCTGCGTGCCAGATGGAGCCATGGGATGGGCCAGCTCTTTTTACTTTCGCTGACGGTCGCTTCTGCGGCGCAAATCTCGACCGGAACGGATTGCGACCTTGCCGTTATTATGTCATGAATGATGATCGTATCATCTGTGCGTCTGAAGTCGGCACTATTCCCGTTGATCCCGAGTCAGTCGTGCAAAAGGGCCGTCTTCAACCCGGCCGCATGTTGCTCGTTGATACTAAGGCTGGACGTATCATTGATGATTCAGAACTCAAAAGGACAGTCTCGGAGCGTGCTGACTTCCGGTCCTGGATTGAGAATGAGCTGATATCACTCCCCACAGTTGTGGCCCAAGTGGCCAAGGAGCATAACGTCGATCTTGCCCCCAAGCCTAACTCTACGCCTCTGCAACAAGACCCTCTTCTGCTAGCGTTTGGTTATACTCATGAGCAAGTCAGTCTATTACTTGCGCCAATGGCTTCGGACGAGAAAGAAGCTCTTGGATCTATGGGTAATGATGCCCCCTTGGCATGCCTTGCTCAGAGTCCGCGCCTACTTTACGAGTATTTCCGTCAGCTTTTTGCTCAGGTCACCAATCCTCCCATCGATCCTATCCGAGAGTCCATTGTTATGTCCCTAGAGTGTTACGTTGGACCTCAGGGCAATTTACTGGAAATGGATGCCTCTCAATGCGCTCGACTATTTCTGCCAAGCCCGATTTTGTCTATTCCCGAGTTCAATGGCCTGACGAACATGTCTAAAGTACACCCCGAGTGGACGGTCAAGACTATCGACCTTACTTTTCCCAAAGCAGAAGGCGCTACAGGTTACATTAAACAACTGGATTTCATTTGTCAGGAGGTTACTGCTGCTGTTGAAGCCAAGGACAGAATCATCATTCTATCCGATCGCAAGACTTCTGCGGATAGAGTCGCAGTGTCCGCCTTGCTCGCATCTGGCATGGTTCATCATCATCTCGTTAACAATAAATGGCGATCGATGGCCGCCATAGTGATAGAGACTGCGGAGGCTCGTGAGGTTCACCACATGTGTGTCTTGCTTGGCTACGGAGCGGACGCGATAAACCCCTACCTTGCAATGGAATGCATCTTGAAGCTAAACCGCGAGGGTCTGATTCGTAAAAAGCTGAGCGATGACCAGCTCATCGCCAACTACAAGCACTCTTG
This sequence comes from Nemania serpens, assembly GCA_022578855.1. Taxonomy (NCBI): domain Eukaryota; kingdom Fungi; phylum Ascomycota; class Sordariomycetes; order Xylariales; family Xylariaceae; genus Nemania; species Nemania serpens. Next base: position 432,123 of record MU396683.1, on the reverse strand, counting down.
TGATGGCGGTGTGCTCAAGGTCATGAGCAAGATGGGTATTTCCACTTTAGCAAGTTATAAAGGTGCTCAAATCTTCGAAGCGCTTGGCATCGACGATGACGTTGTCGAGAGATGCTTCAGGGGCACTGCTTCGCGTATCAAGGGTGTTACTCTGACGCAAATCGCCGAGGATGCATTCCGATTCCACGAACGCGGTTTCCCCTCTCGGCAGACTATCGCTGTCCCTGGCTTGCCTGAGTCTGGCGAATACCACTGGCGCGATGGCGGCGAGGCACACATTAACGACCCTACATCTATTGCTAATATCCAAGATGCTGTGCGAACTAAGAACGATAAGTCCTACGAAGCTTATTCACGTTCAGAATATGAACAAATTAAAGCTTGCACGCTTCGCGGAATGCTCGACTTCAAGTTTGAGGAGCACACGCCGATTCCAATCGACCAAGTCGAGTCGTGGACCGACATTGTCCGGCGCTTTTGCACAGGTGCTATGTCGTATGGCTCCATCTCTATGGAGTCCCACTCCACCTTGGCGGTAGCTATGAATCGTCTTGGTGGCAAATCCAACACTGGCGAAGGTGGTGAGGACCCGGAAAGATCGCAAGTCATGGCAAATGGCGATACCATGAGGTCTGCTATCAAACAAGTTGCTTCCGGCCGATTTGGTGTCACCTCGGCCTATCTCGCCGATTCTGACGAGCTTCAGATCAAGATGGCGCAAGGTGCTAAGCCCGGTGAAGGTGGTGAACTTCCTGGTCACAAGGTATCCAAGCCAATTGCTCGAACGCGACACTCAACGCCTGGTGTTGGTCTCATTTCTCCCCCGCCTCATCACGATATCTATTCGATTGAAGACTTGAAGCAGCTTATCTATGACCTCAAGTGCTCCAGTCCTCGATCTCGCGTGTCCGTGAAGCTTGTCTCGGAGACTGGTGTTGGTATAGTTGCCTCCGGAGTAGCCAAGGCCAAGGCTGATCACATTTTGATCTCTGGGCATGATGGTGGCACAGGTGCCTCTAGGTGGACTGGTATCAAGTACGCTGGCCTTCCATGGGAGTTGGGTCTTGCTGAAACCCACCAGACATTGGTGCTTAATGACCTACGTGGGCGCGTGGTCGTGCAGACTGATGGTCAGCTTCGAACAGGCCGCGATGTTGCCATCGCCTGTTTGCTTGGTGCTGAGGAATGGGGATTTGCTACCACTCCACTGATCGCCATGGGTTGTATCATGATGAGGAAGTGTCATCTTAACACCTGCCCTGTCGGCATAGCAACTCAAGATCCAGAACTGCGCAAGAAATTCACTGGCACTCCTGAGCACGTCATTAACTTCTTCTACTATGTGGCTAATGAGCTCAGAGCTATTATGGCCAAGCTTGGATTCAGGACCATCAATGAAATGGTTGGACACGTGGAGTGCCTGAAAGTTCGAGAGGAACTTCGAACCAGCAAGACTTCTAACATCGATTTGTCTCTTATTCTTACGCCAGCTCACAAACTTCGACCTGGCGTTGCTACTTTCAACGTCCGAAAACAGGATCATCGACTCTATGTCCGCTTAGACAACAAGCTGATTTCGGAAGCCGAGTTGACCCTCGAAAAGGGGTTGCCGTCGCGCATCGAATGTGACATTGTCAATACTGACCGAGCCATGGGAACGTCCCTATCCTACCACGTCTCTAAGCGCTACGGAGAGGCGGGCTTGCCTATGGACACCGTTCACGTCAATATCAAAGGCTCAGCTGGACAGTCTTTCGGCGCATTCTTAGCTCCTGGTATTACTCTCGAACTGGAGGGTGACGCTAACGATTATGTCGGTAAGGGTCTATCCGGTGGCCGATTGATCATTTACCCACCTCGCTCGGCGGTGTTCAAGGCCGAGGAAAATATACTCATCGGTAATGTGTGCTTATATGGAGCAACTCGGGGCACTTGCTTCTTCCGTGGTATCGCGGCGGAGCGGTTTGCGGTCCGGAATTCAGGCGCCACTGCTGTTGTCGAAGGTGTTGGTGACCACGGTTGCGAATATATGACGGGTGGTCGTGTCGTCATTTTGGGTAGCACTGGTCGCAACTTTGCTGCGGGCATGTCCGGCGGCATTGCCTATGTTCTGGACATCCAAGGTAACTTCTTGTCTAAACTCAACGATGAGATGGTTGAAGCGTCTCGTATTGAGGATCCGAGCGAGATTGCGTTTGTGCGAGGCCTGATTGAGGACCATCATCATTATACAGGATCAGAACTAGCTGCTCGCATTCTAGTAGACTTTAACCGAGCCCTACCGCGCTTTGTTAAAGTTCTACCGGTTGATTATAAGCGTGTTCTAGAAGAGGAGGCTGCAAAGGCCGCCGAAGCCAAGCGTGCCGAGTACAATCTCCCTGTCATTCCTGGTGTCTCTGAGAAAGATAAGAAAGCCGCCAAGCTTCAAGATATTGAGGAAACAATCGGCGACAACGCATCCGAGAAGAAACGAGCCCTCGTTTTAGACAAGACGAAAGGTTTCATGAAATACCAACGTCGTTCTGAGAAATACCGCGGTGTGAAGACAAGGACAAAGGACTGGGCCGAGCTCTCCCAGCGGCTTGATGAGGACGAACTAAAGTACCAGTCAGCTCGTTGCATGGACTGCGGTGTCCCATTCTGCCAGTCTGACACCGGTTGTCCGATTTCCAATATCATTCCGAAGTGGAACGAACTAGTCTTCCAAAACCAATGGCAAGATGCCCTCAACCGTCTCCTCATGACCAATAATTTCCCCGAATTTACAGGCCGCGTCTGTCCAGCACCGTGTGAAGGCGCTTGCGTTCTCGGAATCAATGAAGACCCCGTCGGAATCAAGTCCATCGAGTGCGCCATCATTGACCGTGGTTTCGACATGGGATGGATGGTACCTCAGCCTCCCAAAGTACGAACCGGCAAGAACATTGCTATTATCGGATCGGGCCCCTCTGGTCTGGCATGTGCTGACCAGCTCAACAAGGCTGGGCATAGCGTCACTGTCTATGAGCGAGCGGATCGCGTTGGTGGCTTGCTCATGTACGGCATTCCCAACATGAAGCTTGACAAGCGTATTGTAAAGCGAAGAACTGACTTCATGGCTGCTGAGGGCGTCCAATACAAGACTGGCGTCGCGGTTGGTGAAGATATCACTTTGATGGACCTGAAGGCTCAGAATGATGCCGTTGTTATCGCCACTGGAGCTACCGTAGCTCGAGATCTTCCGATCAAGGGCCGTAACCTCAATGGTGTTCATTTTGCTATGGAGTTCTTACACAAAAATACCAAGTCACTGCTTGATTCTGAACTAGGAGACGGCGCTTATCTCTCTGCCAAGGGCAAGAACGTCGTGGTCATCGGCGGCGGCGACACCGGCAACGACTGTATTGGTACTTCTGTTCGCCATGGTGCTAAGTCTATTATCAATTTTGAGCTCTTGCCGCAGCCTCCACCTGAGCGTGGTCGTGACAACCCCTGGCCACAATGGCCTCGCATTTATCGAGTCGATTATGGTCACACAGAGGTTGCGCAACATATGGGCAAAGATCCTCGTGAGTACTGCATCATGTCCGAGGAGTTTGTCGATGATGGCAGTGGAAACGTCAAGGGCATCAACACAATCCGCGTTGAATGGACTAAGTCTGCGACTGGCGGCTGGGACATGAAAAAACTCGAGGATACCAAGCAGTTCTTCCCTGCTGACTTAGTTCTTCTGTCGATGGGTTTCCTCGGTCCAGAGGCTCGTGTCCTCGGCGACGAGATTGAGAAGGACGCTCGAAAGAACGTGAAGACACCTGCTGGCTCTTACGCAACTAACGTGGATGGCATATTTGCTGCTGGCGACTGCCGTCGTGGCCAGTCTCTGATTGTTTGGTAAGTTAACTCCACGACACTCATACTGTCCTGACGACCATGCTAATAATCAATACTAGGGGCATCAATGAAGGAAGGCAGGCTGCTCGCGAAGTTGATGAATACCTGCAGGGTTCCACCTATCTGCCGGTAACCGGTGGTATCGTCAAGCAGAGTGCCAAAAAAATCCCTAGTACCCAGATATCCGTCGCGGCATGATGAAGAAGATGTTTAATGAATGAGGCTTGGCTCTGATCTGCTAGGGGGGCAAGATGAGGTTGCGGTTTACCTACCGGGATTTAGCATCTATATTAGCCCGGTGTGATTTTGACGCTCGTCAACACGAGACGTATGTATGCATGCGTGTATGCGTTGCAAATGAAACTTATGATACCACCGGGAAAAGCATTAGTTTATATACCTCTTCAACCATTCAAATAAACGTTTAAACTGATTGTGATCCGGATTCGTGATGGGCGGACAAAAAGAAGTACTAACTAGACATTTCAGTACCTACTTTACATTGCGATGTACAAGTATAGCTGGGTGGACCCGACCCACATCCGGGACACGTGGTACTGTGCGTTGTTTGATTGGTCAATGAATACCGAGACCGAGGCCCCTCTCATCCACCATTTAGTGTAGACAGGTTAGTTGCTAGGTTAGCTGGCTCCTAAGTATATACATACTCTTAGCTATCACTGTTGAGTTCTCTCGCGCCTCACTACTATGCAAAATTTTTAACGTCCCTCATTCTACCCTAGGAGGTAGGCAGATAGCTACATAGATAGCTTACCTCCATACTCTATCGCGGCCCTGCTTATTCTAGCCCGCCTTCTGATCTGCGATCAATCGCTCGGTTCTGCCTCACTATGCGCTTCGGGAAGACTCTTCGGGAGTCCATCCATGGACGATGGAGGGACGAATACATGGACTACTCCAAATTAAAGAGCATGCTACGCGAGAACACTAGCGAAGATGACGATGTCCCGTGGACCGAAGGCGACGAGAACCGCTTCTGCGATGAGATCTTCAACGTCCAGCTCGACAAAGTCTCCCAATTCCAGGCCAAGACGGCAGCGAGCCTGCAGCAACGGGCTGACGCAGCGTTCGAGAAGCTCCGCAACCTAGCCCCCGCTGACGACAAGCCCAAGAGCGATATTACGAATGCGCATCTAGAAGAGCTTCGAGGCGAGCTGGATGCCATTGTGAACGAGGTCAAGGAGCTGAAGAAGTACAGCAGCCTGAACTATACCGGCTTTCTCAAGATTGCAAAGAAGCATGACCGGAGGCGCGGTGATCGATACAAGGTCCGCCCCATGATGCGTGTGAGCCTGTCTGAGCATGGCCTCAACTCGGAGCAAGGATATTCGCCCCTCTTGAACAAGCTCTCCCTCATGTACTACGCCATAAGCCAAACCCTCGACAAGGACAAGCAGCAGCAGCCCCTGGACCTAGAGTATCAGGAGGAGTTCCATAACGGAGAGCATTATACCGCCCACAAGTGTAAGCCGCGCCGTGATATTACGTGCCATCTAGGGACTAACCAGGAGCGTGTAGTCTGGGTTCATCCTGACAATTTACTCGAAGTCAAGACCGCCATCTTGCGACATCTCCCGGCCTTGGTATACAGCCAACAATCCGCCAAGGAACTAGACGGTAACCAAGATCCTAAAATTACCTCGCTGTATTTCGACAACTCTAAATTCGACCTATACAGCACAAAGGTGAATCGACAAAAAGATGCTTCGTCAGTGCGACTTCGCTGGTACGGCCAGCTGAGCGAAAAACCAGATATTATGCTTGAGCAAAAAATAATATACGAGGACGGCACTAGCGAAGAGAGGAAGTTCAACATCAAGGACAAATACATCAAGCAATATCTTGACGGCGAGTATAAGATGGAGAAATCTATCCAGAAAATGGAGAGACAAGGCCAGCAGAACGGCTCGATTGATTCTTTCAAGGCTACCGCCGAGGAGATTCAGAATTTCATTGTCGCCAACAAACTCGAACCCGTCCTGAGGGCAAACTATACCCGCACGGCATTCCAGAAGCCTGCCGACGACCGAGTCAGGATATCTATCGATACCGACATCGCCTTCATTCGCGAAGACACGCTGGATCGTGATCGTCCATGTCGAGACCCCACCGAATGGCATCGAACAGACATAGACAACAGCAACATGACGTACCCATTCAAGAATATAAATCAAAGCGAAGTGTCAAGGTTCCCCTATGCCGTGTTGGAAATCAAATCAAAGGAGGAGGAGGGCCGTAAGCGTCCTAGGTGGATAGACGATCTCATAGCCTCTCACTTAGTCTATGCGACACCGAGGTTTTCTAAGTTCGTCCATGGCGTCGCGTCACTATTTGAAGACTATGTCAACAATCTGCCGTTCTGGCTGAGTGATCTAGAGACGGATATTCGCAAGGACCCCCAGCGGGCCCACGAGGAAGAGGAGCAGAGACGCGCTCGGCAGGCTGAGGATGCACAAGTCGTCGATACTCTTCTTGGCACGAGCGCTAAACGCAGTTCCTACAAACCGATTTCCGGTTCGCCTATGGCAAAATCTTACCTTTCCGAGCGTGCTGCTTCGGAAGCCAGAAGTCGCAGCGCGCGTCCTGCCGACGAGGCTGGCGAGGCCGATGATGAAGACGACGATGACGACGACGAGCCATCGGGCCTGAAGCGTGGCTATGGTACGCTTACATCGGTATTCCCCGGCTTCTCGTTATCCCGCTATGCTCGGAACAAGCGCCAGAAGGAGCAGCTACCTGAGGGCGTAACGAAGCCCGACGTATGGTTAAAGAATGCCGGACCGCTGCGGATCGAACCCAAGGTGTGGCTCGCAAATGAGCGAACATTTCTCAAATGGCAACATATCTGCGTGCTACTGGGCTCCCTGGCCCTTGGACTGTACACGGCGGCGGGCGAGAACTTTGTGGCTGAATGTATGGGCATCGCCTTCATCGCGATCGCGGTTTCGGCCGGGCTCTGGGGCAACCTGATGCTTCGCCGGCGACGGGCGATGATAGTGGAGCGCAGCGGCAAGGATTTCGATAACATGATCGGGCCTCTAGCCGTGAGTGTGGCGTTGATGATCGCATTGATAGTGAACTTTGTCTTTGCGGTAAGTCTGCTCTGCTCCTGACGTCCATTGCATACCTATGACGGAGAAGAAGAAGAAGTGTCTAATTCTAGCGCAGTATCGAAATGCCCTCGGCAAATTCGACGACAAGGCAATATACAACCAAACAGAAGCGATGTTCGTGAGCGAGCTTGCGTGAATGAAGAATCCTCTTGGTGGAGCGCAGGGTCTTGGAATAGCCAAGAGCAGCTACTATCCGGCATTTTAAACCTCGAATTGCATAGGTATGCTTTGGCAAAGGATATAGGTTGATTCGCAGTCAGGCATAAGGCGCTCAGGTCAAGATTGTATAGTAGTAGTGTGTATCTACAGACTGAAGTTGAGATTAAGGTAGCCGTACATAACCGGTGCCAGTGACGATGTAACCCAGACTAACTTATTTGAACCCAGTAAGCTACCAAAGAGGGGCAACCCCCACACGCAAGTTCCTCGACGGCGCTCGACTTTCGTCAGCAGGTAGTGTCCAATGCCTCCATGTAAGTCAATAACTACTTCTTGATACTTCTTTACTTCTATGCGTTAGGTACCAAGATGCACTTTGTTGTTCCGACGGCGGTCACGCATATATACCTACCTAAGTACATATGTATGCGTTCTTCTCAGTGTCACGTAGTAAAATATGCCTCCTAAGATATTTATAATACATTAGGTACTTTAGTTTATAGAGTGCTTGAGATGTATGCAGTGGGTACCAATAATTGAGGCTACCCTGCCTCGGTACCGCTGGTAGGTAAATAGCATGTAGGTTAGAGGGAGCGTACCTACTGCATGCAGCAAATAGGGAGATGCGTGGACGAATAGCAGACGGGCATTGCGCTCAATGAGATGGGTTAATCGTCGTTTCAGCTTCTCACTTCGCAATGCCTGGTGTACAGCGTCGGGAGATGACACACATGCAGCTCCTCCCTCGACAAGGCACGCTGATGTTGGATTCGTCTGGCGCATAATGATTCGTAGCTTCACTGGCAGCAAGGCCACCAAGGCCGGAGTTGCATAGTGGCTTGGTCGTCCATTTACCACCTGAACCATTCAACTTGAAGCGAACTACCAGACAACTACGAACAGTAGTACTTATTTGTTTATTTATCGACGAATACTTGGGCACAGCATATATGTAGGTCGTAGTAGGTGTACCCATTACACAAATGAATAGGTAAAGTACTTAACCTAGCTCAGGCACTACTGCTGGTACACATATAGTCGAGGTAGTAGTAGGTACAGGTAACTAGTACAAGGACTTAGGTACGATCCCGAGTCTACTACATTCTATGTATTATACTCGAATCATGAGATCCTTCTCTCTCTCAACCACAGTTCATCACCAACAACCATTTCAATACCCATACTCACAAACCTCCTTAGGTACACATCTAGCCCAACTAGCGGAAGGACCATCTGTTTTACCTAAAGCACTCGGCTTAAACCCACCTCATTCAGTGTCTCTCATTCCTCAACCCCTGGAACAAACAAAACAGGCCTAACCACCATCGTGTTTATCTACGATACCTAATTCTTCCACGATCCCCCACTCCTACTTATCAAACGGCAGACGGCAGACAACGGACAACCATATCCACCATACAATAAAAATACGGAATAGCCCATCGGTTTCGTACTCTCGGGCGGTGATTTCACTGCCCAGCCACACACAAACATTGACGCGTGTTCGCCTCCCCCGCCGATAATGAATACGAGGCGTCTCATGCTCAAATCCTTTCCTCCAGACTCGGACACCTGAGCCGTCATTTCTCCCATGCCCCGAATGACTGCATCGTAGCAACGCAAGCATGACCGAGCAGCCGAAGAAGAAGCGTTTTTGGAGTGGCTTGTTTCGCAGCCGCAGCGATGCCCAGCCGAGCGACAGGCCCGTGGTACGTAGCATCCTTGCGGCACGGCTCATGAGCGCGGCCAAGCCAGGTTCATGCATAGCGCTCGCTAATGTCTCGCAGGAACAGGAGGCACATCAAAAAAGCACGAGCGATGGCGATCTGCTCTTGCGCATGACAGGCACGCGTCGTCGGCCGCGTCGTCCTAACCCACGTGATGCCAAGGGGAAGGGAAGAGAGCAGCTGAACGGGGACCTCTACGAACAGATTCCCCTGACTGAATGGCCCCCGTCCGGCATCTCTGCCGACGAGGAGCTCACGCTCAGCCAAGCAATGGAGCTCATCTCGAGAGGTGTGCCTACGCATAAAGGCCACAAGCGGCCGATAACGCATGCATCAGACCACTACTATGGTCTATATGCGACGACGGCTGGCAATCACGGCGAGGAGGAGGACTCCGCGAACCAGCACAACGCCATGACACAACTGATGACCTTACGAGTCCAAGGCTCAGGACCGCCCACTTATCCGTGGGAGACGCTGGAGCAACCGAGTTTCGCCTTCGGCGTCGGCGCTCGGCCCGGTACCGTCACGCTGAACTTTTGGGTCAGCCGGTCGAGTGTCATGCCGCCTGCGATTCCACTGCGCGATCTAGGAGTGGTGCCTCGCGAAGTCGAACTCACGCAGATTTGTGAGCGACTAAAAGAGCTCGAGGCGGGCCTCGAAGACGACGATCGAGAACTCATGTACCAGCAGCTTTACAAGCGATTTCTACGAGATCCGGACAAGACCTCCAGCCCTCACAAGCGCATGGAGCAGCAGATCACGGATCTGGTCATGTGCCTGTCCGGCGGTGACTGGATCGACTTCGCGAACCCAAAAAACCAGGTCGTCACCAAGTTCATCTACGACACTAGCCCAGCCAATCACGACCAATATTTAAAGTTCTTCTACCAGCTACTGCTAAGTCTAGAACTCGAGTTACGTATCAATTCCAGATTGCATGACAGCTGGGCTAAGGAGCGCCTCATGGGACAAATACCGCCCAAGATTCAATGGAACCTGGCGTTGGCAAGGCGCTGGAGAGAGAATATACGCGTCGAGGAGTACGGCACCACGGCCGAACAGGTTCGGCTACGGTATAAGCTGAGGAAGCGCCAGACCAAGATGCTCAAGCGCTTCGCGCAGATGATGAAGTGGCCAAACCTTGCGGAAACGCTGGATGTACTCAGGGAACGGGATGCGGAAGGGAACCTCCTCACCATTAGCTCTCATGCCATGGCCTTCTTTAGCGGATTGGTATTACCTGGTGTAAGTGGAGCCCTTTGGTGCAGCACTCGCCGCCCATGGTCCTGAACACAGGCGGTTTGTATGCTGTTGCGATAGCGGAGCACGCTGACCTATCTTATAGCCTACGTTTCCGTTTCTCATGATGAACAGCCTGGTCGATATAGACCCTGACAAAGCGACGGATCATCTTGCACTACTAACCCCCCAACATCCGAATTGTGGGTTTCAATACCGCAATAGCTATACCTATTGGACTTCGACGAGCATCGTCGGAAAGGTCCTTGCGCCGACATGTCTCGAAGTAGCCGGCTGGGTTGGACCTGCACGTCCCTCGGGGGACCTCGGCCGCTCTCAGATCGCGCGGATACGCTCTCGCAGGGCGCGCCAGCGCATGACACCCGAAGATATCGCTACCATGAGTGAGCGCTGCGACCCTCTCGGTCCGGCGGCGGAAGTGTACCCCGTGAAGGAGTACGAGCTCTTGACCCCGGACAGCGACAACATCGTAGACACGGTTCGCATCGAGATGCTCAACCTGAAGCCGCTCGCCGAGGGGCAGGAATTGGGTCAAGGCTGGTTCGACGCCAGCATCCAGTTCGCGATCTCGGGCATGAGCTGGCCATTGCGCCTGAACTACGACGTCTGCTTCATCCATGCGTGGCCTTGCTCGGACGGCCCGCACCCACTATTCTTCGACTACGTGCACACGACCGTGAGGGTCGACGAGGTGGTGGAGATCAAGGACTGGGTCAGGCCGCAGTCACAGTCGCAGGCGCAGAACGGCAGTGGGAGCTTGAAGGAAAGGAGCGGCTTGTCGACGCCCGTCGGCCTGGTTGGCGGGAGCGGTGCTTCCAAGCAGCAGCTTGTCCACAAACATACATCGCAAGAGGATGACGATGCTGAGAGAGTTCTTGTCATTGAAGCATTCGGCGTAAAGGACAACGAAGTCCTGGCCCGGGCTTGGTGCTCGCACTGGGGGCTGAGTGCCGTCGTAGCGGACATTAGTAAAACATGGTAAGTGATGGCGCATTTCCAGCACAGCCGTCTTGGTCAATGATTAGGATTTCATGCTGACCACGATGTCTCCTTTTTCTCTAAATTCAGCATGGCGTGTGTCATTCGCGAGGCCTATGCTGCGACCTTGACGGTCGTCATACTCATCGAAGAACAGTCGGACGTATTGGATTAGGATCCACCTAACCTAGAAGAATACCGGCAACGGAGCGCCTCGATGGGAGGGACAAGCGACGATTCACACGAGTTTGCGGGTGGAGGGGGGATGAGGTTGCAGTCAGTACCTAGGATACTGCCACGACCCATGCTCACGATGGTATCGGACGAATGATGATGGTGTTGATGATGTTGATGATGATGGCAAAGTTTTCAGTTATTTATTAACGGCATCGCTTTCGGGAAAGAAATGTTGCAGGACGGAGTTGGCTGGCTATTATACTACATATGCTTTTTTTCGCTACGGACCTCAGGTACGGCTATACCCACCAATTGCATTCGACTTGATTTATGTATGGTTATGGGAAGAGGAGGGGGGTTTGAGAGGGGCAGTTCTGAGAGAGGGGGTTTGACTGACACCAGCAAGCAAGGGAAAAGATTGCTTGGTTGATCTTATCAATCGATGGAGATGGCGAGTTACCTATTAAATGCCCATGATTTGCATCGACCAAGCTAACCTACATACCTACCTATCACCTGCCTTACTTACTACCTACTGTAGTAACAAGCATGGTCTTACAGATAGATACTCACTTGTTATAACGTATAAAGGTAACCTGGAATGACAATATTATTTATAATAACTTTAAAAATAATAGAGGCAGAAACAAGTTAATGAGTAGGTAGTAGGTTTGATAGATTACGCAAGAGAGGTGAAGCGAAGGCCGGATGATCGACAGAGAGAAGGTAGATAGACGCTCGAAGACCCATGGCGCTGCCCCGTAGTGTAGTAAGAATAGGTACACGAGACTAGGAAATGAAATGCTAGTATAAATCATTGGCAGAAGATCCCACGTCAGTGTAGATCAGGTTATCTATCTACCTAAGTGTATCTATCCATCCCACTCATCTATCTAGAAGACCGCTAATTAAGTCCAGGTACTGCAGTGTAAAGTATTGGCGGCCACAGTCTGGCCACAGTAATGTAAAAAAGCTCTGGGTTTGGTGGGGTAGGATCTGCACGAGTCCCGATATCCGTTCCCCGCCAATTACCCCACCTCTTCTCCTCACGAGTGACGACACATGCTCTTTGCCCCTCCACATGTGCTGTGTTGTTTGGCAATCACACCTAAGCCTACAGGTAGCTAGGTATTTTACGGGAGCTTCTGCGGATCACTACTTCGAACTTGACCAAGATCGTCCCAGTCTGACCAGAATAAAAAGCAACTGGATAAGGGAGGTCCCTGGCATCAGAATCCTTCAATTGAACCTCCCCGGCCATTCTTTACTTGAATCGCCCTTTTCTTGTTCTTAACAGATAGCCTGAACGCGAAACAAGTTCCCCGATCACCGTGTCCCAGCCGGGATCCAGGCCAGGAAAACGAAAAGGAGTTGTGCTGTGCCTACCAGGGCTCGGTGCCGATAATCGGTACAGACAAATCGGAAAAGAGAGTTGAACCCTGCATCTCGACTTGTTGGCTTACCGTATGACGGAATAGGGTCTGAGTAAGGACCTCTCTCTGTCTCCCAGACGCTCGCACAACACGCACGCGGAACTATACGCTATTGGACGTGGGCGATTATCTCTGCGCAGTTTGCCTCCCTGGACGCCCCCCCTGTCGCTTACCATCATTACGCCTGTGGCTGCTCTCTTTCATGCTCTTCATTGCCTATCATGGAGTAAGTTTTGGAAGCGGTGTTGTCCCTTGCTTTCTATAAATGCTATTGCTTGTGTACCTTACTTGCGTGTTGTCTCGACTGCTCCCAAGATACGCTCCCGGTTGTAATAACGGCAACTCTGACAAACAATGGCCTTTGACAGTACACGTAATATAATCCACGTCGAGAATAATGTGCGTGCGCCCCAGTATCAAACCTGTTCTTATTCTCTGGCGATGACGCTGTTGTCTTCACGCCGCACTTCCGTATTCTCAATTGACCCGCCATGTCGCTGCAGGATCACTATATAGGAATTGACGTCGGTACGGGCTCGGCCCGTGCATGTCTCATTGATTCCTCTGGAGACATTAAGGCTCTTGCGTCCGAGCCCATCAAGCTCTGGCAACCCCAAACGGGCTACTATGTGAGCAACCCTGGGTCTTCCCTGGCTCGCTAAAAAGCCCCGTAAGCTGACCAGTCGTGCCAATACACAGGAACAATCCACGACGGACATCTGGCACTGTATCTGCCATTGCGTCCAGCGGGTCGTCCACCAGTCTAACGTTGACATTACCCTGATCAAGGGAATTGGCTTCGATGCGACTTGCTCGCTGGCTGTATTTGCCCACGATACCGACGAACCTGTCCCCGTTACCGGACCCGACTTCGATAACGATGGCAACGACCGTAATGTCATCTTGTGGCTGGACCACCGACCTGTCGAGGAGACCGAGAAGATCAATGCCACGGGCCACAACTTGCTGCGCTATGTCGGTGGCAAGATGAGCATAGAGATGGAGATCCCCAAGGTGCTCTGGCTCAAAAATAATATGCCCGCCGAACTCTTCGGCCGCTGCAAGTTTTACGATCTAGCAGACGCCCTGACCCACCTGGCTACGGGCAATGAGAACCGTAGCTTCTGTAGTACCGTCTGTAAGCAGGGGTATGTCCCTGTTGGCGTTGATGGGAGTGTGAAGGGCTGGCAAGAGGATTTCTATCACACCATTGGGCTGGGTGACTTGGTGGAAGACAACTTCAAGCGCATGGGAGGCGTTGACGGGGTGGTGAGCCCATTTTTTACAAGTTGAATCCCGAGTCGAAAGTAATTACTAACACGGCACGCAGAATGGCAACTACTTAAGCGCTGGGGAGCTGGTTGGCACATTGTCAGATACCGCCAGCAAGCAGCTCGGCCTACCCGCCGGAATCGCGGTCGGCAGTGGTGTCATCGACGCCTATGCCGGCTGGATTGGCACAGTAGGCGCCAAGGTGGACACGCAGTACGGACACGCAGACGAGACACACCCGGCGAACGACCTAGCACAGGCCTCGACGCGGCTCGCGGCCGTCGCTGGTACCTCGACCTGTCACTTAGCTATGTCGGAGAAACCAGTATTCGTCAACGGTGTGTGGGGGCCGTACCGTGACGTCCTCCTTCCGGGGTTCTGGCTGGCTGAGGGTGGTCAGTCGGCTACGGGCGAGCTTTTACGTCACGTCATCGAGACGCACCCGGCACACAAGGAAGTCTTGCCTCTTGCGGAAGCGATGGACATGAACATCTATGATTACATGAACGTCCACCTCCGCGAGCTAGCCGAGAAGGCCGGCGCACCCACGGTATCCTACCTCGGCCGACACTTCTTCTTCTACGGCGATTTATGGGGCAATCGCTCGCCCATTGCGGACCCCAACATGAAGGGCGCGGTCATTGGTCTCAGCTCCGACTCGAGCGTGGATGGTCTCGCACTCTACTACTACGCTACGATGGAGTTTATCGCGTTGCAGACGCGGCAGATCGTGGAGGCCATGAACGAAGCGGGCCACAGCATCCAGACGATCTTCATGTCCGGCAGCCAGTGTCAGAACGACATGCTCATGGACCTCATCGCGACCTGCTGCGGCATGCCGGTGCTTATCCCGCGATATGTGCACGCGGCCGTCGTCCACGGGGCGGCCATGCTGGGCGCCAAAGCGGCCAGCGCGGACCGCGACGGAAAGACGGAGAACCTCTGGAGCATCATGGACCGCATGAGCAAGCCCGGCCGGCTCGTGAAGCCCGGGAAGGACGAGGACGAGAAGAAGCTGTTCGAGGCTAAATACGGAGTCTTCCTCGACCAGTGCCGCACGCAGCAGGAGTACCGCAAGAGGGTGGACGCGGCGACCAGCAGCTGGGTGCAGGAGTTTGGCAAATGAGAAAAAAAAAAGATTGTGTATATCAGATATCTAAGGTGATTGCGCGATGTCCTTCGGCTTAAGCGTGGTATTAGTTGGGTAGATAGATTTTTGTCGTAGAGCTGGTACAATAATGAGGATTTTAGAACTTTTGTTCAACTTACTTAGTTGTGTCCATAGTAGGAGGCTACATCATACATACCAGTAATACTGTAGATAGTGGCTTCTGGCATCTGCTTCGGCGACTTGACTCGACCCACGGCATCTAATATGGGCCTATAATCACTTAGCGTATAAATATTGTACCACCTAGGTAGGTTAGTCAGGTACTTAAGTAGCCGTGCTTGGCCCGTGCACACGCGGCCAGCCCAACCCGCAACGGGAGCTCCCTTGTCTTGTTGATTGTTTTCTTTCAGCCGTGTGCTGCCTTTTCTGAAAAATTTAACAACTTTGGTGTAGGTATCTGCCTACTTACAATACACATACCCAGCTACTGCTAGACACCTAGATGTCGAGATAAAAGTAGGACAGTATCTACTTAGCTATTCTAGGTGGTCACAGGGTCAATCAATCAGCCAGCCGTCGACACAAATAGATAATAAACGGATACCCGACTACTACGACGACGACCAAGACGACGACCTCGACCACGACAACCACGACAACCACGACAACTACGACCACGACGACTGCCTACATCATCTACATTGCCTCCCTCCCTCGCTGTCTTCTCTCTGCCATCGCCGCCCTCGCATACGCACGTCTTGGCAACGCGACATTAAGCTGATCGCCGACCGTCGACCGCTGGTCCCGTGATGTCGCTGTTCGGGAACACGGCAGGTCAACCACAGGCCGCCGCACAGACACCGAATCTGTTTGCCCTCGCTGCTCAGCAGCAGACGCCCAGTCAGAGACCGAACCTGTTTTCGACCCCTCCTGCTGCGTCGCAGGCGCCGCCCAGTATGTTCGCGAACGTTGGACAGCAGCAGGCGACGGGCCAATCGCCAAGTCCGTTTGCTACTGCCGGTCAACAGGCGGCCACGGGGCAGACGCCGAGTCTATTCGCAAACACTGCCCAGCAGCAACAGTCGCCCAGTCCGTTTGCCACTGCCGGCCAGCAGGCGACTACTGGACAGGCGCCGAGTATGTTCCCGAACGCTGGCCAGCAACCAGCGATGGGTCAATCGCCAAGTCCGTTTGCCACTGCTGGTCAGCAGGCGGCTACGGGGCAGATGCCGAGCCTATTCGCAAATACGGCTCAGCAGCAGGCCCAGGCCCAAACCCCCAGGGCCAGCCTATTTGGATCAACTCTAGTTGGGTCCACGACACCCCAGACACAGCCACCGGCCGGGGGCTTGTATGGCACACAGGCAACGCAGAATACGCAACAGACTCAGCCTTTGAGCTTAGGGCTAGGAGCCTCGATGGCCAACCAGAACGCAGGTGCCACGAATGCGTTTGGAGCCAGTCAGCAACCCGCTGCCATGACCAATGGCGGCGCACTGCCTCAAGGAAACACTTCGGGCTACTTTGACAGCCTCCTCGTGAAAAGCAAGAAGCAAGCCCAGGGTGAATCCCCGCTGGAAGATCTCCCGAGTCTGCAGCTTGGGTTGGGTGATCTTCGACAACGTCTCCGGAAACTCGGGCCTCAGACTGATCCTCTCCAGCACGGCAAGGCTCAGTATATGCTCGCCGCTTCTGGAGTCGACCCCGGCGCCGCCGTGAAAGATCTCAAATTCTTTAGCGCTCACACTACGGGCCGCGTTGACCGACCTGCCCCTGTCCCCGCCACGAGCGAAATCGATGTCGAAGCATATCTCGCGAATCTCCAATCAAAGACTACGTTGAGCATGATTGCTGACGGCCTCGAAAGATCAGCTAAGGACTTTGATAATTTCTTGGAAGACAACATCACGATGGAGTGGGAGGCCCAGAGAAAGCGTATATACGAACATTTCGGTATCAAGTCGGGGGGAGAAGGGCCTGGCGATCATAACGTGGGAACACCGGCTCGAGAACCATCGGGAGGCTTTGGTCGGTCCAGAAGAAATCTAAAGACCTCTCGGTCTGCGACGCCCACCGCGAAGAATAGTGCTTTTGGACGCTCAAGCATGCACAAGTCGGTCATCGGCGCGCCAAGTAAAATAGGGCTTCACCAACCTGAGTTTAAAGATGTCGAGAATGCTGCGGGCGGTCCGGCCGCGGCACCTAACGGTTCATCTGTTATTGATGACCGGTTTGTGAGAGAGAAGCAAGGTAAACTCGCAGACCGCATACGCGACCTCAACCTGGCGCGGCTTGAGAAGAAGCCTTATCCTATCTTACACGAGCTTGCCGAAGTCGAGAGCAAGACTGGCGACCGACATGCCCAACAAATTGTCGATGCCTACCGTGCCGCCATATCTATCATAGGCGAGCACCCAGAGGCCGAGACGTTTGCCGGAGACGCAACAGCTAGAGAGCGTCAGTATAGGGATAACTACCTTGACCTAAACGACAAGTCGGCTGGTTCGTTGCAGATGCGAAGAAAAATACTAGAAGGCGCGAATCGTTTTCTGGAGAAGAAATTCTTTCAAGAAGTTGAAAGCGTCATCGCCAAACACCCCCGCGAAGCTGCTCTGGGGGGACGTCCAGACATTATCAGCAAAATACAAGCTTACGTGCGCTTACGGCATGCTAGGAGAGACCTCGTGCCCGATAAGATAGAGCTTCAGCAGGATTCAGATGGCGAGTTCGTCTGGGCCATCGTGTTTTTCCTGTTACGATCCGGCTACATTGACGAAGCTGCCAAATATGTGAAACAACAGTCAACAGTCTTCCGAACCATTGATCGGACATTCGCATCTTATCTGCTTGAGTATGTGGGTAGCCCTGAAAGACGGTTGAGACGCCAGCTTCAAGACCGATGCAACAATGAATACAATCAGAGGGCACGCAACGCCCCTGAGAATTCCATCGACCCCTATCGTATGGCCTGCTACAAAGTAATTGGACGATGCGATGTCAGTAACCGCAGCCTCGAAAACTTGAACACGGAGATCGATGACTGGATCTGGCTCCAATTCAACCTTGCGCGTGAAAATGATAAGTCGACTGAGGTGGCAGCCGAATCTTATGGACTACAGGATCTTCGGGTAAGCATTCGGGAGATTGGACTGAAGCACTTCCCCAAAACTCCTAACGATGACACGAACGGCACTTTCGGCATGTTCTTCTATCTACAAATTCTGGCCGGCATGTTTGAGCAGGCTGTGTCATATCTCTACGGCTTCTCTTATGTGGATGCCCTCCACTTTGCTATCGGTCTCGAGTATTACGGTCTCATTCGACCGGCTGATCCATGGACTACTCCGGACACACTTCTATCTTATGATACTCGCTCGAAGCCACAATTGAGCTTCGGTCGGATGTTGGGATTTTACACGAGGGATTTCCGTGCCGCCGACGTGGCTTCCGCAGTGGACTATCTCACCTTGATCTGCCTCAACGCTGATTTAGGTGGTGAGGCAGGGCGCCAGCAAGCGGAGCTTTGCCACATAGCGCTCCGGGAACTAGTGCTGGAGACAAGAGAATTCAGCAAGCTGATCGGCGACATTCGACCGGATGGGCGCCGTATTACGGGGCTTATCGAAGAGCGCGGCCCACTCATCGGCCTGCGGGAAGAGGACGACTTCGTTAAGACAGTTACCCTCCAAGCAGCTCGGTTTGCTGACGACAATGGTCGGACAACGGATGCCGTGCTGTTATATCACCTCGCCGGGGACTACGATAGCGTCGTTACCATTGTGAGCCGCGCCCTAAGCGAAGCTATCTCACTCGAGATTGGCGAGGACCCTATGCGTCTCGTGCCGGTCAAACCCCGTGCCACGGACCAGGCGTCCGAAGCGCAACCGGGAAGTAGCCTGAGTCTCGCATCCCTCGACGACCCTGTTCAACTCGCCTATACTATGATGTCCATGTACGAGAAGGATGCCATGTTCTCGACGAAGATCGAGAACCAAAACCGGATCGCCTGTCATCTTTTGCTGCAGATGAGCGAAATCAAGGGCCTGGTGGAGGCGGGACAGTGGCCGGAATCATTAGATGTAAGTTCCATCACTCTTTGCCCCCTCCTCGTCAAGTATACTGACCGTCTCTGTAGAAAATTCGCGCGCTCGAGATCCTTCCCTTGGAAGCGCACGGCGATGCGGCCAAGGTCCGTCACTACGCATCCAAGTTCTCGGGGCTCTCGCAGACGGTGGCCATCAACGTGCCGAACTTGCTGATGTGGACGATCACGTGCTGCATCCGGCAGCGCGAGAGACTCATGAGCGGGCAGTTTAGCGGCAACGAAGGATCACGTCGGATGATGTATGACAATCTGAAGCAGATCAGCATGGACCTTACTACGTATACTAGTCAGCTGCGGTACAGGTTCCCCCCGCATCTACTGGAAGCTCTGGCTCGGGCATCTGCGGACTAGGTGTTCGAGATCGACTCGTACGGAGATGTGTAGGAGCACTCGATGATGGCGACCGAAGCAGGAAGGAGGGCACTGGGGCTGTAGGGCATTGGTATTGCGATGTAATAAAATATTGCGTGTTACCCATGGGCCCTTCCGGGAGCAGGGCGTTTGATCCCTATTGAGAAAAATATAAACTATATGCTCGCCCACTTTATGATATGATATGCCAAGCCTTGCATCACGGTACACGCAAAGATGAAGATGAAACGCAATGTATCCCCCTGTAGTCCGAACAAAACCCCCCCGCCGAGGTGGGAGGTCGTGCAAATATGCAGGAGACTTGTGAGCCGAGAGCTCATTCTTGAACTAGGTAAATACTCTTCCTGACTTGGTGTGCGTATCCTGTCCGAGGCTTGGCGGTGACATTCTACAGCTGGATACAGACAAGGCGGTGGTGTGGCGAGTCATGTTGTTCTCGATGCAGGGCAGCGCACGACTCATGCGTACTCCACCTCATTGCATGCACATGTGGTTGGTGATCTGCCTCCCGTCCCAGTTCGTGTGTGACATCCGACATCCGACATCCACAACACCCCCCAAACGTCTCACTCGCCATATCATACCAATCCTCAGTACAGTACCTATACGACCCTCGTTCAGCCTGGTGGGCGGATAGGCTCTACAACGGGACTATCTATCTACAAGGCAGTACCTACGGTACGAGGCTATCTATACCACATCTACGCTTCACAAGCGTACCCGGCTACCCTGGTCATCCACCCACATAGGACCGGGTTGAATCAGATGGTAGCGTAGCGTGGCCTATCTAGCGTGATCCGCAATACAGCTGGCTGTATGCTGTATTTGTGATTGCCTACGATTACTATTAACCGCTTCGAGATAATGCTTCCCTCCACACCCTCGTCCTCAGCCTCCACTGACCGTCCCGCTCCCGCTTTGGCCCCTGTCTCCGCCGCCGCTGCCTCCATTGAGCCCAGCCTCATCTTACGTCAACGGGTTCATACTGGTACTGTTGGTATTACTACTGATACTATTACGACCGCCGCTTCCAACCCTACTGGTACGGCGGGGTACATTGAACCTCGCACCGCTACCCCTGAACTAGGAGCTGGTCCTCCCCCTCCACCAATCTACGACCCAGCTCACTATCAGCGTGGGCCGTCTCCGTCGTCTCTCCATAGCCAATCTCCCTTCCTGTCTAGTCCCCTACCCGGCGGCCGAGGCAATGTCTCAGCTATTCTTCAGGACCATCGCGCTAGGAAGCGGCGTGCTGGCCCTGGATCCAGGGGCGTCGCCAACCTGACACCCGAGCAGCTGGCTAAGAAGCGGGCCAATGGTAGGTCCATCTCGTCTTATACACCCCCATATTTCATGTTGAATTACACATCGTTGCGGTTCCTGCCGCTGGTGAATGCCGGTGATATACGATTTTATATGTAAAAATAATCAAAGCCAGCACGTCTGGATAATCGAGATCACTTGAGAGATATTCACCCACCCTCCCTCTCATGGCGCGCGTATATGTGGAAAGATCTGACTGGATGATCGATAGATCGAGAGGCGCAACGGGCGATACGTGAACGTACAAAACACCAGATCGAGGAGCTCGAGAGCCAAATTCGCGAATTAACTAAGCAGCAGCCGTATCAAGACCTCCAGAGACTAGCCCGCGAGAAAGAGGCCGCCGAAGCGAAGAATGCGGAACTGTAAGCGATTCTTAGTATTTACTTCTCCTCATTGTTTCGGCCGATTCCATGAGCGGTAAAGACAACCCCGGGAACCCATATCAGACCCAAGAGAAGCTCCTCACGGTTCCAGGGCCTTCAAGCATCACATATATAACCTGGCGATAACTAACCTCGAGCGTTGCAGTAAAGATTACTTGGCATCAATTATGACTGGAATCCAAAATCTCCTCTCCGGTAATACGGGTACGTCAACCTCAATGAGCTCTTAGGTACCGCAGAGTCTCTTCATCTGCGTCGAGTCACATCATTCTTATAATTTTTCTCCGTTAACTCACCCAGCCGATCACAGTTGAATGTGCTTTTACCTCTCACGTCCCAGCCTATAATCCCGTCCAGCCCGCCCAGCAGCAGGGACAATCGCTCTCGTCCTACTCGGACCGTAATAGCTTGACGCCCGGGAACGAATCTACCCCACATTCAGGTGTAGATGCGTCCTGGCACAATCCGGCACTGCTCCAGTCAGGTTCGCCCCTTAATTCAGATAACCATGAGCCCAGTATATCAGTTCAGCAGCCGCACGACGACTCCTTGAAGAACTTGAACACCGACAAGGAGCACCCCAAGTTCGACTTCCTCGTCGATTCTTCGCATCGCTCGGATAGGATGCAGACAGGGGCAAATGAGGCTCGGGGCTCGCCGTCTTACCAGCACTCATCTATGAACTACGATTGGGGCGCCTCCATCCATCCCCGGCACGAAAATAGCACCCCCTTAAGCAGTGGCTCGCCGCTGCCGCTGCCACCGACACAACAGCACCACTACGCGAGATACACGCCCGACCCCTCCAGTCCCTCCCAGACACCGGCAGTAGGTGTCGACCCCCCCATCAAGCACGTCCCGGCAACGTGCCCCATCGACGGCCTCCTCCTAAACTTCATGCACGAACGCCGCCAACGCCTGGCAGAGGGCATGCCGGCTTGCGAGGTCGTAGGGCCGGAAAAACCCTCCGTCGCCTCCCTGCTCAACCCCGGGAGCGACGCGTATTCGCACCCGGTGTCCAAGGTCCTCACGGATATCCTGTCGAAGCTCTCTGCGCTCGCGCTCGACAGGCTGCCCGAGAGGGTGGCGGCCCTCCACGTCATGTTCTACGTCAGTAAGTGCTTTTTCCGCGCATCTCTCTCTCTCGCCCGCTTCGTTATAAGACAAACAGCGAGAGAGAGAGAGAAAAAGAAGAAGAAAAGGGGATCCCCTCCCGCGTGTCCGAGCTGCGATGATGATGATGATGATAATGAACACGACGGCGTCGTGAAAAGCTCTCTGCACAATTCACACAATTCAGTCCATCTGGCCATCCCGACCTCCTCTCACACGCGGTAATTTCTTTTTTTTTTACTAACCCCGGGGCACGGCCCGCAGTGCGATGGCAGATCAGCCCGACGCCCGAGAACTTCAGGCTGCTGCCGCCCTTCAGCCGGCCGCTGGAGGCGCAGTACGAGAAGCCGCACCCGGCGTGGGTGGACCACCTGCCGTTCCCGGCGATGCGGGAGAGGTTCGTGCGCGACTTCGACGCGCCCCCGGGGACCGGGATCGACCTCGACTTCGACGTCGTGTTCCTGCCCTTCCTGCAGACCGTGTCCCTGAACTGGCCCCACGGGGACGGCGACGTGCTGCTGAAGGCGCCCGACGGCAGCGAGGTCATCATCAACCCCTTCTTCGAGCGGCACGTCTCCGACATCGGCAACTGGTCTCTCGGCGACGCGTTCGACCGCGCGTTCCCGGCGCTCAGGGGCACGTATAGGCTTGAGAGCGAGGGCGGCGCCGAGGGTAGGGGCGGGGGCGAGGGCGAGGGGAGGCGTGGGAATGGGAAGGGGATAGGGTAGGGTCAGGAGATTAAGATGAGATAATGAATGGATAGATGAATAACGAGATAAATGTTTGATACGAGAGACAAGATGATGATGATGAATGAGAGGACGGGCTGGATTGTCTAGATTGCATGTTGCTTGGTCTGACTGACACTCGGTGTTTCGAGTCTTCTTGACGAGAGCAATAGCACGGCTGAACCGAACCGGTAGATTTCAAACTAGGGGGTCAAGTCTGTATCTATGTAGGAAGGGACCTATCCAGATACGTAGTTACCTTCCCCCATGTCCTGAGAAGTCGATTCATATACTTCTTGCTGCGGGATAGCTAAAGATTTATACCTACATCTCAGGGGGAAAGTGAGAAGAAGAAGGGAGGTAAACAGGGCTGGTTTGAGGATGTTTTAGAACATTGTTCTTCGTGCAATGTAAGCATAGGTCTTACTAGGCGGTGCACACGAGATTGAGTATATATATATAACATGCGTAGACTAGTAGAAATGGATATACAGGCACACACCCAGAGGCACTTACATACAAATATATGTATATAGCTTGCTTTTCGGCATGTGGGTGTACCTAAACTCGTCTTTCTGCTTGGCGGGATCTACTCGCAAGGATATTTAATGTCTACTTCACAACGAGGTCCTTGTCGGTTAGGTTTTTTGTTTAGTTACGAGCTGCTAAGGATGTCCTCTGTCAAATTACCTAAAAACATCTTATCATATTCACATCTCTGGTTTTTGTTGCCGCAATATTTCCCCATCTCCTCTACTTCTCTCTCCCCCTTTCTTATAGAGGTGCAAGGAGAGAGAGAAAGAGACGAGCTAAGGCAGAAACAACAAGCACAATTAAACATCCATGTTGCCCACGCACTTCAGTATATCATCTCTACACTATTACTTATATATACGTGTCATAGTATAGCTCCTTAGTCATTGGTTTTACCTATCTTTGTAATAGGTGTTATAGATGATAATAAGTATGCCTAATAGACTAGGTACTTTGCAACCTATTCGCTGATTGTATCTTGGGCTGTCGCATCGTCTCGGTCAACCTTCTTTTTATCCCTTTTTCCTACCCCTTTTTCCTCTGCCCCCTTTATTCTCACGTTTGCCTATAAAATAAAGTACACACACACTATATCGCCTAGCAGCTCAAACGCTTTGGCGTTAGGGAGCATAACCTTCTTCTTCTTCTTTCTCCTCTTTCTCCGTCTTGTCCCCCGACGTCCTCTCAGGCCTCGTCCTCCAGGTCGTCAACCCCAAACGAGTACGCAGTGATACCGCCCCATCGATCGCTGCCCGCGAACAGCGTTGGTGTGTGGTCCCCCGGGAAGGTCTGGAACTGCAGGCTCTTTATGACGGGTATATTTACGCGCTCCACGTCGTACGGGTGCTGCGTTCTCGATTTTCCCCCGCTTGCCTCTGACACGAAATCGAGAACGCGGAGCTGCGAGCCCGTGCGCACCGAGTATAGTGCAACGGTACCAGGGACATCGTCGTGTGCAGCAGCTATGACGCCCGTGGCCGCATCGTAGGCGAAGCCGAGGTCGATGTGTGCGGCGTTCCGGTAACGCTCGAATCGAATCACTGGCTGCGCTATGGTTTTGTCCTGGGCGTTGTTATTTCTGCTTTTCGTATTCTTGTCGCTCCAATTCCCTCTCCATCCATCACGTCGGCGGCCCCTGAAGTTGTCATGTTGGGAGTTGCGACAGTTATTATTATGGTTGTCGCTACGCCTGTCTCTTTCCCCGGCGTCGATATCAATCCTATCGCTACCATCCCCCATACCCCAATCCGATCGTGCAAACCGCAGATCGTAAACCCCGAGCTGGTTCTGCAGCCCAGCAACAAGGACTTGGTTGCCGCCGTCTAGACATTTCAGGCGCATGATGGTGGAAGGGAGCTTGAGATGCGACCATGCCGTGCTCGGTACACGAGTATCAGCAGTGAACAGCACCCTTGGACGTCCACCAAATCGGAAGACGACGTCCGCCTGGCATGGATGAAAATCGATGGTAAAGACGTCGCGGAATGAATCGAGTAGATTGTGGCACGGCGCAGATGGAGCCAGCCAGTCCCGGAACGGAATATCGGGATTCCATTGCACGACGCCGCGACTTGTGCCTAGCATACATAGGGATGATGAAGATTCTGGCGCTGGTGCAACACAATGCGCTTCGCAGTCGTTGTAGCGGGGTGCGACTCTACTTCGCGACATGTTTGTGAAACGTCCTATGGTCAAGAAAAAACAGCTAATGTGAATGTTTTATACTACAGTGGACTTGGACACGAGATACAAGCAGAGGCATATACTTGAGGAAGCGGAAGAAAAATAGGACGGATGAATAGGAGACTTACCAGAAGGGAGACGCCACAGCGGACGCAGGGGGTCCTCGTCAACGTCGTCGATTAAGGGTGAGGATGCCCACAGAGAGTTAGGGTTGTTGCGAAGGAACGGCTCCCGCGATGTTATGAGCATACGATTGCTAGGCGCGTGGTACTGTAAATCCGAGATGGATTCTATTTCTGCTTCCGTGTGGGTGTTGGGCCCCGATGTTCGGTAATGAGCTAGGAGGCCCTGGTTGAGGCTTCACGGGTAGAGAGAGCACGGGTTAGCTAGTAAATAACAACTCGGTTACTATGCTAGGGGGCATTGTCAGACGAGTATTGAAGGTTGGGCGGAACACATACCGTTTATTTTTGTCTCGAGGAAGGTATGCTGAGACCAGTTCGATCGCGCCGGCGACTATCAAGGCAATAAAAATATATCTCAGGATATTGCCAACAACGAGGAACGAATAGAGAGGCAAGGGTAGGTAGTCAACGACATACCTGCATACACGGTACACATGCCAGTCTTGTGATCGTGTCCGCTAACGTACATCCGCGTGATCTGCGAGCTTTGGCGACGCCAGTTCGAACACAGTGGAATGCGACCCTTATTTCGAAGCCCTTCGACGAAGCAGGCAGCTTGCATATCGGCTTGTACAGCGCCATATTCGCGGGCGAAGAATCCGCCTGTCAACGGCTCATGGAGCACTCTTGCGCGCCTAATCCGGCTCTTGGCAAGAGTCGAATGCCGCAGAGCAGTGGCAGCGTCCTCGTCGCGGAGCTTCCGCCTCTTCACGTTGCTAGAGGACCAGGCAGCATTTGTAGGCGCCGTTTTGCTGTTCTCGACTTTGAAATAGCGACGCCGCTCGGGGTCTTTGCAGGGCTGTCAGCATTCGCGTCTCAAGCCGTGACGGGTTTGTATATATAAATAAGCCCGTGGACCTGCGCCAAGTGAATCGGAAAAAGGAGGCCGAGTCGAAACACGGGGATGGATTGGCAACAAGCTTGATTTTTTTTTAATTTTTCTTATAAAATTCTGGGTGACGAACCATAATAATACCCGGGGATATCCATACTCACGAGGTGCAGAGCAGGTCGATACGTGGTGATACTAGTCTCGCAGGGTATTAGTTGAGGTGTCGTAGCTGTAGGTAGGTTGGCAGGGCGTAAGCCGTTGCGGAACTTACACGTAAATGGGAGGGTATACTCCTATTATGCAGGTGAAGAAGATACTTTTATACAGCTGCAATATGCAAGGGACAGAAGAAACGACAGCCGACCCCAGGTGTCCATCAAACAAGACTATGTACCTCAGGTCTACAAAAAATGTTAAGTACCTAATGTTGACAACCACACCACGCTAACTTAAGAGGTTACCTTAATCCCTTGATGTCGTGTCGCGCTGTTGATGTCATGGCTTGTCATCACAACCGGACATTTAAATGGCATCCGCGTCAGTAGATTCTAGTCTAGATTCGTATTATTCACATTCCGTCACATTAGAGACGCCTTCTTCACCAAGAATCTGCATCTAGTCACATTCGACCCGAAAAGCGGCAAGTATTTTTACTTTCTTCTTATTTAATTAAGTCTAAAGACGTATAGGTAGGGTATATGACCGAAGTCCGCCCGCCGCAGCGTTCAGTTACTAAAATGAAATTATAAAGAGTGATTTGTTCGACCCCCGAGCCAGACGGAGAACTCTCTATACACCGAAAGGCAACAGGTATGTAACACAAACGGATAAGGGGTCGAATGGCGTGGCCTGGCGGGAGGTGCCGCGCCTATTCACTATGCGACCATTTACTGCGACTTCTCGTGCTGGGTCGAGACGCGCTGGAGTGAGACGACTGCGAACAAAGTTAGCCAAGGGGGGTTCTTCAATACCCAGGGGGACGACAAAAATCTTACCAAAGTCCTCGAGGGAGCGTTGCTTCTGGCTTCCCTTGGGCGACTTGCCGTGCATCAGGTTGTCGAAGCCGGCGCTGTCCTGGAGGAAGTAGTAGATACCGCCCATGACGCAGAAGACACCGAACGAGAAAATCCAGATACGGACGACGGCGACGATGTGGGTGAGCTGACCACCCTCGAAGAAACCCCAGATACAGAAGGCGGTGGCGAGAATGTCGACGAGCAGGATGGCGCCGGTGAGCTGCCACGAGGGGATGGAGGACCAGAAGGGACCGTTGGCACGCGTGATGAAGATCAGCCAGTTCTCAGTGAGCGAGATCTCTAGGAACAGGACTTCGTCGATGTTACCGTTGTTCTGAACGATACCACCATCCTCGCCGTTGACGTAGAGGGTAGTGACAGTAATCCAGGTACCGACGGCAAGGACAACGCCCAAGATGACGGATAATCCCCACAGCTTAGGCAGGTTCCATTTGACGGGAGTCATGGAGTAGGGAGCATTGTCATAGGCGATAGCGAGGGTAGCAACATCGGCAAAGATGGCAATGAAGACGACCAGTTCGATGTTGAGCGAGCGGTTGAGAATGGCAATCCACAGACCCAGGTAGATCTCCAAGTGCAGGGAAAGGGCGATACGGTAGACAACGTAGGCATACATACGGTGGAAGATCTGGCGGGAAGTCTTGAGGGCATCAATAATAGCACCAAGACCGGGAGCCAAGAAGACGATATCGGCAGCAGAGCGGGCGGCATCAGAGGCACCCTCGACAGCAATACCAGTATCAGCCTTCTTCAGCGACGGCGCATCGTTCACACCGTCACCAGTCATACCAACAAGATAACCACGCTGTTGAAGAATCTCGACGACGTTGTACTTGTGCTGGGGGAAGACTTCAGCGAAACCATCGGCAGCTTCGACGAAATCATAAACCTCAGAGCCAGGCATGT
This sequence comes from Nemania serpens, assembly GCA_022578855.1. Lineage (NCBI taxonomy): Eukaryota > Fungi > Ascomycota > Sordariomycetes > Xylariales > Xylariaceae > Nemania > Nemania serpens. The sequence goes on along the minus strand of MU396683.1, from coordinate 403,795 downwards.
CACCGCCGCCACCGAGACCAAGACGCTCAGCGTTGTAGACGTTGGTACCAAGACCGAGTTGACGAGAAGTCTCACGAGCGATACCGACAGCGTCACCAGTAAGCATCTTAATGGAAAGACCCATGCGCTTGGCTTCGTTGATAGTGCGGGCAGTGTCGTGACGGGGGGGATCAGAGCAGGGCATAATACCGAGGATCTCCCAAGCACCCTCACCACGCTTGCGGGCAACACCGAGAGAACGGAAACCACGTGTGGCGAATTCAGCAACCTTGTTCTTGTAAGCCTGGTCGATATCGTCGGGGACGGGGTGGTCCTCGGCGACAGTCTTCAGGACGAAAAGAGGAGCACCCTTGACACAGGTGATGATCTCACCCTGAGGAGACTCAACAACAGCGGTGACCTTCTTGGAGACGGGGTCGAAGGGGAAGAACTCCTTGACAATGTACTTGGAGAGGACACCCTTGGCGCGCGGGTAATACTTCAGAGCCTTGAGGAAAGCCTTGTCGATGGCGTCCATACCCTTCTTCTTGCGGGAAGCGGCCAAGCAAGCAGTAAGCATCAGGTCATCGGGCTCGACACCAGCGACTGTGAACGGCTCAGCCAGCGACAGCTTGTTCTTCGTCAGAGTACCGGTCTTGTCAGAGCACAGAATCTCGACACCAGCCAGGGACTCGATAGCCGAAAGCTTCTGAACAATAGCCTTCTTCTTGGCGAGATAAGCAGCACCGACAGCCATAGTAGTAGTGACGACAGCGGGAAGACCGACGGGGACACCAACAATGGTAATGGCCAAGGTGAATCTCAGGATGTCGACGATGGGGTTGGAGCGGTAGAACGAAGAGACCCAGACGACTAGGAGAGTAGCAACGACCAGGACAAGCAGAATCGTACCAATACCGTTCAGCACCTCAGTGAAATGACCACTGCCACCAGAAGCTTGGCTGACCAGGGCAGCAGCACGACCGACGAAGGTGTTGTCACCGGTGGCAGTGACAACCATGAAGGCCTCACCACGCTTGACAGCAGACGAAGCAAAGCAGTTATCGTTCTTGTGCTTGTCGACAGCGAGAGACTCGCCAGTCAAGGCGGACTGATCAACTTGCAGGAATGCATCATCGGTAACGATACGACCGTCAGCAGGAATGATGGTACCCTAAATCATCGTTATTAGTCGCTTGTCACGGAAGCTTCTCGCTCGCGCCATTGACATACCTCTTCGACCTGGAGGATATCACCGGGGACGACGTGGGGAGCCTCAATTTCCTTGAGAGTACCGTCACGGAGAACGACAGCCTTGAGAGCCAAGGTTTTCTTCAACTCGTCGACAATGGAACCGGCCTGGAATTCTTGGATGAAACCGACAGCGGCGTTGAGGAGTAGCAGAGCGATAATGACACCGAAATCAACCCAGTCTTCCAGACCGGCAGCCAGGACGGCAGCAGCCTCCATGACGAACTGGATAGGACCGATAAAGAAACCCTGTGCAAATTAATAGTTAGAAATGCCTCAATCAAGACGACGGGGGAGTAGTGAGCATACGAAGAACTTGAGGATAAGATTCTCCTTCTCCTCCTTCATCTGATTGAGACCATACTTGCGGCGACGAGCGACCACCTCAGCTGCGGGACGATTAGCGATCACGAAGCTCTCCAAGCTGGTCAATTCGCACCAAGCTACCTGCGAGGGCGTTCGGGCAGCGGGACCAGCTAATGGGAGGGCAAGAACCTACATTCTGTCAGACCAACACGTGTGTCGGTCTGGAGCATGTCCTCGGGAATAGTGCGGCCTTGACCAACAGCTTGGCCCTCTTCCTCCTCTTCGTCATCACCACCATCCTGAGACTCGAGGTCTTCGATCAGAGCATCAATGTCCTCATCTTCCTCCTCGGCGTCCTCGGCCTTGGGCTTGGCGATGGTGTTGCCAGGGTGCCCAATAGGAGCTGACTTCTCGTCGAAGTTCCCCGACTCGATATTGGTGTTGATTGCCGGCGCAGCGGCGGTATTAGGCTCAGCCATTGTGGCGAGTGATATTGCTACAGTCGTGGCCTACTTGCCGCCCCAGAGCTAGTATTAACTAAAACAATGATTGTTAGGATCCCATAGGTCTGTTGCAGAGTTTGTTGTAGGGGAATTGGGAAGTGCTACTGCGGCGATGAAGGAGAAAGCGGAAAGGAAGAGGGGAGAGGGGACGTCTGGCACTGGAATGCTAGTAGGGGCTAGGTATGATGATTGTTATTGCGACAGAGGATTTTTGGGGTACACAAAGGTTTGAACACAGCTGGGCAGAGCTGGCGAAAGTAAGAGAAAGGTTGAACCTACAGAACAATAACACAAATAGATACGGGGTATGGGTGAGGGATGGGGGGGAGGGAGGAGATGATGGAAGGCACCAGCGTCGAGAACCTATTGGCAAATTGACGAGTCGAGATGAACAAGCCTCTCCGCGGTAAAGAGAGAAAAGAGAAAAACGAGACCGTCAATTGCGACGGGCAGCTCGGATTTTTAAAGGATAAGAGACCAAGGACGGGCGAGCGAGATGATGGATGGATCCACCAAAGAAGCTCTTCTCCAAAATGGGCGAAAGTCAAGCCAGGGCCATTGAGCTCGGTGTCTCGCGACCTCGCACTACAGTGCGGACCCACCCGCCCCATCCTTCGCCGCGCGACCTATCAGAGCGACGTAGAATAAGATATGTATCTCATTCATTTATTCTACTACCTACAAAGTACCTAATGTCAGCACCTTCAATGGCATTCTACTTGCGGGTATGCCACTTTGTACTTCGACATGTAGTTAATATTCACTTGTTACCTAAGTGTAGGTTCAACGCTGTACAGTACCAAGGTATCATTACCTCTTAGCATTCATGATTAGCTGTGTGTCCAGCCACAAAGAAAACGGACTCTCTATTGCCTCCTAGTGTGACTCTGAATGGCAATTCTGAGTTAAGATTTTGATCTGTCCTGTTCTTAATTTCGATTCTCATAGAGGTACCGAGTCTCTAGGTAGCAAACCTACCTACCAAGTACAATAGAGCAAAATTACCTACACGCATACATGTACGTGCGCCACGTTGATAAGAAGTACCTGAGCAAAGTCCTGAACAGTATCGTATCCTGAGCAACTCTTATACCGTGTAGGTTCAGCGGCTATCACACTGTACAGGCAAGTTCCTGATACAGCGCCAGAGGGCACAGGGTCCCCACTCTGGCACCGCGGTCATCTTGGGTCGGGACAAAGTACATGCAGGTAAATCACTCACTCACTTTTTCCTCACTTGCCATGACGACAGACCGCAACAACGCCAAATATGCCTCGAATCGCCAGCCAGCCAACCAGCTAATTGATCATTTTCTCAGCTCGGCATTCCACGCAAGTGAGAACATCGGCTCTTCGCGCCATCTAATGCTATTATTATTCTACACAATTGACTTCTTCAGGAGATAGCTTCGCTCTCCCCGATCTCATCACCATAAGCCTGCGTTATTAGGCGTGACATTTGTTTTGATCAGAATTTTCCGAAAGAAAACAAGGTTTCTGGTTCCTGTTTCTAGTCCAGGCTGGAAGCCGACAGCACAGACCACCCTTATTAAATGCCTCCGGAGCCTAGCCAGTTGCAGCGGTGCAGGCATGTACCTGGTACCTAATTGTGTAGGTAGGTGCCCTCCTACCGCACCAGCTGCACCCCGGTCCTTTGTGCTCTTTTTAGTGTGTTGCGTGTAACCGTACCCACCATCCGAAGTAGATTCAGGGCAAAACTCAACTCTGCTCAACTCTGCTTAGCTGATACCTAGTGTAAAGCAGCTGCGGCAATAAGGGCAACTAACAAGCAGACCGTCCGTAAATACAAGCACTGCAGGGCAAGAGTTTTACCTGTTAGTACATGTATGTAGTATATGTGGTTAGCAGTAGTACACTACCTACTTACATATGGCATACCTGATCGATTCACTAACCCTATTTCCCAGTCAAGTAGCGGGACGACTCGTGTAAGTCGCGAGGCCAGCCGAGGTGCATTCACGCTTATCTTACTGTGTCTAGCACTGTATCATGGTTTCCCTCATAATGCGCCATAAACCAAGATCCAGGTAAGCTGCCAGTGTAGGTACCTCTACAGTACAACACCAACATTCTTCTCATCATGAGCAATTTTAAATCTCAACAGCCACACACGCAAACTGTTGGCACGAGACACAGTCCCAGCGGCATACTTAAGATAGCAACTATTTCCCTGTGGCCCGGGCGGGAACCGGCACGCAAGGGCTGCGCAGCAATCATACCCAATCCAGAGGGATCTCGCATGAAGCAGACAGTCTTTGTAATTACCATTGAGCCATTTTCCACCACGCCCTATAAACCAACCTAGGAGTGAGCAGTGAGCAGAACTACTAAGCAAAACCACGGAGGGTGTGCCTTCAGCTCTCATAATTGTATGGCCTACTACACACCAAGGAGCCTAGTGTCGTGTACTTAGTCAGCTAGGCAGATCGCCCAAGGTACCTAATCTATCTAGTTTGCTGGGTAGGTACATGTATTGTATTCGTAGTTTCCTGGTGGAAACAATACCTCCACGAGGTAGGTTAGTACGGAGCATGATTGTTCTCTAGGGCTCTGCTCTAGGTATAACTAGTCCGCTTCTACGCGACATACGCGTCTATTCATGCAGATCTGGGCGTCTGCCTCGCGAAGCCAATCTCGCGAAGCGGGAATTATGAAAACCGACAGTCTATCTACTTCGTACACCCACCTGTGATGCTGATAGGTGCTATAGATAAAGCCGACAAAGGCCCAAATCTAGCGAAAGGGATGGGAAGGTGGACTAGCTGGACGGAAGCATTATTAGCTGGCCGTGGCTGACAACCTACTACGTCATGCGGCCTGGATTCGCCCTTCTGTCAGCCCTCCCTCCATGTATCCGGGTGCATACTTAGGTAAGTATGTAGTGGGTACAGCACTGTTACACCCAAAAATGGTCAATTCCCTCAATATTTTGTAGGACTGCGAACGCTGTCCATACGTCAACTATACACTGGACTGCGCTCTCGCACAGAGGAAGGCTGACCAACAAACTTGTGAACGCCGCCAGCACTTGTCTTAGTTTCTAACCTGTCTCCGAGCATTACGCTTCGGCCCAAGCGTCGTCCCGACTTGTTCAGCCACGACATTCGCTCGGAATGGCCGTATTTTCCCCACCACCTTTGCGGTGAGCCTGGTGGTCGCGGCAATTCTTGGCTTCTAGAATCCGATTCTCCTTTGTACGATGATTATCCGTATTCCAGTAGCCAATCCCCGGTCTATCCCAGTATCCGGCTCCTGCATGGCCTAGATAAGCTCGCTATTCCATAATCAGGTGCTCGCCACCACATGTGCCAAGCCGGTCGGCCGACGTCGTCGCTGTCGCGACTAATGCAATTCCCGAGGACAAGCTTAAGACAACACCCACAATTAATCAACAGCGCAGTGCTATATTACCTCGCTATATCAATAGCTACCATTGTCCCTCACCATCCCTAATTAGGTAGAACCTTCTAATGTCACAGACTGCGCAGGACACGTGGATAGGGGCAGAGCAGATACCGAATGCAGAGCTCACCGTTGTAACGATCATCACAGTCATCACAAGTCATGATACTTACCAACTATAGGTATCTCTACCTATCATCATTATCATTGTTGTTGCACACTGCACCACAGGGGGACGTCTGCATCGAATGCGGTAGATCGTCATGTGCCGGCTTGGCTCTCTCGCGCTACACTGGAACAACTGGAACATCCTGCACCTCCAGCCGGGCGTCAGGTCGCCTCAACTCCGTCCGCCCGCTCCAGAGGTGACCGCCCATTCGCTCGCCTGGACATGACCACCGTGCGGACGCAACGTGCAACTTCGCATTGAAGTAGGTGGTGACAATCGCAAATAGCGAGATCCTCTGGGATCCTTAACATTAATTCCCCCCATGTCTCATTTACAGACTAGTGTACAGTGCTACGGTATCTTCAGCCCAATCATATTAACAGAAAGCGAAAATAATGGTCGAAAAGGGAATCGTTCTGCAAGGGTTCAGGCTCTTGGTTTCGGCTAGTGTGATTGCGTTATTGCTGGGGAAAGCAAGACGGCTGGAGAGGCATGACTGAAAGGAAATCCCTGTCCAGTACATTACAGGAACCTTTGATACTTAGGTAAGTAGTCCACCGTAACACAGTGCTCTATTCGAAACCCGCGAGTCCAACGCAGAGGTGGGCATCGACATCGACCTCGGTAGCATTGTGTACAGCAGGGAAGGTACCGCAACACAGATTTGCAGAAGCTAAGGTAGTAGCAACTGACTATCGCGACCTCCACGCCGAGTCCTGTCACTGGCCAATGGGTTCTTATTCGGACATTTTGGTCTGTCTAACTCGCAGATTACCCATCTTTATTTTTATACAGTAGTCACAGCTCCCCTATCGTCTGCTTCAGTTCAGAGCTGCTGTGCTCGCCGCTACCCCGTTCTCCACGGAGATCTCGCATTTCTGGAAAGCGACTCGCATCGAATTGGCGACCATCTCCTGCCGAGACTACGAACGTGGAATTAAGCCTGAGTATGTTGCACTGGTTCGGCGGCGCACGCGCCATGTCCGACCTGTCAAATGACGAAATCAAGCCAGATGCGCGGATCCGTGTGGCAGGGCAGAAGTCCACACGATAAGCTTCAACTGCGCGTCCCTCACTCGCCGCCACACGCAGAAATCACCATCATGATTAATCGCGGTACCGTTTTGGTAACAATCCTGCGTAGATGAAACTCGAGCCTGAGGTCGAGCTGTCCAATATGGCACTCTCAGAGGCCGACACAGCCGTCATTTCAATATTTGCTTACGTTCAGCATCACAGCATCACATACCTACACTGTATAGCGGGTTCGAATCAACCGGTGCTTGAGACGACCCGTTCAAAATTAACGGAACTAGACTACCTACCTATGATGATGTACACCACCTATCCAACTAGGCCCAAAATTAGGTGTCTCCTGCGTGGGGGCCACGAGTCAGCGATGAAAACGGTCGGATCGCGTTGTCCTGTCAGAAATGAAATCGTTGAAGCCAATCGAAGCTATCGCCGCGCTAACTGCGCCAACTTATGTTCCGAGTTCGCCGCACCACGACTGATTATACCTCCGTCTAAGGGTTATTTTTTTCTATTTTTTTTTATTTTTTTTCTCGAAATCACCTTCCATCTAGTGTAGATAGAAACTAGCACCAATATCTAGCCAAGTCAAACATCTAGTACAAGCTTGTTTCTAGCTAACAAAACTCCTAGCTTTCCAGGGCGCCATGAGGAAATATGTCATCATTGCCAACGACTAATTAAATCCCCTACTCTCCCCTTAGGGCAAATCCAGAAGTTAGGAACATCTATCAAGGCCATATCTATAAATTTAAGCTTCGTTCAATTCACCCTTTTTTAGAGAAATAAGACGGATCTATCTCCCTAATTAGCGTATTCGGTTGCCGGGACTCGCGAATTTTCTGTATTGGTCTGGGTAAACTAAGTGGACTAGGTATTTACAACCAGTTGTTATAGATGCTAAAGGAATATCAGCTTCGCCCAGCCGATTAAGGCTTACGATCCGACCCTCCGAGCAGAGCTTAGTCCAGGCACTTCCCCATCCGGAAACCCGACCCAGCTTAGACTCCAGGGGCTGTCACACCGTGTGATTTCAACACCTAGCTCTGATTTGGTCATCGCCCAAGTCCCGCAGTCTCGAGACGTCTGAATCTAACGTCTTTATCAAATCGACATCAAAATCAGCCGTCGTCAAAACCCGGCGGTCTAATCTTCATTCTCTCTTCGTGTAACTCTTAGCGTTGCATACGGGCAGGTACTTGCATTACAAGCCAAGGCCAGCTAACGAGGACGAGTGGGCCAGAAAACGTCGCTATCAAGGTACCCCAGAATCAGGTATCGTCATTGGGGTAAGCAAAGTAGTCTCTTACTACATAGTCTGAAGCGGTAGTAATAAGAGCGACGGGTTTACCCACCTAGTTCACCTCAACCTCTCTTCCTTTGTACAACTAGCCTCTGATGAGTCCAACGTTATACGGCTACCTGAAACGAAGTCACCGTTCACGACGCCAAGATCTCCTATCGACGCCTTCGCAACATTAGAAACAGCTATCAAGAAAGCATACGTGCGACATACTTATGCTATAGTTTAACTGCCCATCTCGCGCCAATGACGCCGCATCGCACACATCAACCGTGTAACGCAATTCATGGCACCTATCTTTCTTCTTCGATCAGCCGCCAAGCACTTCTCAAATACCTACCTACGACGCCATCCTTCCACGACTAGAGATCCTTAGTGGTGTCGAGCTATCAATCATCTGGCGAATTGAAGACTTGGCAAACTACACGTGTACTACATATTCACCTACTTGGTAGGTATGCTCCTTGCTAGGTCCACGATTCACCTTAGGACAAAAGGACACTATAGGTATCACAAGGCAGAACGACGTTGTCTTGGCCCTTTTCTTCTTTCCATAGGTCCGCATCAGAACCCCGACCGACGTACGCCAGTAAAACAGCCAAGACTCCAGGTACCACGGCAAAAGGTCGAAAGCGGCGCATTCGTTTCCCGTAACAGTACAACTGCACTAGGTCAAGAAGCACCAGCTCCCGTTGATCGTGTAGTGTAGGCCAGGTTACCGAACGGTTGCTTTTTTTAAGCATTTCTTCCGGCATTTGCTCAGCGGATGGAACCGTCTTCCCCCCGGGGAGATCGACAGGGGAGAGCTGTCGTCAAGCCAATCCGAACCTACCTCCGCGGCGGCCCCGTCAGGCCCAGCCAACTGCAAACTGCAGCGTACTTACCGACCTGCTCATCCATTGCGCTGTTGCGCACCACCGATCCCTTCGCCGGTGATGTCTCTGCGACTGCTTACCTATACTATTTGATTACGTGACTCCCAAGGGAGGGATGTCGCTGCTAACCGCAGTGTCAGGGCACTCATCTTGCAAAATACACAAGGTATCGAAAGAAAGAAAGAGGCGAAGAGGTTCGCCCAAGCGAGCAAGGTTCGCAGCGTGAAGAGACATTGATTAATTGGTAGTCTCTGATCTGGGGGTTCTTGGTCTTTCAATCCTGTGCAGGATTCAAATATCACCCAAATCTCGTCTATGGCGGCGGGCTCTCTTTCTAGGCAAATCCTAGACCATCGCAGACTGGGGAAGGGGGTCTTGAGACCTCTTTTTCTTGGCCTAAACATCAGGACCAACAACTCGCTCGGTCTTGGTACGGATCCTAGTTGGTAGGCACTGGCACCCCGGCAAGGTAGGCATAGCTTAGCTACAGTAATCCTGTAGGTTCGTTTATTAGTTGGGTAGATGCTCAATCCATAACATATTCAATTCGTCCCGGAGCTACTTTGTACCCAGCCATTCGTTATTTGTATTGCGATGTGCCAGCCTAGGTAATTGCCGGGTAGTGGATTTACCCTGTAAGGTAACCCTACATAAATGTATTCATTGGCCACCCCGGCTACATATAGTGTCTGTCATCTGCGTACTATAGAACGTACATGGTTTCCCCAAGACCAAACCGCCGGTGTACGCACGTATGACATGGTAAGGTATGTAGTAATGTAATGTACACCGCCTTTGATATACATACCAGTGGCTTGGTGTTGTTACGCATCCGAACTGGGACAGTTGTCTATCGAGGCATCTATCAGGATTCGGGGGTTTCCAGTTTGTTTGGAACCGTTCTCTTGGCTTCCCGTCTATCCAAACAAGACAAGACAAGACAAGGTACAATGTAGTCGCAAAGGTAAGCAACAGTCCAATGTAGGTTTACCGCCCTCCAAACTTGACATTTAAATACGAATCAACAGGTAGGCGTTCTCGAGGGATCTGCGTTTGGCTTCAGCTTGGTAGGCAGCTTAGATCTATGTAGCCAACCTCCGCTAGTGCCTAGGTAGCCTACTCCCTGCATGCATGCATGCATGCACGGATCAGAACACGGATCACCCGTCCGCACGGCAGGCAAGTATACTTAGTACAGTAAATAGATGATAGATGCGCGATCGTGAGCTAAAGAAGGATGAATGCATGATGTCTTTTCAAAGACTGGCATGCTCGGTATCACGAATGATTTGATATTCTAGGTACCTATGCAGAAACCCCTACACGCATACATCATGTTATACCGTTTATATACGATTTAGGATCCTAGTTGCCACAGCCACCGCTCCCTTTCAACCGAGGGCCAACCAAGCCAGGCGTGTACTGTAATGTAGCGTAAACCAAATATCGACAGCGTGCCATGGCCTTGGCACAGATCAGTTAATTGGCTTTCCTATTGGTGCGTGTTTCGATTAGGTAGCGTAATCACCTAGGTTAGGTAACCTTGATAAGTAAGAGATCACCAGCCAGAGGAATACTTGCCAAGAATAAATATGTGAGCATAAGAGCAGTGTAGGTAGGTAGATTGAATAGGCGATCAGGCCGGAAGGAAGATGCTAATTATCATGAACCATCTCGTCATGAACCCGTGGTTCGTACGGATCATTGTCGTAGCACTATGTAAACTTATTGGGTTTTATTGATGGTTGCGGCTTACGAACACAGCCTTGGCTGTCTGAGCCACTCTTCTCATTTCCTGGGCAGGTTCAGGAGTGGTATGACACCCTTGCAAGAGGCGCAATCAGTCAATTACAACGTCTGTTTTCACAAGTAGGACATCTGTTGCGTGATTGCTGCAGGGCTATCTGGCTCTTGGGCATGTTCATTCTGTACTAATATTAGTCAGTCAGACTCTGATTATCAAAGCAACAGGCTTTCCCCCAGTAACTAGGTAAAACACGCCAAAGATGGTAACAAACAGATCACTGCATTCACTGTTTTAGCAAGGAGCCTGTGCCTCGCTCCTGGAGAAGTTATGTGGAACACACAGTGAAAGGTATGTGATTTTCGTTTGTGAAACAGTCGTCCCCGACGAATAGTCAACCCTCGCGGAACCCTGCATTGTACTACCTAACCTACTATATACTTCTAATTTTATTGATCCAACAGATGGAGAACGGATGAAGGGAGGTTCTATTTTGAAACAGCTTGTTGTAAGAATCAGCAAAAGCATAATTGGCCTCGGGCGGCCTCCGAGGCTCTACTGTGGAAGACCGACCATGTCACTAACACCAAGGATTTGGCACTTCCCACGGCCTAGGTAAAGCTCGGGAACGTATCATGGAAATGAGCCTTATGCTGCTAAAACCGGTTTGGATCATATTGTCGACGGCTAGGACTTATGGGCTCGACTGTTTGATTTATCCTCGAGGCTTCGGAGCCACCAACAAACAGGACAGAGAACATGTCGAGCGGGAGGACTATGAGGAAACCAGTCTGGCAAAGAACTTATTTGATGAAGTGGAGGGACAACTTAGCGAGAGTGAATCGTCTCACATCTGGGTATATACTCTGAAGCGTATGTTGATTAGGTAAGTAGAAGACAACTAGGGAAGGTTGGAACTATCACTCCTCAGATTCATACGATTACCAAGCTAGAGAGCTTTGACACCCTCCATCCCGAGTATAGAGTGGTGAGCCTACCCAGGAATAGTTGAATTGCTGTTGCGTGGTTTTAAACTTCGGGTTAGGTTCTGTATATGCTGCTGCTAAGGTTGCGTAACATGTTGTCAATATATTATAAGCTCAAATGCATTTGCGTATGGTATTACTGCTTGTTGGACCTAATGGACTGCTGGAAGACAGGCGGATGATAGAGTGTACCCGTAGTCATGCCATATAAAAAGTTCAAGTACAAAAGTAACTTAAAATACACACTACACAGAGTTCAACACGTATGTTTTGCACGTGAGAAATCATTATGTCTGCTTGTTAAAGCAACCTGTTGTCAGGAGCGTATGATTGATTCTTACACCAAAGCCTATGCCACAAGGCAGAAACCTAGTAAGAACGCATGGCGTAGTAAGTACTCTAGCAGAAAGACTCTATTAAATGTTCACGCGTGAAATACTATAATTCCAATCACATGAAGATAACAATAGGGCAGGGAAATAAGCGCGTAACACTATGTTGTCATGTAAGGAGGTGTAATGTGGTTTTACGTCTGTCATGCCCTTCTTACCTCATACCAGATTCCTCTGACAGGTTAATTATAGGTTGCTAAACTAAACATCTTGTAAGATACTGACACTACCTTTGTGCTTCCAGTTTACAATGCAGGGCTACATAATAAATGTTGATAATGCACGAGTTAATTCAGCGTGAGTGCATTTTATTTCTCCGTAGCTTGCCTTAGACATAGAAATCGTTGAGAACAATAAGGTGACTTTCTCACTTTCCTCAGTCTTTAGCCATGGTGTTTCTCTAAAATAAACAATAATGATTCTGTAGCATTGCGCTCGGGTATATCAGTGGGACTGTGCCTGCATCGACAACACCGTCAACAGCTTTGCTGGCGATGCAGACAGGTTCGAGACTGGAAACAAGGAAGCTCCGTAGTCCTTTTGGCTTGCGGTGACTGGGCCTGATAGAGTGAGTGCAACTGTACCCCCGGTGGTATATCGCTGATGTGAGGCGTCCTGTGGTCTTTCGTATGTTCTGTTAGCATGAGCTGCTCCTAGGATAAACTTATAGCTGCGCGCTGAAGTCTTGAACAAAAATCTACGACCCTTAGCAGTTTCGTGATACATATAATAGCCACGCTTTGCTATACTGATAAATTTGCACAACAGAACGCTATTGGGTGAACTGCCTAGCTACTTCTAGACAGTCCAAGAAATTAGCTACATGAATGCTATATATATTGCTTCTAACAAGGTTATTACCTTCTATCAACTATGTGCAATGTTAGGCCAGTCTTTGGTGTTCGAATGACCGTCTGGGCTTGTTGACAAATCTACTGGTCAAAAGGAGGAGAGTATCTAGACTCTACATATTTAAGAGATGGTTATTAGCTTCTTTTTATTTTCTGCCGTGAGCAACACTTTGCCTCTTGAGACACCTATCTCAAGTCTGATATATCAGGAAAGCTTCGTGCTCACGGGCGGCGTTGACCTTGATTTCATGATATTTGCCCTTTCTACTCCCAACTTATTCTTGTTTAACCAGCACTGATAGAACGTATGGGCAAATCAGTTTTCCAAGTAGGCTCCCTACAACTACAACAAATATTTATTTCCTTCTTTGTCTGGGCCTCACTTCCCCAGCCGCATGAGCGGTGTATTGAACTTCTACTCGATAACACATCAAATTCGATATATACTTGCTTCATAACATATTGCGAATCAAATACTCATTGTTCCCTCGTACTTAAACCTAGCTTGCTCATAAGCAAGTCTTTCCAGCCAAGTTTTCCTCACGACATTCCCACATGTAGATGACTCGGCTTGTAGAGAATATTTATTAATGAGAGTAGGCTAGTGCGTATTATGTATTAATAAAAGCACAGATGTTATAGACTGACAATTGAGATGCAGTAAGTTGGCCTTCATGCAGGGTTGCTGGCTCCTGATTGACGCAATCAATGGGCAATACATACTTCCAACTAGCTCACATTATTTCCATCACTCGAGTTTCAATATTCTGTTACGTGGTACCGACGAAAAGCACTAATATACGCTCTACCGACTTAGAAGGCATTGGTTTTACTGGGAAAGAAAAACTGCTCCTCGTGTCTTGTGTCGTGGTTAATATAAACCGGACATAATCGATGTTGAAACCCACACTCTCTCCTATCTTATATTTTGCACTATATATCACAAGCTGTTAAGGCATGGTAACATCGTGCAAGCCCTCCATATAGCGTGCCAGTCAAAAGCCCGAACTTCAGGCATGCATTGTTGAACAGGCACTGACTCCAATAAAACAAGAATTGTAATCAGAAAACATCCCCATGAACAACATAAAAGTCTATCGGAAAGTGAAGCCATCCGTTCCATTATATGTTTCCCTTGGTCGTATTTAAGTTCCAAAAGCCCGAGCAAGTCCGTCTAAACGCCTTTTAATGCTTAGCTGTGACCTTGTCGCCAGTCAGCTTCTCGACATAGGCCTTGGCCCTATTTGTGGAAAAAATTGACGTTAGCAAGCTGGGTACGTGGACGTGATATCCGCTGACTAAAAACAGAGGCGAATGAACTCACATATCACCCATGGCCACCATGCAAACCGTTTGCCAAACACCCAAACCAATACGCGGGGCAACGCCGCGGTACAGACCCTTAAGTCCGTTCGTCTGATAAATGTACCTGAAAGTGTTGCCGACGGTCATCTTCTTGGGTCGGTTAGGGTCTTCCTTCTTGCTCTGCATCTCCACGCGGATGACCTCGATGGGCTGGTTCCAGGCGGAGAGACCACCACCGATGGTTGAAGACAGGATCTTCTCGGCGACGCTGAGTTTCTCGCCGTTCTCCTTGTTGGTGACGCGGCGGATCCCTTGCTCAGCTAGACGAGCTAGGCCGAAGCGTGAGCCCCAGTTGGTCATCTGGCGGATCGCAACAGCATTGACGCCCTTGTTGATACCACGAATACCCTCCTTCCGGTAGATATCCATGAAAGTAGCGAAGGTGCTCGGGGGCTTGACTCCAGCGGCGGCGATCTTGTGCTGGGTAATCTCGACCGTCTTCATACAGGTGCAGAAGCCCATGGTGGCATAGGCCTGGGCGACACCACCGGCGACACCACCCAAAATACCACCGCCAAACTCGGAAGCGCCGGCGGCCCGAGCGTAGTATTCGGCCTCAGAAGCGACGAAAAGCAGCACGGCGCCTTTGGTCGAAGCTTCGATCCAGGCCCAGGGGATCAAACCCTGATAGACTAAAGAGCGGTGTCACAGTTAGCGATAGAACTGTCAATCCATTACTTTGTCATAGTATTTCGATAGCGCATGATTTGGCCAGGGCCGTCGGAAAGGGGCTAGTAGCGAGGGTCCGCGGGCAGACGAGATGCCTCGGAGCAGGGAATAGAAAATAGGGAACAGAGAGTAGGAAATAGGGAGTGCTCACATCCAAGCGGGCCACCACGACCCCAGATGCGACCGAGGGCAGTACCAAAGCTGTCGCCTCGGTTCGCAGCCATGGTGGTCTTGACGACCTCGAGAGGCTGGCCGAGGGTGGTGACCTCGAAGAGATTGAGACCGGCGCCGAGCAACAAGTTGGAGAACTTGATGGGCTTCTTCTCGAGCGTCTTCTCCGTCAGAGGAGGCGGCATGGCAGCGGTGGTTGCAGCGGACATAACTCGTCGTCGTTACTGGGGAGGGGGGCCTGACCAAGGCAATCGGGTGCTTCGTCGCAAGGAGAGAGAAAAGGGTCAGATCCGGAGATGAATGGGAAGACAAGAAGGTCGATGGTGATGTAGATAAAAAGAGAGAGAGGATTCTTTTGTCGTTATCGTGAGGCAGGTAAGATACTACTGGGTACTTAGGCCATACCAGCTTGTAAGTGAGGTACGTACCGCCAGGTAGATACTACCGAAGAACTGACTGGGGCAGTAATAACTCCGTCCCTTCCCAAGACTATTTCGTAATTGGAATGGAATTGTCCTAAGTGGGTCACTAAGATAGGCACAAGGTCCAGTAAAGCAGGCTGATTGGTGACTCGGGACCCCGATTCTCGCCGATCGGCTAGCTACATGTATAAGTATATGTACATATATGTCGGTAGGTAGAGGTACCTACAGTCGGGTACCAACCCTCAACCGAGAGTCGCTCAACCGAACAGAGTCATCTAATGGTCCTTCCTACCGAATACGCTGTCGATACCTAGCAGCTGTGGTGAGGTCGTCGCTGACCCAAGACGCTCACATACATACATGTAAGTACTTACATACACCACAAATCACAAACCATGACGAACATGACGTAAATGTAGTCATAAATCATACCTTGTTTATTTCCCATTCTCAACAATTACTTCGCCCGGCATACGAAGGAAGTACAGCAATACAGTAAGCTCTGCCTGCCACCCATCGCCGCTCTTTTCATCTCATTCCCGAGCCCATCTTACCCAGTACCCGCGCTATCGGCGCTCAACAATTCGGACTTTCCCCAAAATGTGTAGGAAGGCACACTATATTCTAGACCCCTGTGAAGAGCTCCAATAAAGAACTCCGAGCCTGTGTCGAGCCTGTGCTGTCATGGGTAATCTCTTATCACTCCTTGGCGCTCACCGCTAAAAAGAACAATGTTTCGCTTTCTCGGGTGCGAGGCCGTGTCGGCTGCTGTCGAATGCCTGGTGTTGTTATCGATGCTGCATGTGTGGAAGTACCTAGGTAAGGTACCTCCCACTTGCTTACTGAGGGCGTACAAATCTTGTTACTGGGTATACTGAGTATGGGAATCTCGATCTCTGACCGATCATAAATGAATCATCTCGCGATTTTGGGCTCTAGCTACATCCGCATGCTATTCGTGATAAGGAGACGACAGTGTCACTAATGTCCTAAAAGCACAACCATGATATATTAATGTACAAGCGCAGCTTTTGGTATCATCGGGGAAAGTCTCTAATACAAACGCCCCCCATTGATACGATGCCACCCTTAGACCGTCTATAATGCGTAACCTCTGCCCTTCAATATCGCAAAAATATCAATTCCCGAGTCTTTTATTAACCAGTAAGTTTACAGATTCTTGCAGATCTCGATCCACTTGGCGGTCGAGAAACTCTTGGGGCGCTCGATCGGGGCACCGACGGCGCGGTCAATGATGAGCTGAGGAAGCACGCCGATGGCACGAGATACACCGAATAGGACGGTATAGTAGTTGGCCTCAGTCAGACCATAGTACTGGAGTAGGACACCAGAGTGGGCATCCACGTTGGGGTAAGGGTTCTTGGTCTTGCCGTGCTCGGTCAGGACGCCGGGCGCAATCTTGTAAACCTGGCTGACGAGCTGGAACATGGGATCGTTGGGCATCTTCTCCTGGGCGAAGGTGCGCTGAGCCATGTAACGGGGGTCCGTCTTGCGTAGGACAGCATGGCCGTAGCCAGGTACGACACGGCCTGCGTTCAGGGTAGACCAGAGGTAGTCCTTGATTTTCTGATCGCTGAGATCATCGCCAATGACCTTCTTCATCTCGGTAAGCCAGTTCAACACCTCCTGGTTAGCGAGACCATGCAGAGGACCAGCCAGACCGTTCAGCCCAGCAGCAAGTGAGAGGTAAGGAGAGCTAAGGGCGCTGCCCACGAGGTGAGTGGTGTGAGCGCTGACGTTGCCACCCTCATGATCGGTGTGAATGGTGAGGTACAGGCGCAGTAGCTCGATGAAATCTTTGTTCTCGCCGAAGCCGAGTTGGTTGGCGAAGTTGAAGCTGTAGTCCTGGTCTTTCTGGACAGGTGCAACCTTGCCGCCCTTGAAGACATTCTGGTAGATGCGGGCAGCGATGGTAGGGAGCTTGGCAATTAGATCCATAGAGTCCTCAAAGGTATATCCCCAGTATTCCTTCTTGTTCAGACCCTTGGCGTAGGCCTTGGAAAAGGACGAGGTCTGCTCGAGAGCGGTAACGGCGAGGGAGAACTGGGCCATGGGATGGAGGTCGGTAGGGCAGCGGTCGATGAGCTCCTCGACAAACTTGGGAATATCGGATCGGGCAGCCCACTCGGCCGACAGATCGCGGACCTGCTGCTCAGTGGGGACCTCGCCAGTCAAGAGAAGCCAGAAGAGGCCTATGAATTTAGCTGTTGAGCGTAGTGAAGCCGTCTCGGATTTAACATACCTTCGGGCAGAGGCTCCTTGCCGCCGGGGGCCTTGGGAAGAATCTCCTGGCACTCGGGGATGGTCTTGCCACGGAAGCGGATGCCCTCCTCAGAATCAAGGACGGAGCCCTCCCAGACAAGGGACTTGATGCCTCGCGCACCACCGTAGACCTGGTCGAGAGTGACTTTGTCGACGACCTTGGAGCCATGCTCTCTGTGGGGCGGACGGTAAGCATTCTATCAACTATCATGTGAACATGGCAAGCCTACTTTCTTAATGTCTTAATCTCGTCAATCTTCTCGGGGAGCAGCTCGGCAAAGCGCTCCTTTAGGGTCTACATGGGCAAGAAGTAGTTAGCGACCTCGTCGTCTGGTGGCTAGTGAGTTGGTTTAGGATGTTGCATACTTGAGTCTTAGCTGAGTAGCATCGCGCGGCGTTGAATGCAGTACTGCGCGATGCAAAGCCAGGAGCTCTGAGGGAGGCTCGCAGAGCGGACGAGCTCAGACGGAGTGTAGAGGCCATGATGTAAGGAGAAAAGGGGAGACTGTGATACGAGGGTGGGATTGGCGAATGAGGCGCACAAAGGAATGGAGAGTAAGAAGGAGGGAAAAAAATATATTATAGAAATAGCTCAAGGATGATTTAGTAGAGGCGGTAGAAGTCGGATCGATGGGGAAGCATTTGACCAATGGGAATCCTACATTACATTGTTCGGACTTGAGGATGAACCCTTGCTCCAATGTAGCGCATACCAGTCCTGTACGTATATGTAGTACCTTAGGTACAAGTTACAACTACCTACCTACAGTACAGCACGTCATTGTAAAAAACCACCTGCTGGGCAGCATAGCTTAGTACCTCCATCCATGGATGTGTGTAGGTACCTGCGGCAAATACTACGCGTCGCATATCTTCTGTACATTCTTGTTGGTCATGGCAATGTAAAATTATACTAGTGTGTTCGACCTGTAATAACAAGAAGCTCACAAAACACAACTTGAACTGAAATAGACCAAATACAGTTATGAAGCCCTCAGTCAATCTCTATCTGTGTCACACTGGCCATGCTGTCACGATTATCTTCACAGGTACAAGATAAATGCTCGGACACAGTTGCCCAGCCAGGTTTTCAAAGTCAAAGAGCTAGTCTCCTAATATAGTGCTTAGTAGTCGCTATTTTCTTAGTAAATTAATGCCTGCTGGGTGACAAGTACTTGTAGGGCTGCTTCTTGAGATTGGTAGGTAATTCAAGTTCAACCCAGTAAGAATACCTAGGTTAAGTAGGTAATGAAACACTTGTGCTTGAGTGAGTATCTTTAAAGTTGAGCTCTTACAATCTGCTGCTACTAACTTATGGTGGATGTTTTGCTGCTAAGCATTAGGTATGTGTATACCTCCTCATTTGTAACACTGCATGCACCTAGGTAGGTATACTGGAAAGTCATTTTTTATTGTTAAGTTATTAACTAATTACTAGAACAAATCAGTGAAAACATTAGGTATCTAATTCAGATTGATAAAACACCCGACAGTTTAGATGATCTGCAAAGTTTGCATTGTGCACTTTTATAGCTACCACTTTCGAGCTTCTAACCTAGGTTGGGCTGGGTCTAGCACAATTGGTTGGTAGAAATTGAATAGGAAACAGGCAAAGTTGTGCTATCCGAAAAAATATCGACACTGGTTACATGAGGTATCCTCCAGGGTGCATTCTGTGGGCGGGTAACACAGACAGAACCTTGAATCTCATTGGTTTTCACAGGCAAAGAGCCAAAGTCCCAGATGTTGGGTCGGAGTTGTGCAGCAACCTTTGGAACTGCCGTAGTTCCAGCCCCACTTTAAAATTCTCTGCAGGGCAAGGACAGAGACGAGCAGAAGCTCCCCTCTTCTCCTCGTTTTCCACAACCACCCGATCGCTGCTTTCCCGCAATCAATCATCCATCACCCATCACCCATCACCTATCACCCATCATCCATCACCCATCGCCATCGCCATCGCCATCGCCATCGCCATCCCTCACCATCATTTTCATCATCTACAACAAAGCAACACCTCGAGAACCTCGAGAGCGAGACAACGAAGCGCAATAACAGTCGCGATCATCGCCGCATCGCATCCGCTGACCATTCGATACATTGCGACGTCCATCATCACGGGGGGCCTCCTTAGCTTAGCATTGCCAGACACTGTACTGCTGCTTGTTGACTCTCCATCTTTACCATCCATTCATTTTGGTGCAGCGTCGCTCGGCGAACGCTGTCCGCCAGCCGACCCTCTTCAAAACGATCTCCCCGCGGCAAGTCTTTGCTTGCGTCGACTTGACCAGCGGGTTCAGTAGTCAATCGGCCACCACCCATCACCACAAACACTGATACCTATAGTGGGCCTACTGTTGTTGAATCACCCATCTAGCCCGCCTGTCTGTCGTCTGTTCGTATTCGCAGCCATCCTGGCTCGTGAATCTGCCTGACGAGCGATTCGGAGTCTGCGCAGCCGTCCCACAACAACAACCTCTTCGGTAGATTTGACCTAGCAGGCTGTAACAACTCTCTACCAAGTGTCCTCGTACATCTCATATTTAGTAGCCACCAGCGTGCTAGAAGATTCTCTCTGCTCGTGTTGGTGATAACAGACGGGCTAACTGAGCGAGCCTTATTCATCTGCAAGTCCTGCGATACTACTATTTCTTGTCTAGCTGCGTATAAATCCCTCGTCGCCAGTAGTCAGGAGATATATCGAGAGCCACCATGGCGTCCGCAGTAGCAGAATTAGAGGCTGGCCTGAATGCCATGCAGAATCTGAAGCCTCCGGGAGTCTCTGGATCTCGTATCACCACACTAACCGCGCTCTGCGTGAACAACGTCCAGGTAAGACAGCACGCCGTATCCTGCGCGCACAATGCTGCCTTCCTTCATGCTGACAAGAAACCTCATGTTGTAGTCCGAGTCCGTACTCATTCAGAAAATCTACACTCATTTCAAAAAGGCCCCAGCAACCCACAAACTGGGAGTGCTCTATGTCGTAGATTCCGTAACTCGCAAATGGGTCGATCAGGCGAAACAACAGGGCCAGCCTATCAATAGCTCTGCACAAGATGGAACATACGCTGCTGGCGTCCATAGAGTAACGGAGCTACTTCCAGTTCTGATGAATGACATAATTCAGAATGCTCCCGGAGAACAAAAGGTACGCTCTATCTAAAGTCGCAGACTCACCCCCTGTACACCGTAATCTCAGCGTTGTGCCAGCGACCAACCAAGAGACTCGTGGGACCATCAAACCAACAATTCTTGGTTTCATTCTATCAAAGGCTTATAATACGTGTCATTGATGACCTGAACATGCGTTTACCTAACCTATGAGAGCAGGAGAAAATTAAGAAGCTCGTTGATATCTGGGAGAAGGGCCAAACATTCCCCATGTCCATGATTGAGTCATTCAAGCAGAAGCTAAATGCTCCACCCGTCTCTCAAAGTAGGTCATCCGATTCCTATTGAATTGATTTTAGACGTCGAATGCCTCACGCATTCCTACCTGTTCTTGTATCTGATTCGTACTCTAAACACGATAGACGACTCCACCACGCCAGTGGGCACTCCCCCTTCAGGCGCCAGCCTTCCAGGTTTGTCCGAAACCAAGCCAACCATTACTGAAGCTCCGAATGCCATCATGGAGGCTCTCGCAAATATTGCTCGGCAGAACATCACCGCTCCACCGGCGAGTGTCTCTGTTCCCGCCGCTGCTAGCCCTTTCAGTGTACCACCGACACAACTGGGTGCCGTAATGCAGCAGTCCCCCTTCCAAACAACACAGAGCCAAGCGTCAACTCCGGCCCCAGCTCTCTATCCAGGAGTGGCGCCTTCTGTAAATGCCCCTGCTCTACCATACCCGTATGCTCCGCAGACCCAGACTCAGGCTCCTCTTCAAAGTCAGCCTTTCGTGTCTCCGGTGACTACAAGTAATCCAGCCCCCGGGTTTCCTGGTGTTGCTCCCGGTGCACCGCCGGCGGCCGCCGCTGGTGGCGTAGACCCTAATATTCAGCAACAAGTAATGCTGATCAAATTGCTGTCGGATCAAGGCGTCCCTGGAGATAAGATACCTCTAATTATAGCAGGAATGCAACATAGTGGCATTGCTGGTGCTGTTCCCCCGTCTGCCTCACCGTCCATGCCTCCACAACCTCAGGTTCAGCCAGGCCAGCAGCCCTACGGTAGTTCCTGGGGTCAAGAGAGCTTCCGACCAGACGAGTCACGTGATCGTAGCTTCAATCAAGTGAGATCGCCCCCTAGATACCATGATAGGTCGAGGTCACGATCCCCTCCACGGCATTGGGACCAACTTGGCCGTGACTACGGCGGATTCGGGCCCAATTCGCCTGGTACCGGGCGCATGGAGGACCGTGATAGACGTGGTAGAGGGTCGGATTACCGTCAACGTAGCCCACCAGGTCGCCGTGGCCATAGCCAGACCCCTCCCCAGGATTTTCCACGTCCTGGTGCAAAATGGGTTGAAATCGACAGAAGCCTGCCGCAAGGTCATATCAAGGGTACGTCTCTCTTCGAGGCATTTTAGGGTTGGCTCTTTGCTAATAATCCTACAGTCTTGAGCAGAACCCTCTTTGTTGGAGGTGTGACGTAAGTAAACTCGTTCTCCATAAAACTCTCTCACCTAAGTGGCTTACCCAATGAACACAGATGTTCCGAGGCCGAGCTTCGGTCGGTCTTTGGTCGTCATGGCCAAGTACAGACGTGCATTGTCAATAAGGATAAGCGACACGCCTTCGTAAAGATGGTCACTCGAAAGGATGCTGTTCATGCCAAAGAAGCCATGGAAAGCGGTAGCTTCAGAGTAAGTTATGGTTCACAAGCAACAATTGAGATAGTTCGACTAACACATTTTCAGACGCGATGGGGAGTTGGGTTTGGCCCTCGAGACTGCAGCGATTATCAAACAGGCATCAGCGTTATTCCTATTTCGAAATTAACGGAAGCGGACAGGAAATGGATGTTGACTGCTGAGTTCGGCGGTAGTGGTGGCAGGTCAATCGAGACAGGTCTCGTCGTTGAAGAACCTGATATTGAGATTGGTGCTGGTGTATCATCAAAAGCCATCAGTCGACGTATGCAAACCGACAAAGGTGGTCGACATGGCCCAAAATCCAGTCGGGGTGGTGACGAGGATGACTTTGGGCGTTGGCGGGGCAAGAGAGACCGAAACGACAACGGGTCCAATGACCAACCTCAAGGTCAGACCGATTTACCCCTTTTCCCATTTGGCATAGGAACCGGACCCAACGGGATGCCAGTCTTCCCGCCTGGATTTTCGTTCCCAGCGCCGGATCAGTATAATGGAACTGGATAGTGGTTGAGGACTTAGCAAGAAAAAGAAGTTGGCTTTCTTGCAACAAAACCCCGTATCGCGTATATCGTTACAGCACATTCTATTGCGGTCTTCGGTAGCACTAGTTCTTTGTATGCTTGCATGGATCGGCGTTAGGGACGTGCATTGTGTCAGTTCTTAGGTTGGTCTTCCATGTACACCAGTCATGGATGCTTGCAGTTTGAGATAGGTACCATAAGGATGAATGAGTTAGCTTTACTATCGTAAATCGTACCTAATAAACAGCAAGGAGTATTCTACACGTTTTATTTTAAGCTTCAAATAGCTTAAAACTACTTGTGTTCATAAGTAATAACCTTAATTACTTATTATAAATAACTGCTTTTTATTGCTATTTCTTCGAAGTTTACAAGGGGTTTTTAGTGCTTTTTAGAAATTTAATTTCTAGGCGGTTTAATGTGTCCCCGACCTTTGTACTAATAAACCAAAAGATCCGGCAATATCTCAAGCTAGGATATCTGGGGCTATTATACCATAACTGCCTCTGTCAGATATTGCGATTTTGGCTACCAGTAATTGGTTCAAGGGCTGTATTAGAGTGTTGTATGTGTCTCGGTCTAGGAGCCTATCACAGGTAATTCTAGGGCTCTATTAAGCTTGGTTTCCTACTTAGCTACCCCGTGCTTCGTCACTTATAAAGCCACCTTTCCTTAGTACCCTCTAGCCACCTTGCAGCTACCCTGGTGATCCTTCGCTAAGTGGCTCACAGGCCTCTATAGCCTGTAGGGCGCCGGGTACCAAATCCGACAGCCTCCGAGTCTGGTACAGGACGCTGTCGGACGCCGGCAGTATGACACTAGGCTCCTCTATTGAATATACATCTTTGTGTTCAGACTCAATTACAGCATTACCTACCTATAGTTCTCCAAACTAATTCCTTAAACAAGCTAGCACCCCTTTAAGCGAAAGGTATAGAGGCTTTTTTCGCCTCGGACGCGTTATAAAGGAGTTTTTTTTATTAATAGGAACCTGAAGGATTTCCTCGTAGCTTAGAGCTCCTCAAGCTAGGTATACTTTTCTAGTAGCTTAGCTACCTACTTATCGATTAAATAAAGAGTCAAAAGCTTCGCACGCTTAGCTAGATTTCCCAGCCCGGGTAGCTCCGCTACTTCTACAAAAAAGAAATATCTTTTTCTGTTTAATTCTAGTATAATAATACTAGAAATATAATTAAAATACCAGTTTTAGTAGTTATTAAAGCTTAAATATAAAAGGTTTATAAATTAATAGAACTTATTTTTTTTTAAAAACTTATTTTCATAAGTTTTTAATATTTTAAGTTATATTTTATTACTATTTTTAACTTGCTTGCTCTTTGTTGTATATCACGTATTATGATTTGCATCCTTATCTGTTTCATCATCACTATCTAAGATGCTAGTCTCGTAATTCAGCTCGATAAGGCGATCGTCGAGCTCTGCTTTTTGAGCTTTTAGTTCCAGCCAGGTAGCGTAGGAGACAAAGTCAGAGTCCTGCTCGATATCGCCGCCATTAGAGCCATCCGCGTGTAAATCCTCGTGCCAACCATTAATATAGGCTGGCCCATTATCGTCTTGCCTTGGTTGTCGTAGCAGCCGAGTCCTACGGGAATCTGGGTGTCGATTGGATTGTTGATAATCCTGTTGCTTGCTTTGAAAAGTGGCTAATAAAGGTTCGTTTGGATCGTTATTAATATGTGCTTCGGTTCGAAATAGGGAGGTTTTTGCGTAGTTCACACCCTGGATGACGCCTACTGTGGGGTCTGGGTGAACCGTGAGCTGAGCAGTATTGAGATATTCCCTAGCAGTCTCCTGACCCTCCATGAGCTTATTAGAGAGCTGGTTATGACCCGGGACGCCTGGGGGAGGTAGCTCGGGGTGAGGCAGAAATGGGCGTGGTCGACGAACAGCACGTTCGCTGCCCCCGCTTGTCCGTACATTCAAGAAACCTGCCGAGACGCCGGCGTTCGGGAGTGGGTCCTCGTCTTCGGTGTCTTCCAATGCCAAAAGGTAAACTCGCCCACTCCCGTCT
The DNA here is from genome assembly GCA_022578855.1 of Nemania serpens. NCBI lineage: Eukaryota > Fungi > Ascomycota > Sordariomycetes > Xylariales > Xylariaceae > Nemania > Nemania serpens. The sequence goes on along the minus strand of MU396683.1, from coordinate 378,696 downwards.
CCGATGACCAACTTGGTGAAGTCAGGAGAGAACGCTCCGTAAGTGATAGGAGCTGCAACCTCGATCAGATCCTTAACTAGGACACCTTTGCCATGTCGGACGTTCCACACTTTTACTACGCCGTCGGATGAGCCAGTATAGAGGCGATCAGAGCTAGTTGCCCATGCCACGAACTTTACACCCACGTCTTCCCGTTCTCTCTCTCCTATAAGTTCGTCGACGGGATCTAAATGCTCATTAGTCGGACATTACTGGATGTACAAGAGGCTTGGTCTTACCACCGTGTTCCAGCACGCACATTGGCAGGTCGCTCCCAGCTGTGTCCCAAACATACACCCTGCCGTCGGTGCAGCTGGCCGCTACATATGAATAAAGAAGACAGTTGGGCCTATCCTTGCGTCAGTCATAGAAAGTTATAGTAATAGGAGCCAAGCAGATCATACATTATGGACAATTCGTTGATGTCAATGGCTGTACAATCCAGGGTCTTGATAGTCCCGTATTGGCCAGTTTCGACGTTGAATTCAAAAATTCGGACTTGCGTCCGGGGAGTTTGATCTGTCCTTTCCAGAACTTGGGACGCGGACGTTGCAGCAGCAAAGCTAGCACGTGAGGGATGCCATGCCACCTCAAAAACGTTCTGAGTCTTGGCGCTGCTCACTTTAACTTGCATTTTGGTGGCAGTGTCCCAAAGACAAAGTTCTCCGGTATCGAGCTTATCTTCTGGTATCTCGTGGTCTTCTCCGGTCGGACTTCTGGGAGAATAGCCAATAAGCAGAAGATGATTTACACTCGGAGCCAGACCCCATCGAATTGCAGCTGGATAGTAAGCCCATTTCTCAGAAGGCACGTAGTCTTCATCATGTACTCTTGTACATGAGTAAGAGTCGTATCGACTACCTGATATATTGGACCGATCGAGATGATAAACTCGAACCGCCTCCGTCGGTACATCAGCAGCGGTAGCAACTGTAGCCGTGCCATTTTTGGACGTAACAACGAAGTTGACACGTCCCCCATGCTCCCAGGTCCCCAGGGCTGCCATTGACCCATCTTTGGGCTTCCAGACCTTCACAGTCTTGTCAAAGCTAGATGTAAAAGCTAGATCACAAGATGGATCGTAGTCGGAAGATACCACAGAGGTAAAGAGCCATGGGTCCTGACTTGCGACCATTGAATCCAGGGCATTATCCCCGGTGGATACGACTGGGCGAATGATTCTGTGGTCTGGGTATGCGCGGAGGGTGGTTGACACCGCGGAACCGAGCAGGAGGTTTCCAGGCTTGTTGTATTGCTGGTTATGTGAATCGGAATGAGTGGTAGTACCACATATGAAGTCGTAGTTAGACAGCCAGCTGACAGTCATAATGTCGCCAGCGCAGTTTGTCCACTCAACCTGGGGCTCAAGATAGTCTTCCCGGTTGCTCTTGACAGTTGTCATGAAGTTCCGGTAGGTTCGAGCGGCTCCTAGCCGATTGCCAGTAATTTCCCTCGATAACAATAATGATGGTATCTGGTTAGCTCGGCTTGCCTCGCTCTGGGCTACGGAATCGCTATATTCGATGAACAGAGACTTCGGTATTGTATTGAGCTTCTTGGCATATAGATCGTTCAAGAAGCTTTTTACGTCTTCAGAAGCGCGTTTCTTGAGTGTGAGCGGAGGGGGGTCATAACCGACATACCCCCTGTCATGGATCTCGGCTAGGCTAGCTCTGATACTGGGTTCTTTCTTGAGAACGTTGCGAAGGTCTCGAAGGGTTGATCTAGAACCACTTGTCACTGGTCTGCCGTATAGTCTCCTAGCTAGGTATTGGAGGTAAGAAATCTCGGCGTCATTGAAGTCGACGTGAAAAACCTGGGAGGGCAATGTCGCGGATTGTAGAGGCAGGAATGCCTTCCCAACACCTGACACGATCTGCCGCCGTACTAGCGCTGATTGGTATGGACGTATGGGCAGACCGAACGAGTGAACTACCGGAGGTTCCGATGCCAGATTGCATGATTTCCCCGACTGCCATTGAGCCGCTTTGGCTCTGGTACGTAGTTGCTGCGGTGATACTGGTTCCTTCACCCTTTTTCGTATCTTTGGTGGCCGACGACGGAGGGGAGTACGAATGCGAGATAATGGGAATGGTATGTCGGTTTCGGGCTTAACATCAAGCTCAAGCTCATCCTCTACCTCGTGTTCGTGGTCGTTCTCCTTGCCATCATTGTGACTGATATTGTCCTTTTCTTTCTCTACCTCCTCATCGTAGTCATCATAGCCAGTGACGTTGTTATCGACATCGTTCTCGATAGAAGGCAGGATCGTTGGCACGGTCACGGGAGCAACGATACCAGTGGTGGCAGGCGGATTGGGAGGGACGGGGGATCTGCTTGGATAAACACGACGGTATTCCTAGATACGATGGATTATCAGCACCGTTGAGCCCAAGCTTCATAGAAAACACCCACCGAGCCAGATGCAAGCTCGGTCACAAGTCTATGAACGCCGGCTGCTATAGTCAATTCTATGGCCGATGTGAGACGACCATTCCCCTGGTTGAAATGCCGCTCGAAGTCCTTATCTACGATGATCCTTATGACCTTGGCCCCGAGCCGGTCTAGGTCGTAGATACTGGGGTCGAGCTTTTCGGTTGCCCGCTCTACGTGCGGGAAGACCTGCTCTTCCAAACACCTTCCCAGCGCGGCCGCGATATCGTCTCGGATTTGCTCGTGCGTGCTGGGCTCCGAGGAAGGCTCCTCGGTCCGTCGTCGTTTCGGGGGACGAATATCTTGCCCGCCCTCCTCCGACTCCTGTGCCAGTCGAGTTGGCAGGTGATCGTAGTTATAGTGGGATGGGGCCCCCGGCCTGGGTGGCACGAAGAGTGGCAAGGTTTGAGCCACATGCCCATCATCGTCAGATGTTAGATCAATGAAAGTAGAATTAGCCGCCGTCGACAAAACTGGTCGATAAGCCATATCTCTTCGATTCAATGATTTAAGTTGAAATAAATAGGACACGCGGTAGCAGTTTAGCGGTAACACGTGCCTTCGAGCCTTGTATTTAAGTGGGGCATAAAATTAAGATTTTCTAGTATTTTAATAATTTTGTTGCTTATTATTCCAAGCTTTTATATGTTTTATATTAACTTAGTTAATAAAATAACTAAAATAAGAAATTTTATTTTATTTTTAAAAAATATAATTAATTATAACGAACTAAGATAACTAAAACAGTTATATTATAATTTAACTATTTTTCCTTTTTTTCCTACTAATATCTAGGTTAGATTAAGTATTCACGCTTATTTAATATATCTTAAGTCTGTTACAATGAGTTAATACGGTAGCTCTACAGGTATGCTGGTATAAACCGCGAACTCGACGTTAATTATATCTTTAAGTTACTTTACTTAAGGTATCTATCTACTTGACTGAGGCACCTTAGCTAAGCGTGCCTCTTGGCGGGTGCCCCACGAATAAGAACACGAGAAAAGCAGGGCCTCCATCCCAGCAACATAAGGACCAAAACCCATGGACTTTTACTATCACTACACAGTCAATTAAATAAACTATCCAAGTATAGTATAGGATACAATCTACTCTTTGCACGCAATCTATAGTTTAGGCTTGATCTTCGAGGCCTCGTTGTTGATCTCATTGTACATTCTGTCGATTTCGCTTTTGTATCTCCTTGCGGTCTGAGGTCTCTTGAGTTTTAAGCTACAGTACGAGTTAGCATGTTTGTTCATTGTTCGTAACATAACATTCGACCAATCAATCTCCACATGGGTAACTTACGTGGGGGTCAGCAACTCGTTTTCAGTGCTGAATGGTTCGACGTCCAACACACAGTTCCGCACGCGCTCGTAACCATTGAACTTATGCGCCTTCGCAATAGCGTCAAGTTGCTTCAACACAGCCTTGACAACCCGGGCATCTTGGGCAGCTTCCTTAACGGCGGTAATATCCTCGGCGGCAATGGTCTTCTTGAGGATCTTGCTTGCGAAAGGTGCAAAGTTGACGGGATCTACCCCGAAGATAGCAACCAGCGAAGACTGAGTACCCTCACCGTGCACGTAAGCCATTGCGATCAGATTGCAACTGCCCATGTATACGTTCTCGATACGCTCGGGCGAGATGTACTCTCCTTGGGACAGCTTCAACACATTCTTCTTGCGGTCGATGATTTTGATGCGTCCCATCTCGTCAAATTCGGCAATATCGCCTGTGTGGAACCATCCGTCGGGGTCAAGGACCTTGCTCGTCTCGGCCTCGTTCTTGTAGTATTCGCGGAAGATAGAATGTCCCCGCAGAAGGAGCTCACCACGCGGCCGTGGCTTATCCGTCACGAGATACTCCAGGTCGGGTTGGGATTCTAGACAGACCTCCGTGCTGGGCATGGGGCCCCCATTGTTGCCCAGAGAGAAGTCTCCTTCGGCTTGACAACAGGTAGAGGCGTACGACTCAGTCAGACCGTAGCCCGAGGCAAAGTTATTGCCAAAAGCGGCCCGGAGAAACTCATGCACACTGGGGTCCAATTGCGCACTTCCGCTCACCATGGAGCGACATCTATCCAGCCCAACCGCAGCGCGAACCTTGGGGGTCCAAATGCGATCGTACAGGATGTGCGAGTTATGAGCTTTGCCAGGAGGAAGCTTCATATTAGCTAACTTAGTGTCAATAACCCGGCGAGAGAGTGCACCCCTAATTCCATCAGCATCGACGGTTTGAGCCTTGAGGGCCGTGTGGAAACGGTTGAATAGACGTGGCACCGAGGGAAAACCCGTGGGCTTGAGAATCTTCATGTCGTCAACAAGTTCCAGCATATCGCCGTGAAAGTATCCTATCGCAGCGCCCTCGGCGAGCGCAGTCTGGTCAATCAGTCGCCCAAAGATATGAGCCACTGGCAGATACGAGATGTTTGTATCCCTATGTGAGGATTGGCCGGTAGATCGACCGGCAGAGATACCCGCTACACAGTTGGCATGCGTGAGGACAACGCCCTTGGGATCGCCAGTGGTGCCGGATGTGTAATTGATCGTGATAATATCTTCAGGGCGGGGAGGACGCGCAGGGTGTGCGATTTGGGCCCCCAACTCCTCTACGTCATTCATAGACCAGATCTGGACTCCATTCTTCTCGGCAATAGCGTTTAAGAGGGACCTCTTAGAATATCCATCTCGCTCGCCCGCATCTAAGGGGTCCATGCAGATGACGAGCTTCAGTTGGGGTATGCGCGACGCAAGAGCCAGCAGTAGCGGGACGTGAGGCAGCGAGGTCACGACGCAGGAAAGCTCAGCGTGTTCGATGATGAACTCGGACGCATTGGGGCCAAGAGTCTCGTAGAGGGAAACGGAGTAGAGCGATTGGGTGACGAGACCGATATCTGCACTCAGCGGGTTAGCGTCCACAGGATGTTGGATACCTTGACGGCGAAGGGAAGCATGCCTACCTGCGATCTGCCATTCTGGACGGTTCTGGCTCCAGAGGCCGACACCATAGTTCCCTGGTGGAACACCAATGCGGCGATGCAGCTCGAAGACGCCGGATCCGAAATTCTTGGCGCGGGTAGCTACCTCAGCATACGTCTGCCAAACATACTTGCTATCCCAACTTTTGGTGGCCGGGTCCCAGTTGCGCGCGCCCAGGCACTTGTTGTTCGGGTAATGCTTGGCGGCGAGTTCGAAAATATCGTAGAAGGTGCGCGTCTCCGGGCTGTAGGTCGCGAGTAGATTGTCTTGGAATCGCCAATGGCGGTAGATGGGCGTGCGGCCTTCGCGCTCGGTGCCGGGGATAGGAACAGCATAGGGCGACCCCGGCGGAGGTGGTGCTGCTATATCTTTGATATAGGCCGCGACTTGGGCCGGTGTTGCCATGGTGGCCGGTGGTCAGGGAAGAGTACTGTGGACACGGGTGCCGTGGACGTAAGCGCCGTATGCGTGAAGGCCAAAGACCGGGAACAAGCTGAGAGGTTGAGGTATGACGAGAAAGTTCTGCTCGCTCGACGCGTGGAAGTGAGATTGGTAGCGTCGTAAGCACCAAGACAGCCACAAGATGTGCTAGTCGAGGAACAGGTATATACAGATACGAACGAAGATACGGAGACAATACTATACAGAGTAAACAGAGGAGGACAGGAAGGAGAAATCAGTCGCTTGTCACTAAGTTAGGTATCTCGATGTTCGCTGTCTGTCTCTATCGCGCTCTCTGTTGCACTCTCTGTCTCTCTCACTCTCACTCTCTCCGGTTCGTTCACGTGAGGCGATATAGGACGTCTTACAGGCGGTGTGCTTCGTGGCGGTGCAGGGTAATCTGTCCCAGGACAAGAGCCGAGTTCAATAGGAATAGTAGGAAACACGAAGACGAAGACGGCAACAGGACAGGACAGGCAAGGAAAGGAACGACGAAGAGACCAGCGCCAGATGTGGTCGAGGATTCGGGTTCCCATGTTAGCGTGCCTCCTTCAGGGTCCACCAGCTAAGGGCTCGAAGCCGAGGCTCCTGTCCAGATCTGACTTAGACCGTTCGCTGGTGGCATCCAGTCCCATGGGGAGGTGGGAAGCATCGCGACTTGTAGCGCAGCAGCCAGCTTAAGCACTCGATTTCCCTCGGCGAAACCTGGAGATCCATTCCCATGATTGGCTGCGGCTTACGAATCCACTCTGGGGTCGGCGTCGTCGGACGAGACCCACGTCGTCATCATGATGGTCAGAGAAAACTCGAGGAATCCCGTGATTCCTCTCTCTGATACCCATCACAGGCACACTTAATGAAAGGATGAGTGGATAATTTTAAAACGATAAAACCGATAAGATCTAGACTATCTCGAGTGCCTGACATGTTTGTATGTAGTGTAAGCAATTTCATCACTAAGTTACTGATTGAATACCTAAGACGACGCCACGTCAGGCAGCCACCTACGAAGTATGTAGAGGTTATGCATTCACATGCTCCAAACCTGTTCCAATCTAGGAGGTGGTCGGCTGCTTTTGTCTCCGGAACCCCACATGCTGAATCGTGCAGCAACCAACTGACTGGTTTAGGTTGGCACTTGCGCCGCAGAATGCCCATTGTGGGTACTTTGTATCCAATCGCCCAACGCCGTCCGAAACAGGGTACATCCTAGGTACGACTATACCTACCTAACATATGAGGTTACCTACCATAATCCCTCAATCAAATAATCGATATCGTATCTCTGCAACTTGATAAATCCGTGTAGATTAAAGGAGAGCACTGGATGAGGTACATACATGACCTTGCAATCACAAGACTTTGAAATACGAAGCATCGGCCACCGTGAGTTCCAAAGTCATAACCAGATGTCGTACCATCGTTGCCCAGCCCCATCGAAACGCAAAATGCTTTGCGTGATCGAGTCTATATGCCGAAATCTAGAGACAACTTGGTTCCTACAGCGAAATTGATCGGATCTATCTTCTGATACACCAAGTCGTTTCCAACATCCTTGAGTCTCGCAAGCCCGAACATCAACCATCGCTCACGGCAGAGGCGATATAATCCTAAAACCTTCTCGCAGCTTGAAGAAGTCTCAGCCCATGAAATACCTATATTGGAAAGTCCTTATCACATGTTGTCGCGGAGTGCATATATACCGTATCCAGTCAAGGGATTAACGGCCTCGTTTTTCCGTCACATATGCGCTTGAAATTCTCATCCAGGGCTCATGTGTAGGGTAGGGTAGCTTTGCTCTCTCAGGCTGACTTATATTGGTCAAGTCTCAGAGGAGATCAATGCATGGGAGCATTAAGATTTCTGTATCAATCCGTCAGGTTCGGTCGAAATTTTGACATTGGCAATACCCTCACAGCTGTTCCTTCTTCGCTATGCGCTACCCGTAGTATCGAGATGAAGATGACAGCCGTCGCCCTCGTCGTGCCGTTTCGATGGACTCAACATTCAAGCCAACACATCGCGACACCAAATGGGGACGGCAATCTCGCGAGTGCAACACCTCTTTCCTTGACCACCCCGGGGCCAGGACGGCCGAGTCTAATATCGATGATGGATTGCTATCGACCATGCTTCAAGCTGCATGGAGGTAGATCACCACCCTTAGTTGCGCCCAGCCCACTAACATCTCCGCCTGGCGCGCCTTCGTTCATCTGCTTGACAAGAGCATACTGTGTTTATTTGCTGGTGGAGGACAGTTCCGATCGCCTTTGCTTTTCTTTTCTTTTCTCGGCCGCACTGGTTGCAACAATATATCATTCGCGACTCCCGGTATACACCGAGACGCTCGCTATCCTCAGCGGATTCCGTGGCTGCTTCGGTCCTACGCTAACATGTTTTCCTCCAATATCATCGTCTGAGCCTTCAGGGTCGCTCAATCCACCTTAGCATTTGTTATACTTGGGCTGTCCACATATGATATGACACGGGCCAAACGGCGGACACAAGGAGGAGGAGGGACTTCTGGGACTCGCCCCTCAATGCACATGCCCAAGAAGAATAGCAGTGGGACTCGAGGGATTGACTCATGAACTAGGTTTGCACCGTTCTGCAGCCCTCTCTCTTGAGTTCGGCAACGCCCTGTTCTATCTAGCGGGCTTCCTTGCCCCATCGACCTTCATAGGCAGGTTACTATACTGCCGTGGAAGCGTGGGTAGCGTGGTTCGAGCAGATGTCGCTTTCGGTACCTTTGAATTCCTACTTTGGGCCACTTCGAGATTCTTGGCCGGAAAGGATTTCTCCAGGAGAGGGTTCCGCCGCCGCTTGAACAACACGCAGGCCTCTTAGAAAGCAGTAAGCTTTCTGCCGTCAGTCTCCTCACTATACCGAGATTCCCTCATCGCCGTACCGGTCGCTATAGAAGGAGGCTCCATCGGCGCCGAAGGCGGATGCCGGTTGGGCCCATATTTGTGTTTCCCTCGGCGTTGGACAAGCCGGGGTCGGGGTGTCTCTCTCTGTTGGTGTAGCGATAAGTGCTGTTGAACGGTTGCCCCTGATCGCTTAAATCTTTGAGGCTGAGACAAGAGTGTGCTCGAGAGCTTGTGAGGAAAGTAACATCATGGCTCGGTCTAGGTGACAAGCATATAAAAGAGGGTTGGGTGGGTTGGGTTGGGTGGACTCATCACGATGGACTTATTGGCGACGAGAGTCGTCTGAATGTCGTTGATATCAAGGAGACATCGACACCGAGGGATAAAATAGATTTAACGACTCTCTCGAAACTGGTATCAATACAAAATATACCCTTCTGTTCAGTTAAGACACGTCCTGCAGAGGAAACAAAGCGATGATGCTAGACAGTCTCTAGATCCACAAGAAGCCGAAACCGACCCTGGGTACCTTAACTAGCCGACCGACGCCCTCGTAGTGGGATGGCGCCATGCCGGCAACGAATGATGCATTTAAAATAGATGAACCCCACCGCACGCTGCCAGGTGGATAGAGAGCGCGTTCTGGAAGAGATCGTCCACTAGGTAGTATTATGCCCAGGTTGGATAGATTTACAACCCCGCCATCAAGATCGACTCCCGTGACGCGACGTCCACTGGATATCAGAGCAATGTAACATGTTCAGGACGAGATGAAGGACGAGTGCGTAGCAGAAGGCGTCCCGAACAAGGCACTTTATTTTAATACAGATTGAAGACGTCGTTGGTGATCTCACCGATGGCGCTCATTGGCCTTTATGATAAAACTCGTGCAAATGCGGGGTTTCGTGTCGCGTATTAGAGAGAGTGAGGGAGCCTCAAGCTCACCTGTCAGGTACACTGAGAGAGAGATGCAACATTATCTATTCAATGTGTCATACAACATAATTTGGAGATCGTCTCTGCAACCTTGCTTCACCACCTGCCGTACTTATACTATCTCGCCCTTCCCGCCATGCACATGCACATGCACAAGCACGAGCACGAGCACGGGCACGAGCACGTTGGGAAAGCAAACAATCCGAGCGCAATTGGGCCATCCTATCCCATGCACAACCCCAAGTAAGAAGGTTGGCGTCGATGGCGTGCTCGACACCCCGCCGAGACGCTGAGCGGCGAATGAGGGGGGCCATTGGCAATCCGTCGTCCGACTCCCCTCCCCCACGATGACGCCAAATGATGGCTCGGTGTCGGAAGACAGTAGCAGCCAGGCAAAGAAAGAAAAAAACCCAAATCTTGCGCATGGGAGCGCAGGATCTACCAGCCTAGACTAAGTGTCTGCACCATCTAAAGAGGGGGGACGAGATGAAAATGGGTTAGCGAAGGTATGCTTGATTAGGTAGTTAGCTGGCTCGCTGAGAGACGGCCGTCGATATAGAAACGAGAGGATCATCCCTGAATCTGCTGTTAGCCCTTGTTCGTGCTCGTCCTCCGTCTGTTCTGTCTCTGGTCTTCCCTATAACTACCACATATACAATAAACCCGGCTGATCGGTAATCGGACGGACATACACCTAAGGTAGCATATACACTACAAAGAAAACCTTATCGAGATCCAGCTTTACATCATAGATCGATTGCCCTCCAAATCCTGAGCCGATTACATCTACATCTACGTCTATATTTACATACGCGTACACACACACAATGGCTGAGGATCTGAGCAAACATTTCGAGACACTTCAGCTCCACGCGGGGTAGGTTTATCCCCCCTATTCGACCCCCCTTCAGACATAGACATAGACATGTACGCTCAGAGCTGACATGATTCAAGCCAGGTGATAGACCCTGCGACGAACGCCAGAGCCGTCCCTATCTACGCGTCGACCGTCAGTATCCCCAGCCATCTCGGCGGACCTACTTAGATTCAGTAGTTGGGGATTGGATCGGCTAATGGGAACCCTAGAGCTTTGCTTTCAATGACTCGGCTCACGGTGCGAGGCTGTTCGGCCTCAAGGAGTTCGGCAACATCTACAGCCGCATCATGAACGTAAGCGTGAAACCAGCCAGCGAGAAGAGGAAAGAAAAAGAAGGGAAAAGATAAAAAAGAAACGGAGAGACTGACTCGATCGCAACGCAACTAAACAGCCCACGGTCGATGTCTTCGAGAAGCGCATCGCGGCCCTCGAGGGCGGCGTGGCGGCGCTCGCGACGTCGTCTGGCCAGGCCGCACAGTTCATTACGATCGCGGCCCTCGCGAGCGCCGGCGACAACATCGTCTCGACGTCGAACCTCTACGGCGGGACGTACAACCAGCTCAAGGTGCTGCTGCCCCGCTTCGGCATCAAGACCAAGTTCATCGAGGGCGACTCGGCCGAGGACTTCGCCGCCGCCATCGACGACCGCACCAAGGCCGTCTACATCGAGAGCATCGGCAACCCGCGGTACAACGTGCCCGACTTCGAGGCCATCGCCAAGGCCGCGCACGACAAGGGCGTCCCCGTCGTGGTAGGTCGTCGCCTTGCTTTCTCTCTCTCTCTCTCTCTCTCCGCTCTTCTCTTTTTTGTCTCATTCTCTCATTCTCTCTCTCTCTCTCAACGTGAAAGGGCCAAGATGCCCTGGAACGTGGTTGCGAGGAGAAGCCATCAAATCAAGCAAAGGCTGACCCGCGAAAAAAACAGGTCGACAACACGTTCGGCGCGGGCGGCTACTTCGTACGCCCGATCGAGCACGGCGCCGACATCGTGGTGCACTCGGCGACCAAGTGGATCGGCGGGCACGGCACGACCATCGGCGGCGTCATCGTCGACAGCGGCAAGTTCGACTGGGGCGCGCACGCGGCGCGGTTCCCGCAGATGGTCGAGCCCTCCGAGGGCTACCACGGGCTCAAGTTCTGGGAGACGTTCGGCCCCATCACCTTCATCATCCGGGCGCGCGTCGAGGTCCTGCGCGACCTCGGCGCCTGCCTCAACCCCTTCGCCGCCCAGCAGCTCCTCATCGGCATCGAGACGCTGTCCCTGCGCGCCGAGCGCCACGCCCAGAACGCCCTGGCCCTCGCGCGCTACCTCGACGCCTCGCCCTACGTCAGCTGGGTCTCGTACCCGGGCCTCGAGAGCCACGGCAGCCACGCCGTCGCCAGGCGCTACCTGAGGCGCGGCTTCGGCGGCGTCCTGAGCTTCGGCGTCAGGGGCGGCGGCGCCGCCGGCAGCCAGATCGTCGACGGCTTCGCGCTCATCTCCAACCTCGCCAACGTCGGCGACTCCAAGACCCTCGCCATCCACCCCTGGACCACCACCCACGCGCAGCTGTCCGACGAGGAGCGCGTGAGCTCCGGCGTCACCGAGGACCTCATCCGCATCTCCGTCGGCACTGAGCACATCGACGACATCATCGCCGACTTCGAGCAGTCCTTCAAGAAGGCCGCTGCCGCCACGCCCGACGCCGCCGAGACGAAGGTCGAGGCCGGGGAGAAGAAGGACGACGCCCCGACCGTGGTTTAGAGGCGGCCTGGAGAGGTTCTGGGTTGAGCATGCGGCGAGCGGATGGTGATGATGGTCCGCGGGTGCAGTCGAGATGAGAAGGCAGATACGGATAGTGGTGGGAAAATATACCCTTTGAATGAGTAAAGCAAACAACCCATACTGTGTTACTTTATTGGAATACGAGTGCGTGCAAGTAAACCCTATTCACACAGCAGTGAGCCTTGGTTTCGACATGGTCGGTTTATTATTTCCATGGAATCGTCCAAAGCTCTATTGCTGGTCTCAGTGTAGGCTTGGCGTCCGTCCAGTGCTAGGTTCCGCCTCTGACAGCCGCTGTCGACGAGACAGACCTAAGATAGCGAGCTCACCGGAACGTGACCGTTTGGCATGGTTGCCAGTCTTTCTCGCTCTTAGGATACGGCGAATATATCACAGACTAATGATGCGAAATAGGGTAATACTTTTCTGACAAAGAATCAATTGCTTCCATGACCATTGGATAGACAAGATGTCTGTAGTTTAGCAATACAACTGCAGGGATGATGACGCCTACCCATATTTCATACACTCCTCCAACTGATGTCTCAATGCCATGTAGAACCTGCGGGGTATAAGGGGACGCCAATCAACGCCGTGACATGCAATTCGCCATGTCCTTTTTTACACAAACGGAATCCGTACACAAAATGAATGCAGTCTCACCGGGAAAATACTGTACTGCTTGCTCTGAGGCAGAGTAGCAACTCTACACCACGACATCTCGCAGGCAGCCAACCGATCTTTGTTTTCTGGCCTGCTTTTCCGCCCATTCACGGCTTTTCTGCCTTGATCTCTCAGCAGCTTCTTCACGTGCAATTTTGGCTAGTGATTCGCGTTCATATTTCTCCCGATTCCGAATGCCGGTCAGAGAGTTGTCTCGCTGATAAATCTCATGGCCCCGGAGTTTCTGCATCTGAATATCTTCTATCGATAGTGGGCTGCGTTGGCTGCTCAGACTAGCCGTGGATGCGGAAGTTGCCCGACTGGCTTGAAGAATCAGGCCTCCTTCTGCTCTTAGTGTCCGGCCACGAGGCTGGGACTGATTAATCGTGCTGGAAAGGGCAGGTCGCAAGTGAGGGCTTGAGCCTGTCAGCAGACGCTTACTGGGAGGATGTGCCTGGGCCGAGTTTTCTGTCAAAGCTGGTTTATTCTGTCGAGCTCGACTAGTGATAGTTTCACGAGGCATTGTCGCAGGCACAGCGTGGGAGGGAAGGGGTCGTGCTTTGAACTCTCGCCTCTTCTTTTCTTCTTCTTCTTGGGCTTTCAATTGGGCTTGGTGCTCTTCGCGTTTACGACGCGAAATGGCCTCACCGGGGAGCTCAAAGGTGGGTCGTGTTGGTAATTTTGCTGACTTAGCCCGGCGTAAGCTTGCAGCGGTGGGCTGGGTTGCGCGATGCGAGGCAAGACGGGCCTCTTTCTTCTCTTTCAGCTGTCGAGCTACAGCCTCACCTGGAAGCTCAAATGATGGAATCGTACACTGCTTCGTTGATTTGGTGACTGGTCTTTGCAGGGAAAAGTTGGTAACCCCCTTCAGTAGTGATGTCTTTGGGGAGGGCTGGATTCCAACTTTGTCTTCCGCCTTGGACTTGTGCAAGTCGAAGGTCATCGAAGTCGCCTTTCGCAAAGCAGTCTTCCGTGGTTCCGAGGCCGCTTTTACCCGAAGCGACGCAGAGCTCGGCTGGGTAAAAGGACGCTGCGGCTGAGGCGTTGCGAATCGGACAGACGGACTCGATGTCGCAAGGGTGGACTTGCCCGTGGACTCTCTGGTTGAGGGATGCTTCTCTGTAGGGACGAATTGGCCAAAGCGGGCAACTTGGCCAAAAGCTTCGAGCTGATCCTCTAGAGTGTCTAATGCTTCGAAAGAGTCCTCAATTCTCGTAACGGGATTTATTGGTGATCTGGAAATAGTCGACTCCACAAAGCTGTCATCTCCTCTGGTACATACTGTAGAACTGGGAGGACTCTCAAGAATTTCAGGTAGCGAGCTATAGTCCGATGCTTTTGCTGGTGTGCTGAGACCCGACTTGGCCTCGAGTAGAGCCATGTCTGACTCGTTGACTGGGTCACGAAAGACCTCAAGGACGTCTTTTGTTTCTCTCAAAGACGTGACGAGCAGCAAATGACCGCCCGCTGGACGGGTTGCTTTTTGTCTGTCGTTTGCTCCAGGGGGAGACTCCGGTAAGAGATTGCAACCGAAGTACGCCTTGTGGTACTCTTTCGAGTTGTCCGAGTTGTGCGTATCAGAGCAATCACGCTGTGACGTAGAATCACCGGGGACTCTCACGGCCAAGATCCATTCAAACAAGCCGTCGCGATGTTTCGCAAGCTGCTCTTTGAGTGGCGGGATATTACATGCGGCTATCGACAAAGGATGAGTCGAGAATGGGCCAACTAGGAGAGAGGAAGCAGGTCAGCAAACACAGCGGCAGGATGTCTGATTATCGAACGGGAAGTCCAAGGCCCCTTTACCTGGAAGCTGAAGAATATGCTGTGCATCGTCTGAATGTCCTGAGGTGCCATATACACTTTGAGTTTGCGACTCTGACTCCGCAACGGCACTCAGCGGCTCGAAAGTGCTGTACGTGATAGACGGCCTCGTTAGCTGGCCACCGACGCGCTTCTCGTTACTGTTGTTTTTCAGAATGCCCCAGCGCGGATTACATGAGAGTTGGTTGACCTGGGATTGACGGTTCTGAGATTGGGATACGGAGAGATGACGGAGAGGCTGGGACTGAGGAGGGGCTAATTCTCGACAATCTCGAGCGACTTGGTTATCTTTCGAACGTGATGCGCGAAGGGTCTCGAAGTGCTGGCGAGAGGGAGATTTATGAGACATCATTTCTAGGTACAAGACAGCTCCAACCCCAAAGCGGCATGGATGGTTATATTTAGGTACCCCGGCAGCCCAAGCTTGACCTGGACGAGTAAGGGTCGAAACGAAGCAATCTTGGGGAGCCCTGGTCGTCTACCCGGTCGTCTGCCCAGTCGTCTACCTACCTATTCCAGGGTCGCAGCACCGGTTGGAGATTAGGTACAAAGTAGCGAGGGTTGCTTTAACTGACGTGTTCCTAAACCAGTGGTCAAGATGATTGTTGATGAAGAAAACCAAAACAATCGATTCAATTGCTGATGGACGAGGAATTGAAATGCTCTATTCTGATTGATGCACGAACTGATGATAGCAGTATTGAAGTGGGGGATACGATGAGGGGAGTTCACCTTTCGATTGTTTATATTTTGGTTCTATCCGTTTAGGAAACATTGCCTTCCTTGTGCCTGCACTCCTATACGAGCTGCTACCTAAGGGGTACCTACTTAACCTTCGGTTGGTACATAAAGGTAGGTAAGGTGGTTACACCCAACGAATAAAACGGTTGGTACACCAGAGGCGTGAACGCGCCCTTTCCAGACGCGGTCAGCTTCCCCCACCTTTTGCTTTGTTCCCTCCCCGGCAACAGTGGCTGAATTTATTCACAGCCAGAAGTAGGTAATTGAAGGCAAGAGGTCCACATATCACTATGTAGGGAGTCGCTAAGTACCTAGTCCAAGATACATAGGCATATTGGATACCGTATTGACGCGGTTCTAAGGCGATGGCCCTAGAGAGAAACAGCAGGGTAAGATCCTGGGGAACCTTGCATAAGCTACTCAAGCTGGTTAGACTGATAAGGAATAGGGGGCTTATATATAGGGTATTTCAAGGCGTTAGGCTTAGTTTGGCAGTAAATCACTTTAGGGCCATCGCCTTAATAGAGTCTCAATACGGTACCCATTTATGTATATGCCAATGCATCTCGTAAATAGCAGCCACCATCACATACGTAGATAGATCCAAGGACCTAGATTAACGAGCAATGGTTGGGTCGTCGGAAACAACATGTCGATCTGTCTCTGGGAGCTGGATTAACCATTGCCCTTAGGTATAGAGCATTTAGACTGGGGCAACCACCTCTATGAGATAACACCACGATGGACATGTAGGAAGCTAACAATTTGATGGCAATGACCGAAGCAGGCTCGTAGCAGACGTGCATGCCACCGGGGCACTTTGGATCGTCATGTAATGTGCCTATCGACTGGCTTCCGATAAATCTACTGCGGCTACAGCGTCGAAGATGCCGCTGATATTGTTCTATGTGCTCTTTAAGGTTAAGACGTAGGAGTTCTTTGCACATCCTCGTCCTCCATTGCGAGTTCAGCCTGTGCCTGCAGTGCTGGCGCATGTTCTGTTGGTATGCGCACGAGGGTTTGCGGCAGTGATACCTCGGACTCTTCGATGGCGGTCTGGCCTTCACCCGCTGGTCGTGGCCTAGGGATCTTGGCTAGGGAAAGTCAATACCTTAGATATCAACCTTAGGGGAAGGGGAAGGTGGTATGCACGAGGTCGATGGGTGTTGCCATACCTGAGGCCATATTGATGACTTGCAAGACATTGTGCCAGTTGCCCACCACAGTCGCGATTGCTGATCGCACGAGGGAAGATATTAGTATCTGGTATGGACTCAGGCATAGTGAACACTCTGGGTACACTTGGATTGTCCTCCTCCTTCTCAGCACGGGCTCACACACCTTCTGTCCCGTCAGATAAAGTCGCTAGTCTTTGCTGCAGGGCTTCCATCTGTCCTGCTACCGCCGCACTGAGATCTCGAAGCTCCCTGAGGTTCTCTAACTCGGCTTTCTTCTCGTTCACTCGCGCCAGGAGCGCTGTCGACTGGCCGGCGGACTGCGCGTTAGGGTTACCATTAGTAGAACCCTGACGCATATGCCCTGGCAGCGTCCTTGTAGAAAATGCCATCGCGGTTTGGCTCTCTCTTAGGCACAGTTAAGCATTAACCTCGCCGGAAGTCGTTAGAGCGACTCCCTAAACCCGAATCGTCGACCAACCCGAGGTTAAAAATGTAGTATGAGTGTTTATAAGGATCAGGCGGATATACACAATGTGTATACACAATAAGACCGTATCTTTCAAACTCTTGATATCTCGGGCTGGATAGAGCTGGATTAAGCTTGTCACGAATGATGGCATAAGGTGTTAAGCGTGCTCGTGAGGTAAAGTACCTTGCCCCACGTACAAAGTATTAAAGATCCAACGCACCGTACTTTTTTGTGGGTACATCGGTTACTCACCACCTGCAGCAAGCACACCGGGGAGCCTAGAACGTTTCTAGCACTAGCCCGTTTTGGATGGCTAAAGCTTACTGTTGTCCTGACAACGGCCCTTGTTGAATGTATATGGATGAGTGGGGGCAACACCACTTCTTAACCAAGCCAGCTGTCTGCCAGCAAATCCAAATCTTGACCCATCTTCCGAGCTACGTAGCATCTTTCATCGCCACCTTTCCACGAATCACTACCTACATATGCGCACCATCTGGTCAAGGCCATCATCTAATATACTTACAGCCTAGCTAAACGGGCTGCTGCTGCAAACCTATACCATCAAATTCGAGGACCTTGCCATAGGTACCTAACGAACATACGAACACCATGGCACGACTTAACGAGCCCACCGTGTCGGCAGACAGCCTAGAAATATGTAGGCAGTCTCCAGTATTCAAAACGGGATCCGATACTAATCAGGGCTGTGACCACAGTGCGTCGAAAGTTCCTTCGTCAGAACAGAGACATTGCCCGCACCAATTCAACCCAATCGCTGAAAATTCGAAATCTCGAGAACGAATGCGCACGGCTCCTGTCGGAGAACCTCCAACTCCGGAGTGACGTCCTTCGACTCAAGACAGAGCTCGAAAGCAGCCACGCCCACAGGGTAGCCGATCATGCACTCCAGATCAAGGAAAAGATGGAAGCCCAACTTATCGAATGGGGGGCCATGCTTGCCAGTCTTGGCCACGAGCCAACGCCCAAGAGCCGCTCTCCTAGGGCGCCGAAGAAGGCGAGAATTTATAGAGATAGCGTCGGCCGCACTCGAATGTCAGATTGGAGGCGACGAGAGACGATGGGTTCGGTGCAAGACCTAGAAGCAGCAGCGCTTCAAGAGGGCCGACTGCCACCAATCTGGGAGAACAAAACATATCCCCGCGAAACATTAAAGTAAGATATCTATCTGTGTAGTAGACCTGATGACTTGGTGCTGATATAAGGACAGCCAAGACGAAATTCTAGCTTTGTGTTCTGAAGCTGAGGAGAGCACCGATTCCCCCGACCTTGGCCCGCCCCCAGTGTCGCGGTTTGTGGATGAGGATCCTGTCAAGCTCGATTTATCTACACTTTCAAAGATGCTCAAACCTGCCCTCAGCGACTCGGATAATAGTGGGCTCGAAGACAACTGCCAGCAGCCAACATCGCAGCCAAATTCGCCGACAAAATTCACAAAAACTCAAGCTACTATCCTAGAAGGGCCGAAAGCATACCAGGCTGGGGGAATTAAGGAATCCGCTAAAAGTACCGCAGAATCCGAATCTCGAGGAGCCATCCAAGCTGCTCAGGCCAATTTGAAGAGGAAGATCAGAGAAGATGATGAGAAAGAGAACGCCCCCTTTTTGAAATCATCGCTATCGGCAACCAAAAATCAGGCGGAGAAAGTCATGGGCGACAAGGCGAATCCTACAGGCAGATCAATTAAAGAACTGCCCATATATAAAAAGGATACGCGGGAGAAATCTACGCATGCCACGCAAAGAAGGCCACTGGGAGCCAAGAACACGAATGAGGCTCTTAGCTCGCCCAAGAAGTCAGCCAAAGCTCCAATGGAAAGCAAAGGAATGAAGCCGAAAGCAGAAAATAAAGATGACGGGTCAGCCAAGGGGCAATTGAAACTCCAAAAGGAGCCAACCCAAATTGAAATACCCCCTCCAAGCTCGCCACAAGCTGTTACTCGGGTTGATATCAAACCTGAGAGTCTCTCACCTGAACCAAAATTGGCCATCCCAAATTCTCCCGAGGCCTTTGTATCAAGGGAAGAGATAAATGACACGCCACCTCCACTGGATATCTCGTCCAAAGGAGAGACAACGCGGGCTAATCGACGCGCCCGAGCCGCCGTCAGTTATGCCGAACCAAATCTTCGAGATAAGATGCGAAGGCCTAACACTAAGCAAATCTTCGATGCGGTGGCCGGTGAAGGCAAGAATATTCGCCGCACGAGTCAGTGTCAAAGAGATGAACTGTCCTCTGCTCCTTCTTCCGTGGCCAAATCAGAGACACAATTCGAGTCTTCCCGCAAAAATGCGTCATCTCAGCGAACTTCTAACGATGTCGGTCAGGACGCCGATGTCATGGCTAGTCCTCTGGCTCAAAAAACAGCTCGCACTTCTGCCCTGGAAGAATTACCAGCGTCCGTCACAACCGATAGGAAGCGGAGAGATCTAACAACAATGGCACAAGATCTTGACGCCGATGCAGCTATAGACAAACCTATCACAAAGGGTATCAATCGTCGCCTAGAGCAGATTGCGGCCCGGGAGGCTGAGGTTGCGGAAATTTTCGAGAGCTCAGACGTTTACGAGTTCACCGATTCATCACCGAATGATGTCTCGAAGGAGACGACAGCCGAGGGGATTGAGAAGGTGACGAAAGGCAGCCGTCAATCACGATCGCGAAGATTGTCCTCCATGGCTCGTGAGGATCTGCAATTCAACAGTACGGATCAGAATGAGAAACCGACGGGCAAACACGTGGCGTCTCGGAAACGGGCTTCGATGGCAGCAGTCAAATCCGCGAAGAGCAGCCCCGAGGACACGAGAGGCGACAGTTCTTCTGTTGATGGGGATAGCAGCGTCTCAACGGCGGATGGAGAAGGGGCAACGTACGAGAAAGCCGCGAGTAGTCGCAGAAGGACCACGATGTTATGATGATGCATAAGGATATGTATACCTTTTGCTTCCTATTTTCCCCCTGTTATTTTTTTTACTGCGTTTTGATGATGGGCTATTGGCATGGTGTTTCTGGAAAGGGAGGGGAGGGAAAATGTCTGATTACCTACTATTTGGATAGACTGCTCGGCGCAAGGCGACTTGAGCCGTGCTCGTCTTTCCTGTACTGCTGCTTCATTCACGGCGTTGCAGCACCTCCCTATTTGTGTTTTACAGGATATCATGATGTCAACCTAGTATTGAATTAATCTGCAACTTATGCCCTTCGTCCGTCGTCCCGACGATCGTGTTCATGCTGATTTTGTGTCGGTTCGCTGTTATGTGTCACAACCATATCGCCCTGCCTGCTCAGAGTCCAATGAGTAAGAGACGTCAATAATTTGCCACATGATAGTATCCGTAGCCGCCCATGCCTCGAAGTCCCTAGTTTTTCCTACTTTTCGCCTCGCTTTATGAAAGCAATCTCTGCTACCGACGGGCTTGGTTTCCATCATTCGACGAAATGGCCACTTTACAGGTCTGACGATACCTGGCACTGCTGACGATAGCACGCCTCTTTGTACAGACGCGGCGAGAAATCGGCATTGATCACAGCTTCACGGACGAACGATTCGTTATCTTGCCTGGGATATCTCGTGTGTTTCATTAGAGCTATACGTAGTCTCGCGATCATGAGGAGCCCCCTGTTGGTTCTACGGGTTTTGTGTATGTCACCTTCTCGACCGCCACGTTTTCTACGCCATTCGCGTCTTTCCGCAATTGATATACATAGAGCGTGAGAGATATTCCTTGCACCTGTGAGGGGGGTTATTAGCACAGACGAAATCCCCGCGATGACCCTGTTGACGACCGGGGAACCAGTCGCTTGAGAACGGTCCAATTGGTGCCGTGGCGCATGGTATGATACATGGGGGCCGAAGGGGAGACTCACGTCCATCAAGCAGAAGCTCGGCACCATCTCCTCGCCCTCCTTGGTCCAGCCGGTGGTGTAGGCACCGGTGGCGCTCCCGGGGTTGACGAAGAACTTGTCCATGTACTCGAAGGCGTCGAAGCGGTGGGTGCCGCCCCAGCACAGGACGTCGACGTCGAGCTTGTTGGCCTCGGCGAGGAGGAGGTCGGGCTCGGTGGAGACGAGCGTGAAGCCCTCGACGAAACCGATTCGCAGCGACCCGTGCGTGACCACCTGCGACAGCGGCAGGGACGTCGCCTCGACGTCGAGCCGGCCCTTGACGATCTTCAGGTCCGGCGCGATCGACCGCAGGTACTCGTACGTGTGCTTGTCCGTCAGGTTGCCGAGGCACAGCGTCTGGCCGATCTTGCCGGGTGACAGGAGCTTCTTGAACTAGATGGGGGCCCCCGTTGTGTTAGCTCTAATGTTCGCGACGTCGTCTACTATTCTTTTTTGGATATCTCTTTCTATGGGTCGGTGTCAACCTTTTGCGGTATGTCGAGGGCCCGGTCCGGTATGTGTAGGTCGCCGATGACGAGTATCAGGAAGGCCATCGTGTACGGGGTGCGCCCGGGGGGCTGGCTGGCTGGCTGTGCTGCGAGCCTTTGGGGGTTGCTGGCAGGGAAAAGGGCAAACACTTCGGCGTGGTAGGAGTTCAGGGACTCGTTTCGCTTTCGACTGGCGATTGGCGGAGGGCTTCGGACTGTGTTACTGACTGATTGTCTCGTTGGTATGACGTTGAGTGGGTGAAGGCCTTTGAAACGCAGCTACACCTTGAGTTCCAGGCGCTAGCTAATGTGTACATACATGTACCCCTTGCACCTCTCGCATACTCTAAAGTGACTTCTTCAGCTCAACGTTGTTGCGCAAAGCCACAGGAGTTGAGAGCTCAAGCCCCTTAGTTCGAGCTAACCTTACCTTAGCTTGTGCATATTGTAGGTACCCAAGTACCCTGCGGGACCAGGTACTGAACTCCGCAATCCCTGTAAGTCGGTCAAGTTATCATTGGGGAATTGACAACTGCGGGTTTAACGCAAAACTGTTGCGTGTTGGCCGAAGGCGGAGCGACTAATGAAGAAAAGGTACCTACTGGGTAAGAGATGTAGTGATACAATGTATACCTTACATATATATTATCAAATACCACCTACATAGGTACAGCAAGCCGTCGTCTGGACTTTTTTCGGTGTTTGATTCTCCTACAGTCGCCGTTCAAAAACCTATCGTACTTCTACCTGGCTATTTATATACTGTAACCTACGAATTAGTGAAGTCAACCAAAATCAAGCAGCACAAGTCGGCAGCTCGGCTGTAGATTAACTTGGTCAACTCTGACCTACACAGACCTATCACAACATAGGTACCTGTTTCACACGCCCCGTTCGGTCTAATTCCCCGCTTAGGCACACTCTCCAACAGCCGCAGGAGGTTGTCCCGGCGCCGAACAGATATCGAATACCCTCCCTTGCCTTACCTTATGGTTTCCGGTCTGGTCCGTCTCAAGCTTCCTACTGGAGCCGTGCTAGGAATGCCCCGCATCGCTGGGAGCCTCCCGAAGGTGGTGTCCACTAGTAACCCCGCGTCGCGATTAACTATTATATCACAGCACCTCGCTGGCCAGCCCCAAGCCTCTTCTAGCACCTCTTCCTATCAGAGCCGCGGCCTTTCTTCTTTTTCTCCCACTGCCACCACCCCGTCTTCGCCACTCTCAGAAATGTCGTCTCAGCCAAGTCACCCCACGCTGCTCATTCCGGGCCCCATCGAATTCGACGATGCCGTGCTACAGTCCATGAGCCACTATAGGTCCGTCCTCATCCTATCCGTCAAACCCGCCAGCCCCATAGTCGAGGCGTTCTGACATGATTTATATGGTAGTGAGTCTCATGTCGGACCGGGATTTGTCGCCACCTTCGGAGAGACGCTTTCGATGCTCCGCAAGCTCTTCCAGACCACGTCGCCATCATCGCAGCCGTTTGTCATCTCCGGGTCCGGAACTCTAGGTTGGGATCTGGTCGCGGCCAATTTAGTCGAGCCAGGCGAGAATGCCCTGGTTCTCAGCACTGGCTACTTCGGTGACAATTTCGGCGAGTGCCTCAAGGTCTACGGGGCCAATGTTGACGTATTATCGGCCCCCGTTGGAAGCCGGCCACAACTACCCGAGATCGAGCAGGCCTTAAAGAGCAAGAAGTACAAGTTGGTGACTGTCACACATGTGGACACCTCCACTGGTGTATTGAGTGAATTGAAGAACCTCTCCGAAACCGTCAAGCGCGTTTCACCCGACACCTTGCTCATCGTGGATGGTGTTTGCAGTGTGGCCAGTGAAGATATCGAATTTGATGCCTGGAAGTTGGATGGCGTTGTCACAGCGAGCCAGAAGGCTATCGGATGCCCGGCCGGTCTATCGATATCCATGTTCAGTGGCAAGGCCATTGAGGCTTTCGAAGCACGGAAGAGCCCGCCAGCTTCTTATTTCGCCTCGATGAAGAACTGGAAACCAAGTATGTCAAAGCGTGGCAAGTCATTGCTGGCTACTGGTGTGCTGACCTCGAACTAGTTATGCAAAACTACGAGGCAAAGAAACCATCATACTTTGCCACGCCATCTCCTCAACTTGTTCATGCTCTACACACGGCTCTGTCGCAAATTCTCACAAAACCCCTCTCCGAGAGGTTTGCCAAGCACACGGAGGTCTCGGACAAAATCAAGAAGGCTGTTACAGACCTCGGGCTTAAGCAAGTCGCCACAAATCCCGAAGACCAAGCCCATGGAATGACGGCAATGTACCTGCCCGAGAGCGTCAAGGCTACAGACATACTCCCCAAGCTTGCCAACAGCGGCGTCATCTTCGCCGGCGGCATTCACAAGGAGATCGCGCCCAAGTATGTTCGTTTCGGACACATGGGTGTCAGTGTAGTAAGTTCAAATCACCATCTGTGCAAGGAGCGGGAAACCGGAGACCGAGAAACTGATCTATGACAGACCGATCCTGCGCGGGGCGATATTGACAAGGCGATTACTGCCCTGAGGAGCGGCCTTGCGGAATGCGGATACCAAATTTCGTAAAAGCCTTGGTTTCGGCATGTTAGCCGCAGTGTCAATTAAGAGGTGCTGCATTCGACAGTCTATATCACGCGCCAGATCGAGGAGATCACGAAGCGAGACTGCGTATTAGAGGGGTATCAAACGAGCAATGAATGTAGGAGGAGCCCATCCGATAGGCTCCGTTGGAACTTGATCTTCAGACTAGATAGACTAATAGAAAGTGTGGCGTGTTACAAATCCTGTCGCAACCATATTTTCTTTTTCTTTCTTTTAGAAACAAAGAAAATAATTATAAAATAAAATAAAAATCACCAGCGACCCGGAGGCATTATTTGTTGGTTGTTTAAGAACGCCGTACCGCTACCCTAATTAACTAGCAACTACCTATATACTTAACTAGGTAAGTGCGTCATGCTTAATAATATGTATTGCTCCGGTACGGTGGTGTATAATATAAGCAACTGCCAAGTCTGGTGTTTGTTCATCTGTCCGCTAAGGTACTTATACTTAATTAATATTGAATCATGAAGCCTCGGCACGTTACTCGTCAAGAGAGATTGAACGGCGAAAATGTTTTAAATTAGATAGATGACATAATCAAGTCTGGCGTCACACCACAATCTTCCTGTTAGATTGTCAGATATCGCCGGCGTTTATACTACCTTATGTACTCAAAGTACACAACCCGTACTTCGTACCTAGTTTAAGTATATACCACATGTTTAGTTGTAATACCTCTCTCTTACCTTGTGTATTAGTGCGGAGGGGTTTTCAATTTTACTGCAGGTGGTTGGCTGCTGCACCATGTTCTTCATCATCCCCAACCTCATGGTAGAACCCCCCTTGAATAATTCGTAGATGTACCTACATCATGTACGTGCTGAGCTCCCTACATGTACCTCTAGATAGGTAGTTTGTGGAGGTAGATGTAGGTACCTACCTCTCACCTGCAGCTCCCTAGGAGGTGTAATTTCCTCAAGGTTCGTTCCCCTCCCCCCACCTGTAAGTACCTACCTACAACGCACACCTACCTATAGTGTACAAACTACAGGCCCAAGCACCTAAGCACAGCACAGCACAGCCGGCCTCTTTCTTTTACCAGCCAACCAACCATTCCTCTATCCATGACCTCTGCCCGCCTCGACCACCTCTCTCTCAGATTTGGGTCTAAACTTATTCTTTTCCTTCTGCTCCTCCTCCTCCTCCTCTTTTGCACAGCGATAATACTCTATATTCTCCCGAGGCCTTGTGACCATCTCGGCATTCCAGTGCCCAAGCAGCCGTGTACCTAACCGACTTGGCCCATCATCTGCATCCGTCTACCTGGTGACTGCTGCAAGGCCCAACCGCGATCGTGAGGCGTCATAGCCTTCTTCCCGCCAACCTCGCACATTCCGCCCTCCTCCGACCATGCCGCCCAGCATCGAGGAACTGGACCTCATGGTCCAGTCCTTCTACGACGGTCGAGGCGAACAGGTAAGCCGTCATCCAGGTGCTATTTTTTTTTTCATTTTCTTTCTTTTCCCCGCTCACGAGAGCCTTCGATTTGACCTTGTCGCGCCAGAGCTGCCTGCTAACGCCGCTCTCTTCCCCGCCTTAGCAAAAAGCTGCCCAAACCGCCTTGAACCAGGTAAGTGATGCGCCCGCGCAACCCACCAAACCCCCCCTCAGTGCCGCTGCTGACCCATACGCCTTTAGTTTAAGGAGGACCCCGATGCCTGGCTTCTTGTCGACCAGATTCTCAGCGAATCAAAACACCCCCAGACCAAATGTATGCCTCACCTCGCGTCTTATACCTAAGCACGGCTATGCCGCGCCGTTCCCGGTCAACGCTGACGAGGTGCAGACTTGGGCCTACAAATATTGGACAGTGTGATCATGACGAGATGGAAGGTTCTTCCCCGCGACCAATGTCTAGGTGCGTTGCTGTCTCCCCGCGTTTGGGCGGTTGGCCTGGCTAACCCTCCTTCCAGGCATTCGCAACTTCGTCGTCAACTTCATCATCCAGGCTTCGAACACCGAGGAGTCCCTCAAGACACACCGGACCCTCCTCAACAAGCTGAATCTCGTGCTCGTCTCCATCCTGAAGCAAGAATGGCCTCATAACTGGCCAACATTTATCAACGAAATTATCGCCGCTTGTCGATCGAACCTGTCCATCTGCGAGAACAACATGATTATTCTCCGCCTTCTCTCCGAAGAAGTCTTTGACTACTCCGCCGACCAGATGACCTCTGCGAAGACGAGAAACCTGAAAACGACCATGTGCAACGAGTTTTCGCAAATCTTCTCGCTCTGCCAGGAGATATTGTCGTCCGCAAACCAGAGTAGCTTGATTTCGGCCACCCTGGAGACGCTTCTGCGCTTCTGCAATTGGATTCCCCTCGGATACATCTTCGAGACCCCCTTGATAGAGACGTTACGGACCCGATTCCTTGAAATCCCGGAATTTCGCAATGCTACGCTTCAGGTGTTTACGGAGATTGGCGGTCTGTTGACTAACAGTCCTGGACAACCGAACACCTACAGCGAACAATTGGTCAAGATGTTTGTTGACGTTCTCACCACCATTTCCGGAATTATTCCACTGGAGCTTGACCTCAAGACCACATACCCACAGAGTAATACAAGGGATCAGGAATTCCTCCAGGATCTTGCCCTTTTCCTGTGCAACTTTTTCGGGCAGCACGTCGATGTAATATACCCCGACCCCGTCTTGTAGACACATTTTGTTAACGTTGATTTCTAGCTGGTTGAAAAGCTCCCAAATCGCGACTTCTTGACACATGGCCACTTCTACCTGATTCGAATATCCCAAATCGAGGACCGCGAGATTTTCAAGATCTGCTTAGATTATTGGCTAAAACTTGTGCAGGAATTGTACGAGGAGATGCAGACTTCTCCCATGCAGGAGATGAACCCCTTGGCATTGGCGGCCGGGGTCGGCGGCGGTGCTGTTAACCCAGCGTTACTCGAGAACCTACCACTCCGAATGCACAAATACAAAGAAGTCCTATCCAACCTCCGTGTGGTTATGATTGAAAAGATGGTACGGCCCGAAGAAGTCTTGATCGTTGAGAACGACGAGGGCGAAATTGTCCGTGAATTCGTGAAGGAGAGCGACACGGTGCAACTTTACAAGACAATCCGAGAATGTCTAGTCTACTTGACACATCTAGATGTCGTAGACACAGAAACTATCATGACCGAGAAACTTCAGAAGCAGGTCGACGGAACTGAATGGTCTTGGCACAACTGCAACGTCCTATGTTGGGCGATTGGTTCCATCTCGCTGGCAATGAACGAAGAAACGGAGAAACGGTTCCTGGTCACGGTGATCAAGGACCTCCTAGGACTTACAGAAATGAAGCGTGGGAAGGATAATAAGGCTGTCGTCGCCAGCAATATCATGTATATCGTGGGCCAATACCCGCGTTTCTTGAAAGCGCATTGGAAGTTTCTGAAGACGGTCGTGAACAAGCTCTTTGAATTTATGCATGAATCGCACGAAGGTTCGTCATATATTGTGTGCTTCAGAGTCCAATGCTAACAGAGACACAGGTGTTCAAGATATGGCTTGTGATACATTCATCAAAATCGCCCGCCAGTGTCGAAGACATTTCGTCGCACTACAGCCTAGCGAGAATGAAGCCTTCATTGATGAGATTGTCCGGAACCTCCAACGTATTACCTGTGATCTTACCCCACAACAGGTCCACACGTTTTATGAGGCTTGTGGCTACATGGTAGCCGCTCAGGGAAATAAGCACCAACAAGAGAGGCTCTTGGCCGAGCTGATGAACGCTCCAAACGCCGCGTGGGACGAGATCATTCGAGCCGCGAGTCAGAACCCCAAGATCCTGCAGGACGCCGATACAATTAAGATCATCGGCAATATCATGAAGACGAACGTGTCGGCATGTTCCTCGATTGGGCCTTATTTTGGGCCTCAGATTGGTAGAATATACCTGGATATGCTGCAAATGTATCGTGCAACAAGTCAACTAATCTCTGAAGCCGTTGCACGAGATGGTAAGAGAAGATAGCCAGCTTCCAAAAGAACTATTTTGCTAATTGTTCTCAGGTGAGATGGCGCCGAGAATGCCCAAGGTGCGAGGATTGCGAACTATCAAGAAGGAGATCCTCAAATTGATTGAGAGCTACGTGGACAAGGCCGAAGACCTCCAGGCAGTGCGGCAGCAAATGGTTCCTCAGCTTCTGGATTCCGTTCTTATTGACTACAACCGCAATGTTCCAGGTGCTCGCGATGCTGAGGTCCTGAAAGCCATGTCAACAATTATCACCAGACTAACAGTAAGCCGATGGATCAGCCACAGTTTCAATTTCCAGCTCCGTGAACAAATAGCTAACTGGCTATCAGGGTCTTATGGAAGATCAAGTGCCTGTCATCATGCAGAATGTCTTTGAATGCACACTTGAGATGATTAACAAGGATTTCTCCGAGTTCCCGGAACACAGGGTAGAATTCTTCAACCTGCTCAGGGCTATCAACCTTCACTGCTTCCCTGCTCTATTGAAACTCGACACTCGTCAATTCAAATTTGTCATTGATGCTTGTATGTGGGCGAGCAAGCACGACAACCGAGATGTCGAAGGTGCGGGGCTTAATATGTGTCTGGAGCTTGTCACCAACATCGCCGAGAAAACCGATGAACAGACCGCCAATATCTTCTTCCAGCAATTCTTCGTTTCGATTTTACAAGATGTGTTCTTCGTTCTGACAGATCCTGACCACAAGGCTGGTTTCAAGACCCAGTCATTATTACTCATGAGAATGTTCTATTTCGCACTCCCTGCTGATGGCACCCCACCGAAAATACAGGGTTCCGTGTACACTGACCAAGCACCCGCTGGGACCAGCAACAAGGATTTCCTTGCAGATTTCGTCGCCAGACTCCTGCGCAATGCTTTCCCTAATCTCCAAACGCAAGTCCCCTAGCCATTTTCGACGACTGCCAGCCAAGCTAACATGCAAATAGGGTGCAAATCAATGCGTTCGTCGAATGCTTGTTTACGTTGAACAGCTCGTACGAGAAGTTCCGTCTTCAAGTTCGCGACTTCCTCATCTCGCTGAGAGAATTTGCTGGAGACAATGCCGATCTTTTCGTTGTTGAAAAGGAACAGGAGGCTAGGGACAAGTTAACGGCGGATCATGAGCGACGCGCCAAAGTCGGCGGTCTTCTAAAGCCATCAGAAATCGAAGATGACGAGCTATGACTGGATCGAGAGTTTAGGAACGAGTATGCGCCGCCTCAAGGCAAGCACTCGTCAAAACATCAGTCGATCAATGATATGGACGGCTGGGCCATCTATGGGTTATAAAGCGTCTGGATGATGAAGAGATGATTGAGCACCGCTCCCATCCTCGTTACCCTGCCGCGCCTCGACGCAACCTACCTGTTTAAAATGTACGTGATACCAAAAAAGATAGAGAATGCGTCCGCGCGACAGCACTATCCGGACTGCTTGGACGACTCGTTTGGGAGAGCCCTTGAGGTTTCTGTCCCCTTTCTCGTTTGTTTGGAGGAACAAGTCGAAGGAGGTGGAGCGGCAATTGATATTGTGTAAATAGCAAGAGGACACAATTGCTTGTCCGCCACCCGTACCGTAGCGCACCGTCCGTAGAGGAGACAGTGGTTGAATCGGAAAAGGAGTCGTTTGAGCGGACGAAGAGATTAGTCGTCCGGTTAGAGTACCAGAGCGGAATAAATATCTAAAGCGCTATGGATCATGTAGGACGCCCTTGAGGTTCCATGCCAATACATAATCAATGGAAGTCACTGTCTCCTTTTATACTAAGTGACGATGGGTAACGGATGGTGTGCGAGCATCTTTACAAGGCGTTGTTATGCCAAGTAGTTGTGTTGTAAGTATGCTCCTTCGGCGGGCTAGGCAAGGTAGTTAAGCGATGATATTCAAAACACTAGCAGTTACCTCGTCTATTCTTTGGATGATGTCCTTGGTTGGTGTCGCTTGTTTAAGTTCAGCCTTATTTATCAGATCCCACGGAAACTCGTAATGTTATGTATAATATATTGCTATGTAGATTCACTCTGTCTTTCCTTCTCCTCCGCCACCTCCCCCTCCACTTCCTCCACTTCCTCTTCTGCTTCTTCTTCTCACCAATCCCCTTAATGTCGTTAATCTCGTTGATATCAACAAGCTTTGGATTTCGAGGGGCTTAAGGACTCGTCCGATATTTCACACGGGGTATGTAGGGATTGCTCGGTTTGCAGGCCATTATCTGAAGTTTGTAAGACTACCTGGGGGGACATGGCGGTGGTCGGACGAGATAAATGGGTTGTATTGATTTCTTGGTAGTTTGGTTCAACTATGTCGGTGTGAGGGGTGGGATCTTAACTTCGCTTGTTTTGTCCTATATTATCTTGTCTAATGCGAGACAGAGGGTTTGTATGGGCTTATGGATAGATGGACGCGTTGAAAGGGTGCTCAATAGACACTCATCCTGACTGGTGACGATTTAAGGGCGTTATAGAACGATGAGCGGAGAGGGTCAGGTCATATGTATGGCATATTCGTTGGTCAGTTATGGATGTTTTTGGTCTTCGTTCAAGTTGTGTGAATGTTCTAATAATTAATGACAGTAAATCGTAGTTCGTGAGATTAGGACTGTACTCATGATACTTCATAACTAGATCTTGTTTGCTGTTTACTATCTAGAGCAGGACGTGTAATGTAATGGTTGCAATACCATATCTACTCTTATATCCCAACTTGCGCCTGCATTGAGTTCGACGGTTGGGACTCATAGATATGTTTATATGGTAATATACATGACACTCATACATTCCCATCTTTCCGCATGCTTATCCTTTTGCAGGCTTGCGTCAGCTATTCTACCACTGGAAGTGAGACACTTCGCCCACATTGGTGGAAGTGAGTCAAGAAGTCGACTCAATACGTAATGTTCCATATTACTCGTGTGCGTCCACTAGTTTCATGATGACTCGAAATTAGTACGGCTGTGATCACGCCAGATCTTTGAACTGCCTTCAAAATGTAATGACACTCAGGAGAATCTATCAAAACTAACGAAGCCTCTCTGCCTGTGACATTGGCAAAGCAGCACGGCGCAAACTCATACACTCTATAGATTATAGGCCTAGTTTCAAGCCTCTCTCCTCGTGTCTCTTCTTTTCATTAAGATGCCGCATAAGTTGTATACATGTGCTTGAAATCCAGTATAAAGCAGACTCGACCTTCCGCCATTGTACATTTCCTTCCATTCGTGGCCCTAGTAATTAATAGCGCAAGTAAAGGGGAACTCGCACCCTTCATGTATAACCACGCCTCCCTTAGAGTCTCTAAAGCTGAACGTCCTTGAAAGCTGCAAGGCCCTCTTCTTGGCCTCTAGTTCCCGGCCAAATTCCCATTTGGCATAAGTACTCCCGAACGAGAACAACTTCGGCCTATAGTACTCGGGAAGTAAGACCCAAGCCACGGACACCCATGGCTTGATGAAACACGGGATCAACCAGTCAGAGACGCCAACCAGTTGATCGATAAACAGACTTCTTGAAAGGACGAGCTAACCTGGGGTGAGGCAGACATTCAAGGCAACCTTTTCCCCGCTCCATGCGAGCAAGACAAATAAGTCCCGGCGCGAGGAGATATGCAGAATGTCGGCCAAGCGCACCACGTGAAAGAAAAAGCAAACGGACACGAAACAAACAAGCCTTTGACGCACGCAAAAGGTACAGTACATCATCAGGCAGGGTCCCTCGCTTGCAGTACAACGGATATATAATGCTCTCCGTCGGTATACGGGGCCGATTATACACAGAGCGAGGGGGGAATGGTAAATATCTACTGTCTAGACACGGATACTGGCATTCTACGTACATAGCCTTCAGTTTCGTTGGGTGTAAATCTACGAGGCCCGAGGTAGAGGGAGCGACGGATCGTGGTTTCGGATAGTTGCTGCTGTGGTCTTCGATCTTTCTGCGCGGAGACGTGTACTTACGCATGCTGGGTGAGAGTAAACTGAGAAATAGGGGGGGCTGGCTACGGAATTAGATGCTGCAGCAGGTAGGCATTGTGGCTTGTCGCCGAAGCTACGCGTACTTGCTTGCATATTTATCTGCTCGGAAAAAATTGACCCCAATTCTCTGACACCAGATATGCTGCTACTTATGTGTACCCGGGGTATTGTGTTGGCTGAAGGCGAAATGGCGCGTCAGGTAGGTATCCTGCCTGAGACAGCCCAAAACCCAGCCAGCGCCTCCTGCGCGCCCCTTATGGCTTCTTGCAGCATGCAACCTGGGGGAGATGAAGTTATAATTTCGGATAGCCAAGTTGGGAACGAACGGTGCATATTTCTAAGGGATCGGCTCGTATCTACCTAACCTAGTGTGTTCGGCAGACTGCTTTACCCAAGGTAGCTCAGGGATCGACAACTTTATTTGTTTGCCCAGATATCGTGTCTTTGAGCGTTTGAGTCTCACCCCTACGCGAGGCTATCCCACCACTACGCAGATCATGAAATGCGTGGGCGTGTGCATGTGCGGGATCTCAGTCAGTCCAGGTATTGGAGCAGAGCAGACTGCGTGCCACCGGCAACCAGATCGCGCACGACTGCCTGCCACGAGGAATCTGTCTGACACATCGGTAGTCTCGGCTACTGCATATGAGCCGAAGCAAATATACGGACCTGCCGCTCATCATTTCGAGAACCTGAATCCAGCCAACCCATGCCCTTTTCAGTTGACTAGCTAGATTTGAGCCCAGTTGAACGGATCACCACCATAGCCAGCGAAGACAAGTACATGATGACCAGGACGAGATTAGATGCCTAGGTTATCTACCTTTGGGTGCCCACGATCCTGTTCAGGTCGATTCCGCTGTACCGCTATCAGTTGGTCCACCTTGACAGGCGGACGTACCGCTCAGCCAGCCATGCGTGAAATCTCACGCCATTTTCTCACCATGTCCCGAAGCGCCAGCCAGCACCCACGGCTCTGGGACAGGAGTTTCAAGGGTTCGAAAGGCTTGCTTGCTATGGAAGTAGGCATACTACACCATTATCTACACTAGGATGTGGGACAGACAATTCCCATAAGGCCCTCACTACCTCTGCTGGCTTGATCCTTGGTCGATCCCTTGCGTTTGCGCGGGAAGACCCAGAAAATATGGAAGGAAAAAAAAAGGGGAGCAGCCCACAATCTCCTTGCCGCATACTACACTACACTACGCCAGGTAGGAGTGTACGTATGCTGCAGCTACACTACGCATGTACACTTACGGGGTATACACATTAGCGCCAACAGTCTTCCCTTGATAACCTTAGATCCCACGCTACTAGGCACTCATGCGGTGTTTCGCGCATGCGGTTTGACAGGCCTGTGTGGCTTAGCCGGAGAGCGAGCTGGGGCGTGCGTGGAGCACGCGCCCCGTCCCTCAACGTGGGATGGCTTCGCCGAGACCCGAGGTGCTGGGCGATGATGACCGTCACAGAGCCGAGATGAAGTGATCACCTCTGCTGGGAGGTAAGCACGTTCGACGACGGTGTGCCAAGCCACAGAATTTACTAGAGGGCGGTATTTTAGGGGGGAAGTGCGAGGGCGTGGGCGTGGGCGTGGGCGTGGGTAGGAAAGCCCAAAGCAGACCAGACCAGACCAGACGGGACCAGACCTCGACAGAATAGGTACGTCTTGGCTGTACACTATATCAGTACGTACCTAGTGTACAGAAGTGTAGAAGCAGCTCTAGCCGAAACGGTGAACCACGTAGTGAACACAATATCGTAGATAGCTATATCTGGTAGTGTACCTATACCGTACCCAAGCAAACAGCAGGTCTGGGTCTGTTGCGGGCGCCTGGAAAGTCTGGTCATCGCCAAGCTTTTTCCTTTTCCTCGAAGACCCGACGATGGGATGCGCGAACGGAGAAAATCAGTTGGCGCAATAGCGTTACCACGTTGTCGGCGCCCGTGGCGGCCAATAGCGTCGACGAGAGGAGCGGGGGAGTCAATCCTAAGGGATCTCCAGAGCGTGGTTGTACCTTGTGTAATTCGGTGGCTTGCCGATTCCTGCCCCGTCGTCAAGGAGCTGGGTCTCCGTCCTAGCGTGTAAGGGTGTAGCGTAGCCTTACCGTCTACTTCTCTCAACTCCGAAAGGAGCGCGGATAGTAATCCTGAAGGGGGCGGAAAGGGCAGAGCGAGCTCAGCTCTTGGTTGTAAGTCGTGAGCGATCGTGTACTACCTGTCCCTCTTTCTCTCCCTCTCTAGGGTAGGTATCTATCTAGGTGGCGCACCGCGAGTCTAGGCCTCTCCAACGATGGAGAGCTCTCTGAGAAAAAGAAAAAAAAAAGTTCGAGCCGTTTGACTCGGCTACATTCGGTGAGCGAAGACATGCTTAACGATTAGAGTTTTGAGATTATCTCGCGATGCCGAGAGACCGACATTACCCTACGCTAGGTAGTAGGTCGACAATTTCGGACTGTCTGGGATATAGTCAAAAGGTCCTTGGTAAATAAGGACGGTTCTGGCCCGATCCTGTGGGAGCTCAACTACAAGGCGAGGCGAGTGGCCCAGCAAGAAAGGTTATAATTTTTTTGGGTAGTTTTATTCGCTTTAGTCTCAATAGCATGATTTCATAACTAGTTCGATGAAATGGTTTCTGCAATAGGTGATAAGCATGCAATGCCCGAGAGGGCTGCAAATAGGACATAAAGAACAAGCAATTGACCAATGCAGGAGAGGAAGGGGAGGGGCGTGTCGAATGTGAAGTGTGACAGAAGGAAAGTTTCACGCAATCTCATACCATTTAGTCGCGGTATGGCCCATTAGAGTATTCCGTCCCGCCGCAGCTGAGGCCGTGTAGTGTAACGACCAACCTGAGGCTAGCAGCCTAGCGGGCATCCAGTTAGAGCGCATCTTCGGCCAAGGTGGCGTCAGGTTTGTCCCTTCTTCACCTTGCCCCCAATTTTATATATCTCAGCATACCTAGTGTATCTTAAGCGATGCAGGTCCAAGGTCGCTCGCTGTGACGTCCCGAAATAGCTTGTGGGGAGAGGTGGAAACAGAAATGTGAGAAGGCAAGAGAATGCGATAGCTGTCATGGGTCATAGGACCATTTCGATCCGCTGTCTGGCCGCCGTCGGGTAAGATGATATATCATCTCACGGGGCTAAGCCGTTGCCGGCTCCGTGGCGTAGCATGGCTACACGGAGCACGTTGTTTGCGTGGAGGGAGGCCGAGACACCGGTTTGCTGGATTTGCGATGGGATATCGTTCCTTCGGCGCCAGTGCCTTGGTAATCGAAAACGCTGGAATTACTATGCTTGACAAATTGGATCCAGACACCCATTGGGCTAGGGGCATGGTGCTCATGACAGGACTACGACATGCATACTCAGTACCGATTAGCGTAGGAGGAACAGCGCAGGAACATAAGCGTTAGGGTACCTTAGACTGGTGAATGATATGTCAATGCCTGTCTCCTGGGATTGTCATATCGCGCATACATCGGTAAATGAAAACTGCAGCAGGACTATTTCGGTCACCAAGCCCCTGCAACTAAGAGTCTGGGGAAGTTTCTAGGGTCATCCCTGTATCCTGACCTTGTCCACACTAGTGTAGCGACGCACGAACCATCATTTTAAACCGTACCCTCGAAGTTCGATGATTAAAGATGCGGTTCTTCTTTGACGTTCCAGGGGTTTTCCTTGTAAGGCCTAAGTTGCTGGGCCAGTCAAAAAAATCTATATTGTCGATCGTGATAAATAAAGCATGCGTGGGTAACCTGGGTAGGACTACACGAGTACGTGGCGTGAATATGCGAATATGTGCTCCTGGGCTGAAGCAATATATGTAGTTCGCTCCATTGGGTATTCCTTGCGGTTCTTAAGGTGAGTTTTGGAGAAATGCTACTTTAGGTAGGTAGCATACCTAGATCGTGAGAAGGGGGATGACGGTGACCCCGGCTAAGTCAGCTCCCCTTGCTTGGTGACTAACTACCTACACTACCTACAGTACACTACTTTAGCTACGAAGTACCTAGATAGGCATTACATATTCAAGTGGCTTGGAAACACAGAACGCGGGGGTTCAACGTCGCTTTTCTATTCGTCAGCTGGACCAGTTCATTTCATGATCCGTGCGTTGGTAGGTAGGCCCTTTACACCATCTTGACATTCTTCTACCGAAGACACAACAGGTATCGAATCACGGGTGTGCTATCACCAAGGATCAAACTGGTTTTCCGCTCTCTCGGTGATGCCTGTACATTGGTAAAGAACCTGTTCTCTTAAGGAGTCGAGGCTGGGTAACGACGGACTAACGCTCACACACGCCCCCCTTTCCCCAGTTTGGGGCTTATGCAAATTTCACTATATTAGATATTTGGTGTTCTATATGCCGAATATCTAGCAAATAAGGAAAATGAGAAGGTAGTACACTACGCAATCGCAACTATACTTATGTAAGAATGAAATAAGTATCCCACTTAGGGTCGCCGACGACTTAGGGTCGGCGACCTGGGCAATCTCCATTATACTAGTATAGTAGTGTATAACATAGTATACTAACCAAGAGCTTAGCGGTTCTCTAGGCTACGCATTATAACCATTCTCGGGAGCGGCCTAGATGGATAGCGGGTATCGTCACTGGGTAATCTTGAGATACCTATATGGCCTTGTGTCGGTGGCCTTGGCTGTAGTGTACTGATGTACCTGTACAAGTAAGTGAGCGGTTACTCCCACGCGCCATGCACAGGGTAGAAGCATAGGGGAAGATTGGAGACGATCATGATCCTCGTTAGTTGCAGCACTCATACCTACACTACTTACCGTATCAACTCCGGTTGTTTGTGATACTTGGGGGGTCATGCGTTCGGAGGCAGTCAATATAATACGGCATATCAAGCAGCGGCTGCTCCGGATCACAAATCTGCTAACACATACTTGAGATTGGCAGTCTACGTAATGCATCTCATTAGACCCTGAGGGTTCGAATCCTGTCGACGACTACACTGTACTTGTGCTTACAGTCTGGTTAATAAGAATTTGGGGCGACGGAGCCACATGCGGGAGAAACCGTGACGCCTGCAGCATATCCACGATCTATTGCTATACCGTACTAGCGAGGTCGTCTATTATCTATCTACGGCCGGTGTTCGATGATACGAATCACCTATCTCTACTGTAAGTAGGTTAGGTGGATTGTCCTGGATTCGGAGCGTTTGGCATGATAGCTAGCTTGGGTCCACGAACCCTGGACAGTGTACGTATTGGTAACACTGTTTATGTGTCTAGTGTAATCAGCAATGCCGACGCTTGGTAGACCCAAGCGATCGGTTCACCCAAGACTAAGCCATTCGCCAGGGCTGTGAACGAGCGACATTGTGACCCCTAGGACCGCCTGAGATCTGCTGCCGGTACTTTGTTGTCTAATTTTGCGCGTGGACATATTTCCTCAGGGTATGTAATCAGACTCGAGAATACATTCGGCCTCCTGAAGAAACAAACGGCGTGTAGTTTTCTTGGCTATTAATAGAGAACCAGGTCACAACAATCCGCCGGATAGGTACGAGAAATCATAGAGCTCCGTGAACTAATTGCTTTCGCTTCGCCGAACAACACAGTGAACACCTAAGCCAGAACAGAGGTAAAGCAGAATCTGTAAATATAGGGATTGCCTCGATCGCAATGGATGAGGACCGTTGGATATTAGTTCTAACGGTTTAGGATAAAGCCACCTACCTAGTGTACCCCTACACCTAGCTTGTAGCGTAGAGTAAACGTTCAAACGAACGTGAACCCACCCTGTTATCCACCAACGCAAAGAACCACGAGCTTGGCTTTCGATCTTGTGTATTCTAATATAGTGTGTATTTAACACATGACCTAGACCAGAAGTAGCGATTTTAGACGAAGGGGACCACGAATTGCCAAATTGGATGGG
Organism: Nemania serpens; assembly: GCA_022578855.1. Lineage (NCBI taxonomy): Eukaryota > Fungi > Ascomycota > Sordariomycetes > Xylariales > Xylariaceae > Nemania > Nemania serpens. Next base: position 340,584 of record MU396683.1, on the reverse strand, counting down.
TGAACGATTGGATGAGTGTGTCGGTAAAACGTCTTGGAGCTAAGATATCAACGGCGGAGGCGTTCATGTGATTTGCGCATCATGCCATGTGCTTGCCTTGTTGCCGTTTCACTGGGGGTGCGGATGGTGGTATATTACCCAAGGCCAACCATCTGTACACTCGGTAGTCTGTAGATAGTCTGTGCATATTTGCGACTTACTCTTAGTTGATGTTGGCGTCTTCATCTGCAAGGTACTGACTGAGGATCGTACGTTCTCTTAGATCTGAGGCTGTGAGACTTGTCTTGTGGTGAACGATAGTCGCTATGCTAAGTAGACTCGGGTTAGATAGATTTCGGATCGTCATCTGAAGGGTCAGCCGCATGGCATCAGCATAAGCGACGCTTCGTACTTGGTGCCTGCATATCAGGGAACTTTTTCGAGGCAAGAATAGAAAATTTACTTTTACTTTAGACCGTTCGATGTGGCTTGGCGCTTGTGGCGAGGCCGGCATTATGACCTGAGGTGGCGTCAACTTGTTGAGAGCACTGGTCAGCGGAGCAAACTGATCCCATACTAGATACTATGTATCGACTTGGCTTGTTCTCAACGCCTCACCAAGCCGACCCATCCGGAAGAGCCGAAGAAGAGGAATCAATTTGTTTGTTGATGTACAATGGCAACTTGACAGAGGGGTCGTTCGCGTCACCATTGACTGATTTTGGGTGCTCTAGGTACCTATCCGACAAGACCGACGATGATGACTTGGATGATTACCAAGACGATCTATGATAACTACTTAGTCACCTGACGGTTGGGTCTAGACTAGTAAATATAGTAGCCCAATACGATTCTAGCTCTATTGGATGCAGTACGAGCCGAGGGTGATCAGTCATCAAGTCCAACGTGAGATATCTCTGTATGCCTCCCGTTGACCGCTCCCGGTTGACAGGCCGCAATTCCTCAAGTCCTATGGGGCTTGCCATTATTAGCCTTGAGATTGCTGCGACCTAGGTAGGTAGATAGGTAGACCCGATGTCTCACACGAGCACGACAGCATCCAGAACCGTCTGATGCCAAAGTATCAGACCCAATCGAGAAGTCAAGGCAAACGAAAAGAGCTAGGACAGGGCGTTTCCCCAGCTGAACCAGGTTGTCGGGCCTCGGGGCTTGCCCTTGGCTGTCAGTGACAACCAGGGATACCTACAGAAACTCGGGAAGTCACTTTGTCACACCAGAGGTAACTACTTATTTGTGATCGAAGTTATTTGTGGCACACATCGATCCAGAATACCAGCCTGCAGCGTTGTACGTAACGGTACACATAGGTAGTGCGGAACTGAGGTATCCGGCCAAGGGGTTTCGTGTGTCTAGGCGTTCTTGTCATTACGGGCAACCAAATATTAGGCGAGGAGGAATGGAAGTCATTTCTTGAGAGAGGGGATCTGACTAACATTAGGGTTGACGTGATGCGAAACCCATGGATCGCGAGACGAGCTCTTCAACATACCGAGGTTAGGTAATCAGCGCTGTATAACTTTGCATTTGTTTTCCATTAACGCTGGGTATGTAGTTGAAAGCCTAATGACTAGATAGCAACCGCTCCAATTTAGAACCCGTGCTTGCGTCCTGTTCCTGGGATTCTTGACCCCAGAAGGACGGTCTCACGATTGATATTGGTAATTTGAGGAGAGGAAAAGGTTCGTCGAGTTTCAATATTAGCGCTCCCGAACCTCAAACTGACCTCAGTGATAGGTGTAGTGTAAGTACTTCGGTACGGCATGCACTACGCTAGGTAGATGGTATCTAGTCTACCTATTAACCATTAACCTACGGAGTACCCCAGGTAGGGAGTCCCAGGGCTTCGGGTTTGTTGCTGGGAGAGGTGTGTAATTCGCAAACTTCGAGCACCGCGTTCCACATCTGGGTAGTGTACCGAAATCAAGCTTAAAAGGGGATAGCGGTAGGGACTTTTGTTGCTGTCGGCTCCTACACTACATATATCTGGGGTCCCTAGCTGAGTTTATATAAGTACCTAGTCTAAATTAGCGTATTCTATCTAGCGTGGGGAGGTATGAAGACTACTTGCAAGCGGGTATTGTCCAAGTTGTTCGTGAATGTAACGCTCACCTTTCCTGCCTTGTCTTCTCTTGGCCTGGTGCACGGGTGCTAATGGAAATAACCATCAGGGAGTATACCTAGGTAAGTTTCTTATCGGATTAGGGTTACAGTCATACTGGGACTCTCTGTGTGTGATTCAAGGTGAACATCGTGATCTTTTATGAAGTGCTAGGAGAATGTAGCTAAGAGAATAAGACAGTCAGGTGATCTACGGCGTGTGGGTTGCATTGCGACAAGAACAGTACTACCTCGCAGCGTGGGGTTATCTGTTCTTACAATATCAGTTCCGGTGTCTGTACAAGGTATTACCGGTAGTATGAACGGTAGGCATAGGTAATCTATTGTTGCCCAATGCAGGAAACTTATCGCTTGGTCTATCTGGATCCATCCATCTCATACCAGTTGTTGGATGCTGCATCTTGTGTGATTGTGATCGTGGGGGGAATAATATAGAAAGAAGGCCTGGAGTCCATGGAGATACCACTAGCATATAGTGTTTGACCATTAGCTAACTCGAAAGCAGACGGGCGGCATGCATCGTCGAGAAGGCTTCGTCATCGTCGAGGGGTCAACATGGTCGTAGCTCTTTCAACGATACGTACGACATGGACAGCTAATTTAATTTGGCTGACCATAGATCAGCATAGCTCGATAGACACCAACAGTGGATGCGAGATAACGAGCCTTGACGCAGTGTCTCCCGCCCTCAAGCGACAGCCCGAGTGAAGCGTCCAAGCAATTGCACAGGTGCAAAATATAGAGCCTGCGCCACGCGGTTCGCTTTACGACTACCTAACTGCATAGCAACTTACCATAAGCTGGGCTTTTAAGTGGCCTATACCATCCCAGCACAGGCCGGCCAAGTGAGGTCTAGAACCAAGCTGTTGTTCCTCTCGATTCCCGTACTCGTGGCTGAAAGGTTTAAATCTTCCACTAGGCTAAGGTAAGCTAGAATATAGGCGTTAGTTATACTTGATTACTTCTTGCGACATCAGTGAATTCACGATGCGACTATAATAGTGTCACATGAGCCTTGATGGCGAACCGTGCGGGGAATTGTGAATAGAAGGCAAGCGCTGATCTTCTAGAATTATCCCACCAACGTATAGTCTGGAGACTACAGAGAGGATTTTTTTCCATCAATAATTAGTAGTATTATTTCCGCGAGGATATGGTTTCCAACATTTATACAATGCCTTGCTGTACAGGTGGTAGTTTGGACGGATGTTGTCTAGCATTTGCTGCCCCGTGTGGCTTCATTGGGCTATTTGACAAACCCCCGGGCCAGATTATTAGCAGTATATTAATGTGTTAGATTTTTAGAGTGGCGATGTCTTCTATGGCTGATGTTTACCTAACGTGTACGAAGCCTCGTGAATTGGATGTGAGTCGTCGATTTCGGAGTGAAAGTCGATGCAGCAGCCGGGACAAACGGCAATGTATCAGGTGGTAGCTATGCAGGCAGGTTGTGACGACTTGTGAGACCAATAAACTGCATGTTCATGTCCGTCTCCTCGCGAATGGAACAGTTCAAGGCCAAGGTAGGTACTTCACACCTGCACTACCTACACCACTGCATAACCCCCCGCCTTTCTTGATGCACATAGTCTTGAATGCGGCCTAGCTTCCTGTATTTGGCAGCATCGCTAGCCACAACATGCGAAAATCTTCGTCCATGGATTTGCCTCTGGTGGCGGCAGGATCTGGGTTTGAGGATAGCCTCGATAGGCAGTGTAGACGTCGCTGAGGTTGGGGTTGCAATTCTTATGTACCAAACAAACATCTTGATAGACGAGAACACTAAATGGACTGGTCTCATCATTCATGGGTGAGTTATATCTGGCGACGGCATACTCCGTTGCTATCCACGTAGGTAGATCGTCGCGGCCATTATCAGATAGGCAAACCGTGCTGCCGTACCGAGTCTACTAGAGACTGCATCTACGTTAGTTGTCGCATACCTATGCCTCCTGCTGTCAGACTATAGTATGGCTGCAACTTGCTCTTGTGATTGGTTCGTAATTGAGTGCAACTGGAGACGAGAGCTGATGAAGGGTACCCTCCATCACAAGATTTCCCCATACCCTCACCGTGCAAAAGAAGACCACCGATGTAAGGTACAGGGCCAGGGCAGATTTGCGATTGAAGTTAGGCAGTTTCTGGGTAGAGCTAGAACGATGGTAGCACAGTGGTAACTACCTATTACCAAATAGGTGAAATGGATGCCATATTAGGAGATACAAACTTAGAGTAGAAAGGAAGACTTCGGCTGCCAAGACTTGATGGCCATCATCAAAGAAAAGATAGTTAGTTCAATGTGCTTCGTTGTATGCTTGTTGTGATGTGTACGAAAGAAGTTTTTTAGCGTACGCAAAAAAAGAACATCGTCAGGACTATAGCTAGCACCTTTGACCAACCCTCGAATAGAGTATTATGAAGGGCCAAGTCGATTGGTTTGGCGGGCTGAAGACGTAATTACGATGCAACATTGGACGGTTTTTATATATTGCCATCAACTCGAGGCCGATCGGGATGGCCAATAGAAGTGTTTCTCCCGGCATTCCTAGGGCGGATAAGAGGCATGATATTTCTCAATGTAAAGGCCTATAGAGTGTGGCACGATAGTGCGTGCAGGTTGCATGCTCAAGACGCCAGGCCAATACTACAGAACAAGCATAGAGTCTCGTCGTTGCAACCCGAAACTTGCTTGTTAGTGTTCAGGCCGCAGGATCCGCCCTCACGATCTGCCCATACTGGCGCCATCTTGGCTGATGTGCCAATGTAGGTAGCCATTGGTTGGTTTCGCCTCTTTACTATGCAATCTGATAGCCTGATTGCCTATAGTGACAGAGCAGCGGCGCTGCATGGGATACTGCGGTCACCATGGACCATTAGATGGTGGTAGGCACCCATTGGTCTTGGCTAGCCATGCTGCTGGTTGACGAAGGCTCACCCATAAAAGCATAAAAAGCCGAGGCCGTTGGAGTCGTGAATGGACGCAAATATATGCTGTGAACCCCCACGACTCCACCTATGGCATAGCATTGCGTCTCTCACGCCTCGCTTGTGAGGTTGATGCGGACGAAGGGACATTTACCGAGTGAATAGGTCAAAGTGTCGCCACAGGACCTGTCTCTGAGACTACAAGTAGGACTGCCACTCAATGTTGAACGAAGCCCAGAGGTAGGTAGGTAGGTAGATGACATAACCCGCTTAGGTGAGTAGTACTAGTCTGCGCCTTGGCCTCAATACCTTGCTGTTTCATCTCAATCTGATGACACAATATCGCACGATAGGCTAGGTAGCAGGTAGTTAGGAGGTAGTAAGTAAGACAGAGTAAACACATCTTTCGTGGAGCACATGGCGGCATTGAGGCCTGCGGATATGTGCGTCTAAGTTATGGGGAAGAGATGGGCGGCGTGAGAAAGACATTAGCTTCAGGAGGATGTACCTGGTAGAAGTAAGTAGATACCGGTAGACAATGCTCTAGTGCCGTAGTCCCGAGACTACCTACCAGAAGCAACGCTGTAGATACCTTCAACTCTTAGCAGGGCGGATTGAGGATATACACTACAATCCATACTTGTAGCGTAATACTATGGTGCAGTGGGATCTACAGTAGGTACTTCAATGGTATAAGTGTAGAGGAGTCTACTTGTGTAGTGTACTGTAAGTGTGAGGGAGAGGGGCGTGAGCGGAATGTGGGTGCAGCTGATCATCCGCCTTCCTTATGCCTCTCAGCATGCACTCAGGAGACATGTATAAAGGGGGGTGTCGTGATTTTCAATTGTGCATCTTTTTCTCCACCCCTCCATTTCGACACCCCCCCTCTTTCTCTAAGAACCCTTGAGGAAGAAATTTTCTGCTGCCAAAGAGACATGTTGTGAGACCCGCATTTTACTGCCACCCCCGATACGTGCCTTCCACCCCTGCTCCTGTGTTATGTCTGCCTGTACGCCTATGATCGGCAGCAAAGTCGGCGCTAACTCAAACACGGTCTAGCGGCTATGCAGAAAACATTGCAAGGAGAAATCCCCAGTCCTGCCCCTGGTCAAGGGCCAAGCGCCAAGTATTGATGGCGGGCCCACGTAGATTGGACAGTAGCCCCACCGACGACATCAGACCAGTGACCCTTGTTTCTCTGCTCAGAGACCCTCCCTGTGTGACCAGGGCCTGCCAACCTGCCTGGTGCACTACTGTACCGTAGGTACCTGGCCTGGGTACTTAGGTACGTACCGCCTTCGTACCCACCCGGGATCGACATGTGGGAGAGAGGGAGCTTGATACAAATGAACCTCGTCTCCTCCACCTTTCCAACCTCGACGCTACGACTCTCTGGTCATAAACTCTTGCCTCTCCCTCTTCTGTCTCCCTACTCTATTCTCTCTTCTTCGACATTCGCACGACTTCGCTACTACGTGTTTACTTTCACCAAGACGATGATACAATATTCTGCTTCATAAACCACTTCACCCAACCGTCTTATACACCACCTACTACGACCAACACAACCAAGACGATCACCAGTACGAACTACTACAACGGGCTGCTCATTGCCTGTAACATTCAACTTGGAAGGCGTGTAGTGGAATTATAACTTGCAACCCACGCTGGGACCGCCATATTGTGCACATGTCCCAACACACATCGTCGACATATCTCGGACTACGAAACCATCAAGCCCCAGTCAAGATGTCTTCCGATCCGTCATGGGAACCCGAATACTGCCTCTACTGCGACAGGCAAACTGATGGTGCTTTGTATTGCTCGGAATCGTGTAGGCTCCGGGATTTTGAGAGCTCGTCGACCTCTTTGAACACAACACCAGGCTCCCCAAGTCTCGCCAGCCCATCCTTCCAATGGAGTGTATCGAGGAATCAAACCAAATTCTATCTGCCGCCGGCCTACGACTTCACCAACCCTCGGCCATACGGTTCTACACCTCCCCCACAATCCCACGTCTCTCAACGCTCAGGCTCGTCTTCCTCTTCCAGCTCATCCAGCGCGGGGCTCACCCCCTCAAGTTCCCATAGCAGCCTATGCTCTCTGGGAAGCACTGCATCCTCAGGAAGCGAGAATCTTCAGATTTCAGATAAGACGAAAAAACATTTAAGAGATTACGCTAGTTCTTTCGAAAACGCTCGACCTCAACGGCGCCGATCCTGCTAGACATGGGACTCGAGGTCATTCCGACGTCCCCCATTAGATCAATCACACCTTACTTATTCCATACAACGAAGTGTTTTATTTATCGCTTCAATTTTTTATCGCTACATAATCCACTCATTCGATTTCCTTTATTTCAAGAACGATTCAAGCATGACGGGGCAGAACATCACACCATTTGTTATTCATTGTACAAGAGCATATACCGGAGCACAGCGTCATAAAAAAGTTTTTGGGTCATTATGGGATTCTGCCATCGATTGCTCCCCACCACAGGTGCAGGACGGGACTTCATTGTGGGAGTAGGCGCTGATTTTCATGTACCAAGAGGTATTTCTGAGATATCATTGTTTTTTTATTATGCATGGCGCCAGAATACTTGGGTGTCTGGGCCTGGGATCGGGGATCGGAATCGGCATGCGAATTTGGCGGGATTAGGAGCTGGAGCTACAAGGGAGAGCTTGTGACTATGTGCAACAACTGATGGCGCAAGGGTATGCCATCAAGCCCACGAAGGCTTATCCAGTTACTGGATTGATGGGACTCGGATCTTTTGCGGGTGGTCGCCTCTGTTCAGAGGCGGACACCGCCCCGAGCAAATCTTCAATGAGTGTAGACGTACGCATGAATTGACAAGAATTCGAGCCCCTCGCATTTGATTATCCTCACTCAACTTGGCTATCGTGCTTTTCGAGATACAGCGACAGTAGCGTACGGAAACGACATTGTACATGGGTATAATTTCCCTGCATACCTACCATTTCGCAGTCACTTCGCGCTGTTAGGCACTCGTTGTCGTCATGTAGACGTCGACAAGTAATTTTTTTTTCTTTTTCTGGTCGCTCTTCGGCCCGTCATCGATATGGGTTAGGTGTCGACATGGCACTACAAGCTCGTTCGATCGCCAAGACCTGAGTCCCTAGCACGCACTTAGCGTAAGGTATCTTGAGGCTACGCTGGCTGTCATGCGCCTACCATGTACCCAGTCCGCTCGCTATGGGAACTAGGCAAAGTAACGAGAGGTGACTAAATCAGCTCCGGTCCGTACCGAATTTCACAGCTTAGATGTCATGAAATTTCCAGTCATCGATGACATGTCTGGATGACTTGGCGGTTCGAGCCGACTGTCGGGGTGGCAACATTTATCGTCCGAGACCGGTGCCCCTCGAGAATTCGACATCGATCATTGCGCCACGATGGCGGTCGTTGGCACGTTCGATCGGCACCACCCAACCTGCACGTACACTAGGTAAAGTACCTACCACTACCACACCACACAATAACCTATATTAAATACCTACCTACCACGACCTCTCCCGATGGCGAGCTCGGCGCTTGGGAGCCTCACTGCATATCTTGATACCACGGCTACGTTCTACCAAAGACCAGACCGGCCATTTCTTATCTTGGCTTAGCATAGCGTATAGTTACATGAATATTCATACGAATATAAAAATCCAAACCGCTATTATCGTTGTGACCATCCGTGTACCTCCTCATCGCACAGGAACGAGGTTAGTACAAGTGGACAGCCGCGGGTGAAATGGAGGCTCAATATCCAAATCTAGTTGGCCACTTGACGCCTCGCGCTGCACACAGCCGCTCCCTGCCGTAGTAGTGTAGTGTTGGTGGTGTTTATGCACGCATAGTTCGGCTCTCCAGGGAAGAAAATCTCTGTCTGGGGGCGGTCCAGGCCGATAGTGTGCCTAACTAGTCCGAGTTCTCTTGATCTCAAAACTGTAAAATCATACGCCAAGCACAATAAGTTCGATGATCACTACAAAGTACTAGGTAGGTTCGCTATAGACTGTAGTACACTGCTAAAAATCCATTGTCTCTTAAATTCTCCTACGATGTACACGGCATTCCTCGATCTGGGCGACACATCATATACATATCATCCTTTGAACTCTAAAAAGTCCTAGATTATGGTCTACACTACCTATATGAAGACAACTTGAAAATCACTGCCTCCCTACGATGTTACAACATACGTTCGACTAACGATTAGGTAGGCCTAGGTTGTAGGTAATATGTAGTAGCAAATACCTATATTCATTGGCTATAATGTTGAATGTCTTCAAACAGGTGGCCGACGTCTAGGCCGGAACAAAGTTTTTTTTTAAGTTTTTTTTTCTTGCCTGCGCTAGTGTTCCTGGACCCCAAAAATGATGCCTAGACAAGCCAATATGAGCGCATTGCATTGCACGTTTCTGCGGTTTCCGAGCACTCGACGAGATAGGGATGGATCAGAGATCTACGGATCTACTCTCGCTTAAGTCTTGGGGACATACAGAGCACATTGGGTAGCATGTTTCAGACAACAGGGAAGAGAAAAAATTTTTTTTTCTCAATCCCCTCGCTCAATTCGACCGGAGAGCAGGTTAGGTTGTAAGTGGCAAATTACAATTCATGGGGTCTGTACACCCATACTCGATGCCTGCATACACTACTGTATGATGCTATGAAGCCCGATTAGGTAGCATCCATCATGTACCCAGTTCTAGGCTCTTACACGCATATACCACAATTCCATAACCCAAGTTGCAAAGCCGGGCCAAATCAATCCAAGTACGCGCAATGGCGTGGTGCCAAGAGGGAACAGCTCAGCAAGCTCAGTTCCATACACTACAGTAGCAAATGACGCTGTACTAAAAAGCGAGCCAATAGGGTTTTGTCTCGTTCTTGGTGTTTCTATTTGAGACCGACCGTAGGCTCGCAATTGATAGTAGTTTTGTATTTATGCATCGCCCGGCTCGGGTCCCAGTCGTTTCATTATAGTGATTTTGGATACAGATTCGCAGACCACTGACAGATCTACCTATGCTGTACAAGGACATGCGCGAAATCAAACAAGCCAAATCTCCGGACTTTGATGCGAATCCTCCTTAGACCAAAAATAATAATAATAAAAATAATAAAAATAGAAAAGGGCGAAGAAGCATTAGAAAAGGGTTGCATGTCTCACGGTCTCACCTCATTTGTTAGACTGAGGAGACCATCTCACGTTAAGTGATCGTAACCACGTAAGAAATTCGGATTGGACCTTTGCTCGCTACGAAGCCTCGACGAGATAAACACAATGCGTGAAATGGCTAACGAAATGTCCTTCTTGACAAAATTCCGTGAAACAAAGGCCCTTGTAATAACCCGACCCGTGAAGCCGGGCGGACGTGGCTACGCCGCCGTGGATCACTCAATGCAAGAAGATACTGACGCGGCCATCCATCCTCCTGCATCAAGATGGGCCTGCGGCAATTGCAACGACGACACAAGAGGGGCGTCGTATTGTAAGATGTTATTGAATATCGAGTCCTATCATTCTTCGGGCCCCCGACGACGCTATGCCCACTGATACCCACTGATACGAATTCCGTAGTAAGAGCACGGCGAATCGGCACGGCACGGCACAACATGACATCAAGGCTTCACTTGTGCCACGAGATGGAGCTACCCGGTGGCTAAAACCCACTCGGGCGATCATGACGGTCATCATGCTCAGCCGAAAGGCCTACACAAGAAGACTGTCCTGCCCCGCCCTGCCCTGCCACGCCCTACCGTGCCCTACCATGCCTAAGGCAATGGATGTATGAGGCTTCTTATTTGCGTCGAAGCTTGGGCGTCACTCAGGCAAGCGGGCTAACCGTTTAGCTTCATCCCATACCCAAGCCTGAGCAAGCTCCTCTCAGCTTATGATTGTCAAGGCACGACGCTGACTCCGGAACACCGTTGTGCCACGTTTTTCTATCGCTTGCCTTGGCTTTTGCGGAGTTGATTTAGCTTGCTCCTGTCTCCAGCCCCATCCATCATCAATTGCCCCTTCGCTCAGCATGGCGCCTCATTCGCCCTTCGGCCCCTTTCCCAAATTCCAGCGTACGTAGTCCGCGTCTGGGCTGGGGGGGTGTTTGGTGGGACGGGACGAGACAGTTCGAGAGCGGCAGAATGCCATTGACGATTTGCGCCAATTGCGGAAGACTCCGACGCTTCACAAGCAGGCATGTCTTAGACGTTGGCTTTGACCGGCCCGTCCCACAAGTCTGAGTCGGCCGCTCTGCACCGCATTGACAGCTGCCTGGCCTCTGGAGTGTAAGTGTAGTGTGCAGTATGGTATCGAAGCTCGATGAAGAAACGCACGTACGATACATCCTGCTGACTGTACCTGGTTAGTTTTGTTTATGCAAACCAGGGGTGAGAGTGCCCTAAGTTAAGGACTTCAAAGTGCAATATATGCATCAATGCAATAACTCTTCTCTCGCCGGCACTGCCCTTACGTGGATGGCAGAAACAAGGAAATAAGTGAGTGAGCATCTCGCTTACCTAGATGAGGCATCCAGGGGGGAAAATTTTTTCCTCCGCTGACACCCCAGAATCCTACCTATCTGCCGTAGCCTTACGAAGTATGGTGCCCATAGCTCCAATACCAAGGGGTGCCTCAGGCAGCATGCGATCCGTGCTGTGCTCCCTTGGCCTGTTTCGCTTTCTCATTAATCAGGCGATTCTACACTATACTAGGACTCAGCCGTAGGCGAAATGCCAGCGAGACCATTACGGCAAGAAGAAAATTTTCCTCCAATACATACGATACCAAGGAGAAAAATTATAGTATCTAGCTCCACCGGCTCAGTGACTCAGCCAGCTATTCTCCCTTCCATACACTTCCATACAGTATCTACTGTACTTCTGGATAATGAATACAGTGGATCACGATCTCACCACTTAATTCACACGCAGGATCTTAGCCTCGTCTCATAGAAACTGCACTTTGCGGTGCCTATATTAGGCGACACCGTCTAGAACGAATAGGAAACGACCCATGATGACCCCATCTTCATTCCGCGTGTTTCGCCCACCATTCCAGAGCCCCCAGCCTAGCTATACTACATATCCTAGTATACCTAGGCCAGGTACGCGGCATCTCGATCTCGGCCCCCGTCGTGACGCATCGCCGTTGTCTTTTGCCATCGACCATTCTGCCAGCCTGGTTTCTCACCGGGCTCCACATGTCTCTCTGTGTTTTACTCGGGCGTAGGGCGTACAATCTCAGTCCCGTACGTACGTGACTTTTGGCTCGGATCAGACACCTACCTACATTTACCTCTTCCTTGACATTGGCGGTGGGACACTGTAGTGAGACGGGCAAGACAGACTTCGAGAAGCCCTTGACGTAGCTCTAGAAGCGATACAGGAGGCAGGCAGGTAAGTGCTCGGGCGAGATGTGCCATAGAAACATACGATTTCCCGATGTGACAACCCATTCACACCGAATGTGATGAAGTGAAAGTTAGTGTTGCCTTGCATATCTACCGTGTCGTCAATGATAGCCTTCCCGATCTAGATGTCAAGGGCGCTTGGCTAGCGATGTCTCTCTCCATTTCTGCTTTTTGGGGGGGGGGGGGGGGGGGGGGGGGTGTATTGCCCCCCCCCCAAAATCAAAAATATTTAGTCGTGAAAAAAACCAAAAAAAAAAAAATAAAAAAACAAACCACCAAATGTTAAA